>JAQPZY010001332.1:1385000-1985000 GCA_029931535.1 Margaritifera margaritifera
AAAAAACCCCACCCTCCTTATTATGTCATCTCGAAGGATATTTTTTAAACAAAAATCATACTGATCTGTAATAGCAAACCTATAACTCGGTAGAGATCGATTGCCTAGCTCATCTTAAAGTTACCTTTTACCATGCTGATTCGGACGTTTCCGCTTAATACAGCTTCATTAATGGCAGCCTCCGCTACATCGTCATGATATCAAACCAATGTTATTTTTTGTGAACTCACGCAGCAATAACGAAACAATGCCGGTTTTGCTTCCGGTTTCGTAGACTGACGGCTACAATATCACGTGACCGGTTATTTACGTTCCGCGGCTTCTACGCCATAAATGACACATACTGTAGCCTCAGCTACAGGAAAATTTGCATTGTCTCCCTTTTGTATACCATCAAATTATTTGGTCAAAAGAAAACATTTTCATAATAACAGCGACCGTATATAAAACACATGCGTATTAGTCTCAGATAATAACAAGTAACGGGTTACTTTTGTTACAGGGTACTTTTTTGCAATATATATATGCTTCACCGTGCTTTGTCATGTTTGTTTCGTCTATATTTATTTTGCCTTGACAGAAGCGATCTCACTATATTTAAGTGGAATAGGGTGGCACTTGGGGGCCAAAAAATGACCCTGGGGGACAACGGGAATTAACATTGTGGTCACAATTTTGGAATCATAACACTTGGGGGACTCAACCAAATAACAGTATTTTATTGATGACCCATGATGACCCTCCGTTGTCTCTTTTTCCACTTGCTTGGGGCACTCTGAAGACCAATGTCCTTTTTCTTGACAATAATAACAAGTGTCTTTACTTTTTGTCCCTGGATCTGATTTCTCTTGTTTTGGAGGTTCCTTTTGTCTGACTTTGTAGACACTCCGCGGCCCACTGTCCGTTCCAATGACAGACATAACAGCTATCTCGACGTTTATATCGACAGGAGTAGACTGGAATGTCTCCAATAGTCTTGTTGTAAGTGTTTTTTTTCCGAATGACTCTCTGTACATTTCTGACAAGAAGTGTGAGCTGTTGTGGCTCTTCCATCTTCACAGATTGAAACTGAATGATTGTATTTTCGCAGGTACAGGAGGCGTGGGTATCTCTCTCTCTCTCTCTCTCTCTCTCTATATATATATATATATATATATATATATATATATATATATATATATATATATATAGAGAGAGAGAGAGAGAGAGAGAGAGATACCCACGCCTCCTGTACCTGCGAAAATACAATCATTCACATATATATATATATAGAGAGAGAGAGAGAGAGAGAGAGAGAGAGAGTGAGAGAGAGCGAGAGCGAGAGAGAGAGAGAGAGAGCGAGCGAGAGAGAGGTAACCCTAGTCAAATCAAACTTGAATCATCTACCCTCATGAAACGATCACACCTTTCCGAAGAGAAACCAGAAGCCTAGCGGCGACGACGTTCTGTGTCGCCTCACACGTTGAGAGAAATGCTGGCAGAAGTTCATCCAAGCGATTTTAAAGCGGACATGATGGATCTTTACCAAACACCACCTACCTCCTCCTCTCCAAGACCGAGAGAGTCAAGATCGGCCAAGAAAGAAAGTCGTTTCGGTAAAGTCGTTCTGTAAATCCTGAAGATTATTTTCACATTTGAGCTACTCACAGAGTGACTTCCAGAATATTTAGAACGACCGCCTCACCTACATGGTCAAATTTAAAGAGTTCAAGTCACGTCAGTTTGAAATCTCTTGCTTAGATTGAGTTTATCACACATGCAGAATTACCGTCTTAGAAAATCTTGGACAAAATTAAAAACGGTCGAACAATCAAATGATGAGTTGACATGACCGATTGAAAGCCACTGACACTCGTTTCACCTCCTGTATGCAGCGGATGACCCAAAGTTTTATCTGTGGATCAGCTCCCTACTACCAATCGAAGTATTTTTCAGATTAAGAACGATCAAGATCAGAGGTGTTTAGCCCGTGTCATTGCGGTGGCTTGAATTTATGCAGAGAAAAATGATACAACGGAATGGAAACGATTATTATGGAAGTATTAGCAAATCTGACAGAGCCAAAGAACGGAGAGAAGCAGAAATCCTTTTGGAACACGCAGTGTTGTGTTCTGATATGTATAGACCTGAAGAAGTGCTCGCTCATCGTTATACCATTGAAAGTGTACTCACAAATCGTTCGTCGAGATCTCCTGTTTGGAGGACCTACTTTTCCAGACTGAAAGTACATTCACATTTTAGTCTTCAAATTCATTTCGCTGCTATTACTAGTATCACAGGATTTCTCGGATACGGTTACTATTGAGACAAATGTGACCAAGTATTTACCAATCGGGAGCAACATATGTATTGTGAAGAGATATATCGTAGCTGTTTTGCGTCCATACCTTGTATTCTTCAAGGAAAAGAAAGGGTTGGATACTCTACGTGCAGACTAACATTCTTGAGTCCAGTATTTTATAAGCAACATCGCATGAAGCAATTCCAACAACAGAAAAGTGCTTGAGAATTACTGACCGTGTGTCACACCTGTTGACAGAATGTTTTTACCAACAACACAAAGTCATACCTTTGTCAGGGAAAGAGACAATGTCGTATTTGTGGCCAAGTTGTCTAGTTGGATCATCAATGTTATATTCAGAGATATGACAACGAACTCGAGAAATTATTGAATGACCAGAAGAAGATAAAGAAACAAGACCATCGAGCCGACTTTTGTTTACTTTGAATGTTCTGAAGAGATTAGAATTCACATTCATAACTTTTGTTTGGCTCATCGCGCTTGCCACGACTGTATTCAGGAAACTGTATTTCATCACTGTCTGAATTGTAGAGTGATTCCAGGGGGACGTTAAAAGTAGTTCGTGGCTTACATACTCTTTCTGATTTTGCTGTTTGGGTTTGAGACCCCATCATTGACATCTGGAGCGAATAAGAGGTGAATCGTTACGGCCACTGTCATCAGTACACTACAATCATTGTTCACAATTTCTCGGTATACAATGGACAGCTTCTTTTGAAACATTTTTCAGAACAAGGAATCTAATTTTCACAAGTCCCCATGAATGGAGCCAAAATCATTTGCATGAAAGCCGGAAACACGCAATTTAAAGATTTCATGAGTTGTTTGGCTATGCCTTTAACTAGAATGACTGAAACATTTGGAATGACAAAAAACGCCTAAAGGCTATTTACCGCACATATTCAATACCAAAGCAAATCAATATGTCATGCTCCCGCATTTGTCTAAAGCCCAAATTCTACGATTCCGATGGTATGCGAATAGAACAACGAGAACCTTTCCATGCTTGGCACCAAACCCACTCTTCAGACCTTTTTCAAATTCAAAAAGAAATGTAGAAATATTGTCTGACCGATGTGTACATTTTACGACGTTGTTGTGTAAAATTGTCGACAGTTATTTCTGGATCACGGAGGTATCGATCCCTTGAAGGAAGCTCCTACCATTGCCAAAGAAGTTCGTGCCCGAGAACAATTTAGCCATTAGACCACCTCAATCCTATCAATCTGTCAGCCGTCGATATTCAGCCAAAGATTTGATCTTTTTCCGTGGATCGTTGGGATTTAGAAAACCCATAGATCGTGTTCAAATGTCACCGATGTTTGTTTCATGGATATCCCATCTTAAACTTACTAAGAACTGAAAAATCATTTGACAGGATTCCCTACAATCGACGTCTGAAAACAGATCCATAATTTCGACGCATGGTTGAAGACTACGATATGGACATTGAATCTTTGAATCCACGCGACAGCTTGTTTGGAGGACAAAATAATGATATACACTTGTGGTACGAAGTTACCGAATCTTAAAGAGAAGAAACAAATTATAATTGATGTGTGTTCGTTGTTGGGTGTGTAAATCACCCTGAAATTTTGACAGAATACATCTACGTAGAACACATTCGCCGGTACGAAGGTTTGATCAAATATAAAGTTCTTCCACCGACGAACTTGTACCATCCCGTGTTGCCTCATCATTTTCATGGAAGACCGATGTTTCCTTTATGTCGTATGTGTCCTGAAACGTGTAATCAGTTCCAACCTTGTCGTCACGATGGCCAAGAACGTGCCTTGACAGGAACGTGGGTGTGTGTCGAATTGGTTCATGCTCTCGATCGTGGATACCGATTGTTCATAGTGTATGAAATTTCATACTTCCCTATCACAGAACAATACCAACAGGACGACTACATGAATCCAGAGATGTTTTCAGGTTATGGCCAAAAGCTTATAAAATTGAAACAAGAAGCTAGCGACTATCCTTTCTGGTGTCACACTTTAGATAAATTCAAACAACGGTACCGATCCCTAGATCTGAGTTTTGCCAGTGGTGGACGCAAACATTACGGCCACCAGTACCGAGACAAGAAAAAACAATTTCCTATAACATGTAAAGTGAAAAGACTAACCTACAACTATCGTTCGAGTCAAGTGGTGAAATTTGACGCGCTAAAAGAAGCCTTCAAGTCAGATTAATATCAAGACTTTCGTGCCAAAACGTCAAACTTCACAAGATTGTACAGTTGTTAGATCATTATATCGCCAGTAAACCACTGATAAAGGTGTATAAGATCGTCAACGACAAACGCGTGCGACTTCCTAAACACAACACGGTACCGTACCGGTACCATCCTCCAATATTAAATAGAGAGAGTTCAGTAGAAATAGCATTGTGACCAGAGATTTCCAGCGAGAAAGATGAAATAAACACAGAAACAGTTGAATGGACCTACTGACTTCAGGTTCACTCGTTAAAGTCGAGTGCTTGAGACAAGACTCATGTTGTACCCTGCGAAATTAGTGATGCAACATGATCTTGCTGCTCCACGGTCGAAAGGTCGTTCATGTACCCACGCACTCACAAACCACTCTGGATATCACTAGCTCATCGAGATTTACAAATCAAATAACAATATACGTTTCTCTTGGCTTTGGCTGTCTACTGTGATTTTTCCAGTGGATTCCAGACTATCAAAGTGAATGGCCTAACTATCTGGAAGAACCCATCCCCAAAACTTTAATGAGGGCAGGATGTGTCTACTTGGGACAAAGAGACCAATTACAGTGTGTACGTTGTGATGTGAAACTTCACGAATGGGAATATAAAGATACATCTTACCCTGAACATGCTCTGTGCTGTCACTACCTCCACTTTGTCGGTCCAGATCATTATCCTAATGGATACTTTAGAAGAGAGGATTCATAGTTTACCTCCTGGGCTGCGAGAACCCACTTACAGAGATTTTGTACAGATTCAAGTGAAACGCAAACAATCATTTCGCTTTTTACTATGGGACATAGTTATAAACGAAAGGCATCTTAACGGTATAAAAAGACAGATTGGAAAAGACTGAAGAGAGAGAGAGAGAGAGAGAGAGAGAGAGAGAGAGAGAGAGAGAGAGAGAGAGAGAGAGAGAGAGAGAGAGAGAGAGAGAGAGAGTTTCTTCTGCAAACATGTTATGACAATTGCCATGCCACGACTTCTGTCATCAGTGTTACATCGAAATCAGTGGGAGGAAGTCAACGACACCATTCAAGACTTAGTGGATTACAAAGTACTTTTTAAAGAACTCATTCCACAAGACGATACAATTCCTTTGAATTTGACGTGTCGTGTGTGTGTATTCTCTGTGGCAAATTTATCACTACAGCATGCAAAGACATAACAGCCTAAACTTTGTGCACAAAAAATTACTTGCGTTAAAACTGCTGCAATTAGCGATCAATATGACTTTTCTATCCTTGTCTGAAGAAGAAAATTGTTACACTTTATCTACTTTTCATAATCACCAAGAAGTGTGTGTGGTAAGTTGGATACACCAACAGATTTACGACTGGAAGGATGTACTTGGCTGGAAAAGTCGTGGATTCGACGCTTGGTAACAAGAGGTGGCTGACTGCAAAGATATGTGTGACTGATGAAATAAACAAATCATGAACTTTTTAAAACTGTCAATATTCTTGTTGTACCATAAAAATGTTTTACGTTCATGGTGAATTTTCCAAATCTACTCTAGAGTTGTGGCTGCATTCCCCGTTCTCAACGTGATTGACGAAAGGTCAGCTCATCAAAGTTGGGAGGCACGGTATCTTCTACATCGCTTTAACATGTTACTTGCTATACCAAGTGGTTCGGGCGAAACCGAATTTGTCAAATGTGTGATCAAACACATATTATGTTCGATCGTCCTCCTGATCGTATCGTGTGGTGTTACAAAGAGTGGCACCAGGCTTACTCGTTGCTCAAAGAGAGTCAAGGAAAATCCATTTCGTTTGTGGAAGAGATTCCCCGCGGAGACGATGGGATCGTGTCTGACTCTAGCCAAACGCATTTTGTCATCTTCGATGACATGTTAGCAGAAGATCTAGAATAAATTAAACTTTGGTTTGCAGGAAAAGGATATCATAGTAATGCCAGTATTATTTAGAGTATTCAACATTTATTTCAACGAAGTAAAGCGCATCGCGCCATCAGTCTCAATGCTCATTATGTGGTGTTGTTTAAATGCCCGAAAGATAAATCCCAAGTTCAAGTGTTGGCTAAACAATTTGGAACTCCCTGGCTGAATTATGCTTATAACTATACAACACCATTGCGACACGCATATTCACTGATCGATTGAAAACCTACCACTCCTGATTATTTGAGATTTCGTTCGATTTGTTTCACGATGGGTGTCAAGAAGGTGGTCCAGTCGTTTACACGTCGACTTCCTCGTGTTCGTCTGTCTATAAAAAAGACTAAATAAAACCCTATAAAAAACTAAATTCTTTTCTTTTTGACAGTATTTAACATGACTTCCTTGCTATATCATCCTCCTACGAAATTGATTCATGCACTATATGCCATCATTCGCGAAAAACATGTACAAGTGTGTTCGCATTTGTTAGAAGATAATCTCAGAGAAGCGTTATGATGGTTTACTTTAACAGGACGTCAATTGTTACAAGGTATTATTCATATTTCTAATCAAATACAAGTTTTTGTTTTGCAAAACATAAAGTAGCTTTGACACAACTGGATGATCCAAGTATAGATACTCAATCCAAGAAACTAATCATCTTGGAACCAGATGGAAGTGGATCTCTAGGAGGTTAATTATTTGTTCGCTTCTACAATGGGATCCTAATACCCAAGCTACAAAAGGAAAATATACTCATAAACTCAAATTAAAAAGACAGACTAAAAGAAGAGAATGGCAGTAAGTTCACACTCTACATTATCTCCCAGGAAGAAAACCAAAAAGAAAACAACTTTTTGAAGAAAAAGAGGTGCTGCAGCTAGTACGCGCACGTACTCACAAACACCTCGATCTGTGACCATGTCTTCTTCCTCGTCTTCCACTCATTCTTCTTTATTGATGATGCCATTCGAACCGGATTTAAGTGTTTCCCAATTTGATGAAAAAATGGACACACGTCTCTAAAGGGCCTTCGACTTCTTCTCTGTCGTCATCGTCGTCATCTGGTGCTCTAGTTGCTGCAGCTGAAAACGAGAAGGAGACGAGATCCAGTACAAAAGAAGAAGTATTGGATTAGATTCATTTCAGTTTCTCTGAACAAAGATGTCTTCCTCTCAAAAATTAACTCCTTCGTCTACGTCTAAAGATGTCTTCCAAGAAAGGAAATAGGCTATCCCTTCTCATGTAGCCAAACATTGGTATGTTTTGTCAGTTACCTACCAAAATCCAAAGCTCTGATGCAAAAACAAATAATTCAAAAAGATTCTAAAGAAATCATCGATACGGTCTGCGAATGTTGTTTGAATGTCTTAAAAGGTTCCTTGGACCAAGATACAGAAACAGCGATTAGGACGACATCGTCACCTTCTTTGCCAGATGGTGAAAAAGAAAATTCCATTCAGTCAAAAGAAGAAAGTGCTCGTACAGCGAGGAGGATTTTTCCGATGCTGATAAGTCTGTTGTTAAAAGTTGCTGCTCCATGGTTAGGAACGATTGTTGACCCTCTTTGAGGAGGAGTGTTGAGCTGAACATAAAAACGACATACATTTATGGAAGGACATAGCACTTGTGCACCTGGATCTTATGGAATGACGAAAATTAAGTTGAGTTCCTTACAAACAATGAATAGAACAGCGGATACATCACTTACTTCCTAATCCTAATATAACTGAGATGTCACGATTACAACAAGAATTACATTAGTCGATGGATCAAACAGGTTTGTCAAAAACGTAAAAATCGCAACGATACGGTAAATTATTGCAACATCTTCAACTGTTTCACCACAAAGCTTCAGACAAGACGGCTAAACCTACTCTGGGAGATTTCAAGAATATCATAAAAATGGAAAGAAAACAAATGGAACAGCAGCTCCAAAGATGATGACAGTGACAGCGACGACGATGCAAGAGAAAGAGAAAGGAGAACACTTTGAAGAGTTTCAAAACTCACCTGCTAAAATGCCCAAGTTGACACCTACATCAAGAATTGATCGGATTCAAAGTTAATGTCAACGCCCTAGCCAGCAGAAGAGAAAAAGAAGGAAGTGAAGAAAAATGAAAAACTAAACCGATCATCCCTCTTCAGGCACCTATACTCCTGTTGCTCGTCATATACGTAAAACACTGAAATCCAAAACATACCACATGAAGAAGAACATCGAAAGTTGGATAAGTGATTGAGCCGAAACGACATGGACACACTTTTGGACAGCATTTACGACAATCCTACTCATGTAGCTGGCTAAGAATGAATTCACAAATGGTATCTCTCAGCCAAAACCAAACTTAAACAATATACGTCTAGAAATGCACGACAATAGTTACAAGAATGGTTGGCATACAACTTACACAAACCCATTCAACGAAAAGTTTCAAGATGCCAAACTAAAGTAGCAGGAATCAATCACCAATGACTAGTCAATTTACCAGATGTCTCTTATAAAGCTTCGTACAATCGAGGTTCCAAATAATTGTTTTGTCTCAATCGACTTTTTGATTTCTAAAACAAGTTCAGTGTTAGTGCCAACCTTAACAATCGTGTTAAAACAAAGAGGTCTAGAGCCTATGTGATCGTAAACGGTCAAAGGTTCCCAATTTTTTAACGATGCTTTTCAAAAAGAATTGAAAAAAAAACTTTTTCAAAGAATCTTGAAAGAACGTATGAGAAAATATTTTACACAGCAACAACCTGTCAAATACATAGAGGTGTTACCACGTCTGGTCAAAGCTTTCAATCAATCGTACCATCGTAGCAACTAATGTGCTCCAGTAGAAGTGACACCTCAAAACGATCCATTGTTTGGACCATTGGAGACCCGAACAAAAGAAAGAATGTTAAACACCGGAGATTGGGTTCGCATTGGATAAAAAAAAAATAAAAAAATTGACAAAGGCTATTTACCGAACTGGACGATAGATTTCTTTTCATGCCACAGGGCAAGTGTGTGGATGTGACCCACCTGTCTATAAATTGGAAGTTATGAACGGAGAAGTGTTAAAAGGAATATTTTATTTGTTCGAGTTACAACGAGTGACCAAGCAAGACGACGACGAGTACGATATCGAGAGAAAGAACACGTAAAATGGCAGAACATCAAAGTCCATTGGAAAGGATATCCGCCAAATTCTGATTCTTGGATTGTAGCTTCACAAGTCATCGACTATAACAAGAAGTAGAAGCCACACAAATGCCGTTAAACACTGCATTGCTTCTCCGAGTTTTTATATCCAAGATATGCAAAAACAATAACCACAGTGGGTGTGGTGTGGAAAACCTGTTTCTAAAAATCAATTCGTCTTTTTCTGTCATATCTTTGTGATGAATTTTGTTATTAGAGCAGCGATTGGAATTTTGAGTTTTTGAACAGGCAGATAAACATCTGTGGACTATATTACTCAGCATTTGTATTGGCTATCTTTTTCCCAATCCTTCGTTGAAATATATCGACAGTAGTAACAACAACAGTAGCCTCACCAAAGCCAGTCACAACTCTTCCGGTCACAGCAATCTTTTAGAACCCTTGCAAAATAATTCTCCTTTGACATTGAGTGACTCCTCGGAGACAATATCCATCGAACTATGAATAACCAATTTTATTTAACAAAACCTAATGACATTTCTACGAATGCGTTTTCCAACAACAAATTATGCTGTTTCACGACCAAATTACCTCAGTCCACCCAATAAGACCAATAAACTCATCGGGAAGTGACTCAGATTTGAAATATTGTCGAGGATCCAACCACTTTAATTGCAAAAATACTCAACGAAAAAGTCCAAGAACACTTGGACAAAAATGGTCCTGGCTTTTACTAAACCAAACAACCAGCGCCAGCTAATCCCCGATCTAATATCTACACCCTGAGATTTCAGTCAGGGTCTTATTTTAGTGTTCGACATTTTGTCGAAACGATTTCAGCTCTCTTCAACGATCAGTTTAGGTAAGCACTGGATAAATCTTACATAAGTGTACTAATTTAGTACCATCCACCTTCTCGTGATCTTAAATTGGATTTTTCTGACGGCAAAACGCTGTCCATTCCCTAACCTCCCTGTTTGTTTGCTATTCTGGGTAAGATCACAGCCTTTGTTCATACCAATGACATAAACATCCAACGATTCTTCGAGTATTTTCGATTCCCTATCGAATTGGACGAAGGACTGTATTTGATATTTGTGTACTCTGATATTGTCGAGTACAACGTAACTAGAAATACAGGTGCTCCGTTGCTGAGAGTCATTTCTTTCAAAAATGGATTCTGCCATAGCTTCTTACGATGAAGTAGGAAACACGTATCACCTTCCGAAAATTGTACATCCTCATTATCTTTCTGTCACTGTTTTGACAGTGTGAATATTAGTAGAAAAGGCAATCTTGGCTAAAATATTCTTTTCTCTGAAAGGAAAAGTCACCGTGAAACTACATTTCCAAAAGCGATTCTCCAGTGAATTATAACTAATGTATTATGTGTATCGAGAAGTATATCATTAATGAGGACATGGCTTGCGAGATATGTTAAAATCGGCTTTTTGTAGGGTAGCATCCATTTTGAAACTTAAGGCCACTTGAGAAATTTATGCTTTACAAGATGCAGCCTTGACGCAATGAAAATAATTTATCCAAAATGTACTCATTGATCAACAAAGTGCAAAACAAACCTTAATGAAGGCAGGAGAAATATATTCATTCAGACAGGAATAAGGAGAAGTTAAAAACCCTTCAAACTTCATAGACATGACCAGAAAAAGAATAAGAAAGGACGAACTGTTAGAGATTTTGAAATTTCTGAATATTAAAAATGATGCACGGAGATTCTTGCGAATGTTTTAAGACAGAACTCGAAGATGACGACGATGCAAGAATCCGGGGGGGGGGGGGGGCGGTACAATTTCATCCCGCGTCGTCTTTGACCGCCTAAGCTCCTGTCGAGTTTGAAATCAAAGTAAAACTGAAGATTACACCGATCTGAATAACAGTTACTTGTAAGAGAAAGTTAAAGTTCTCAAAACAGGCAACACCAATCCAGGTACCGATAACAAAGTGGCTTCCGTCGATGTTTTAATTCATTCGTTGTTCATCAAAGTGGATTTACTTAAACACCAAACTGGTCAGCAGCAGCATGGACACTTACCCTTACCGAGCTTTTCTCGAGAATCTCCTGACGAACGGAAAAGAAACCAAGACCACACACCTCCGGACTTGCGGTAACGAAACCAAGAACACACACCTCGATGCTTTTGTGCTGTGGACACCTGACACCTTGGGTGCCTTCAACATCAAAGAGCTGACAGAAGCTGACGAGCCTCACAATGTAGAATTTAACGACCGCCAAAAGAAAATCAAGCAAGGACGTAGTTTAGGAATGATGCATCGTTTACACTTGGACACGTGGTTGATTTAACGGTCGCCAAAAGAAAATCAAGCAAGAGCATAGTTTACAAAATGATGGATCGTTTACACTTGGACATGTGGTTGCAAGACAAGCACTTGTTAAATGGTGTGTATGTACGACTGAGACTGAATCGAAGTAATACGGTTTTCCATTTTATGGCTGATGCTAACGAGTACACAATTAATATCGAAGCCAAACTCTATGTGCGCGTGTGGAAGTCTCACCTAAAGTGGGTAACGACATCAGTCAAGCTGTGGTGAGAACTACAGCCAAGTACCTTCTACAACGAGTGAAAGTCAAAACCTTCACTATTGCCTCTGGACTCCAATCCAAGATCTAAGATCATGTCTTCCATGGTTAACCGCTTAAACGTTTGTTCGTTGTTATCGTAAGCAATAGTATCGGAATTATTGATGAAAATCCTATCCAGTTCCAACACTTCAAAATGCCCAAGATAGAAGTGACTGGAGACCATTAGACGTTGTGTACCAAACATTTTCAACCTAACATTGGCCAGAAACATTACTTGAGATCTTACTTGACTCTGTTGAAGCCACAGGAAAATTAGGAACCAACAGTACCTAAGGAATTTCGTACTACGATTATGCATGAAAATATGTTTTATGGGGATTCTCTTTCACTCCAGAACAAGGTAGCAGCGAGGGACATTTCCAGCCCATAGAATCAGGCCAACTCCATGTGGAACTTTAGTTTTCACATGCCCTCAAGAACACTATGAATGTGATCTTGTATGCAGAATTTGACAATACTCTGGAAATCAATAG
The DNA here is from genome assembly GCA_029931535.1 of Margaritifera margaritifera. NCBI lineage: Eukaryota > Metazoa > Mollusca > Bivalvia > Unionida > Margaritiferidae > Margaritifera > Margaritifera margaritifera. The sequence goes on from JAQPZY010001332.1 coordinate 1,397,667, forward strand.
TCTGAGAGAAGTGATCCTAAGCTATTAAAGAAATGGAACACAAAGCCATGAACATAGGCGAAGAGGATGATGTTTTCCATCCAGAACAGAAACTACAGCCCTCACAAACACAAACTGGACAAGAAGAAGAAGAAGAAGAAAGAAACATACAGTCACGATGTCACGGTGGTAATACTAAGAAAAAGACTTAGTCTCATGTTTTGCTCGCCAGTTGGCTGAGAGAATCACACTCCTGACAAAACATTGTTATGGTTGACAAATCGGTCATCCTATTCAAGTGCAACAAGATCAGTGTTTGATGATGAGTCAAGAAGAAATGTTGGAAGAGTATCTGGATGAAGCATGAATACGTATCACACACGGAGATTCTTGCGAATGTTTTAAGACAGAACTCGAAGATGACGACAATGCAAGAATCCGGGGGGGGGGGGGCGGTACAATTTCATCCCGCGTCGTCTTTGACCGCCTAAGCTCCTGTCGAGTTTGAAATCAAAGTAAAACTGAAGATTACACCGATCTGAATAACAGTTACTTGTAAGAGAAAGTTAAAGTTCTCAAAACAGGCAACACCAATCCAGGTACCGATAACAAAGTGGCTCCCGTCGATGTTTTAATTCATTCGTTGTTCATCAAAGTGGATTTACTTAAACAACAAACTGGTCAGCAGCACCATGGACACTTACCCTTACCGAGCTTTCCTCGAGAATCTCCTGACGAACGGAAAAGAAACCAAGACCACACACCTCCGGACTTGCGGTAACGAAACCAAGAACACACACCTCGATGCTTTTGTGCTGTGGACACCTGACACCTTGGGTGCCTTCAACATCAAAGAGCTGACAGAAGCTGACGAGCCTCACAATGTAGAATTTAACGACCGCCAAAAGAAAATCAAGCAAGGACGTAGTTTAGGAATGATGCATCGTTTACACTTGGACACGTGGTTGATTTAACGGTCGCCAAAAGAAAATCAAGCAAGAGCATAGTTTACAAAATGATGGATCGTTTACACTTGGACATGTGGTTGCAAGACAAGTACTTGTTAAATGGTGTGTATGTATCTGGAAGAAGCATGAATACGTATCACACAAGAAAAGAGCTTGACAAAGTTGTATAAAGACTTGAGTGACCATTCCCTACTTCCATTGACACTTGGGGACAATGAAGATTAACATTAAAGTCGCCATCTAAGGTGCTACTATTTTATATAATTTAATTTGTGCATGCAATATTTAGGTAGTCACAGTGATTCACTCACAAGAAGTACGTATTTATGCATTTATCTCTCTCACCCCCTCTATCTCGCTCTCTCTCTCTCTCTCACACACACACACAAACTCTCTCTCTTTCTCTCTCTCTCTCTCTCTCTCTCTCACACACAGACACACACACACACACACACACACATCGAAAACATTATCCTGTATTGGAACTTACGGTCGATGCTGCTATTTTTCACTAGAAAGAAATAAAGAACAAAATTCACTCTGTACAATAGTATAATACCTGCATGTGGGATTTCTGCAAACTCAGTATATCCAGTTTTAATTACACCACAAATTAATTTCCATCTGATTAAAACAGTATGTGGGTTAGTGCCAAGTTTCTAATTGTAAGCGGTTTCCCATCAGGAACAAATGAACCTAGGACCCTTATGTCTTCCTATAGAGGACATATTTATTGAAAAAATATTTAAAAAAAAAAGAAAATAAAGAACAATTACGTGCTTGAATTTTAGTGACAACGCAAAAGTTCGATACAATCAATGCAGAAAAAGTGTAAACTTAACAAGCTTCCATTTGAGTATGTAAATTATTTTTCCTGTGGGTAAAGTTTAGCGCTGGTAACATTAGTGATGGACGTTTAAATCAGGTTTATAAAGTAGGCATTTTGTGCTGTTTGTTGTTGTTGTTGTTTTTTGTTTTGTTTTTGAAAAGGATAATTGGCTCCCATCCAATTTTTCATAATACTAGTTTTGTTGCACAGTCTCAATTCTGACTGGTTCATATTGTTTTGTCTTCTTTTATAGTTCCTTCTGTTTTTCTTATGCATAGGGATCTTAATGAATATATGTATACATGTATGTATGTATGTATGTATGTATGTATGTATGTATGTATGTATGTATGTATGTATGTATGTATGTATGTATGTATGTATGTATGTATGTATGTATGTATGTATGTATGTATGTATGCATGTATGTATGTATGTATGAGGTTTAAAGGCACATCAGCACAATACCACCTTTATTGTGCCGATTAAAAGGTAATGTATAGACTTGCAACAAAAGAAACAAAAAAAAAAACAAAAAAAAAAACAACTAAGACGAGAAAGCCTTTCAAATAAATATGAACATATAGTCCTACAAGATAAAGGACGAAAGGGAAAGAAGTAATCTAATTCGTTTCTTGAAAGCCAAAACATTATAATTTTCCAAACTTCAAAACCCAACGAATAATCCCTCAGTTTGCAAGCTATAAGTCTGCCCGACCTGTGGCCTCAAAAACACAATAATAGATTCATGTGTTTTTGAAGTACTGAAAATTACTAATGAATTTATGGGCCTAAAAAAGAACAAAAACAAAAAACAAAAAACAAAACAACAAAACAACAACAACCCCCAAAACAAACAAACAAACACAAAACCAGCAACAACACCCCCCCTCCAAAAAAAAAAGAACTATATTTTCGCCCACGGGTAGGGCACAACTTTGGCTTAGTATTTGGGTATCTTTCTGACAGTTGTTTTAAGCTTAAACTTGACGACCAACCAAGAATTTATATGCTACTGGAGATTTTAGAAACGAACAAGTACAGTATCCTATTATTTTACTGAAATATAGTTTAACGCATCAGTTAGCAAAGACACTGCACAAATATGTACAGAGATAAAGATTTACTACACCAAAAGCAATTATTTATATAAACCATTAAATATTCTTGATTCTTGATAACTAAATTTTAAAATTTGACAGTGATGACCATGTTAACAGATACAGAAAAAAGAGTGACACAAAAATGTGGCAGAATCAAATTATGTAGGCAGTTTGGATGGCAATATCTGGTTGTGGTATATCTCACTCGCATCTAGCAAACAAAAGAGTTCCAGTTTTTGTAAAATCAACTTACAGGTTTCACGTTTACTTTCAAACACGAAGATTATTGCCTAAATGTAGAACATCTTTTTACCTGCTTATGAAAAGGCGTTTAATTCAAACAATAATAATCCGAAACAATTTAATATAATTTACAATAACGTTAACATTCCAAGAATCATGATTTTTGAGATAATTAAAACTAAATAAACATCTAATGGACAATAATAATAAGAAGAAGAATAATAAGAATAATTTGACAAATTATGCAACTGATGAACAAATTCGTGATTGAGGATTTTTATAGAAAATAAGGTTGATTGAAATGAACGGGACAATCTGTAGCTTTGTTGGATATAAAAATCACTTGAAAAAAGAATAGTCTAATAATTTTAAAATAGGAGTTAACTTAATTACAAAAAACATATGTTTTAAGAAATTACCATTAAAGCAGTTGGTAAAGCGGCCCTAACAATTCGTCAAAAGATAGAAAATGAAATAAAAGGAGAAATCGTGTGTAAAAAGTTCTTTAGATAAGAAGAACAAAGATGATAGGAGTATTGTCCTCTCAACAGCACATGCTTTAAAACAAAGAACACAAAACAAACACAAAGTACTTATAATACTATTAATAGTCGGAGGAGCTGTATTACTTTACTTTAATAAAAAGGCTATGAATTAATTAATGTTTATGAGATAGTAGACGAACGTATTTAGCGAACGGATTACAACAATCATAGCGAGGGAAGGGAGTAAAATGTTATGAAGTCCTAACCCTTCTTTGATCTGTCCACACATTTTGAAGTAAAATGATATGATAAGCCAAGAAAGAAAATAATTTGGGCAACTGTATCTAAAAGCCAGTTTATTACAATGCCAATAATTCCGGGAAATGCTGTTGCTGCCTTCTAAGATAACTCGAGAAATAGTTACCAATATTTGTTTGAAAATCTTATCTGACAATATCAACGAATGACCTTGCGCTAACGATTTCGCCAGCAGAGTTACTTGTTTGTTTTTCTTCCACCACCTGATGCTAGACTTTTAACAACGTTTGATATGGACAGAGAACGAGCTGATATTGTCATACCTATAGATATAACAGTTTTAGTTTCACCCCAAGAGTAAATTTACTTATAATTATTTCGTTAACGTTTTCTATGTCTAACTTGAAATTATTGTCTCTATTTTAACTAGTTTTAACCTGAATCATTTACATGTCCAGTTTGTGCTGTAATATATCTGATTTTTTTACTGATTTCCATTAAATTTTTTCTTTAATATTTTACTCTTTTTGTTATATCATTCGATTTCTACTTTAAAAGCTGTACATTTGTACGAAATGTTTACCTGCTATTTGACTTTTTGCAACACATTACCTAATGTGCAGATCCAGCTTTTATTACCCTATTATTTAAAGCATTTTTCAGACTGTTTCTATGTGCTATGCTTACTTTGTTTTGTTTAGTGTCATAAAGAAATAGTGTGTATTTTCAGTTTTGAAATAATTTCTTATCAACTGTTACGTTTGTTCATAAGTTTGTAATTTGTCTTTAATATATTTTCTGTATTTATCTAATAAAGCTGTAGATAACTGAGTATGTTCAGTAATTTCAAAACCCTCATTAGATAAATTATTATATGATAAATCAGAATGAACTGCTGTATCATGAATGTGTTCCTCTTAATCAGCTCATGTGTTCCTCTTAATCAGCTTTGCCTGTATCATCATATATTATAAACGAATTATCAAAATCTTCTCCACCACATTCTGCCATTTTCACAGAAAATAACAGATAAGCAACTTGAAAAAGAATCAGGTTTTATTGGAAAGAAAAATAACAGTAGTCAAGAGTCACCTGACATTGAAAAATACAAACGAGAATTGAAAATTGGTATAGAAAACCGATCGTACAACGAAATAAGTGGTCAAACACTAAAGGTCAAATATAGAGATATTTGAATTTTCCATACTTGAAAAAATATTATTCGTTGCTATTATTAATTTATATTGCATCTTTTACGAATAATTGCGTTTGAAAGTATGACGCTAACAAAAGTTGACGCTGGTATTACCTGCCCTGATATGTATGTAGAAGTAACGCAAGAACAAAGAATGGCTAGAATTTACTAACGTACAGGTTATAGTTTAGGGAATTTATAGTAGATTTTGCAACGAACAGTCATCTTGTGGATATTTAATACATTGAAATGACTGATTCTACACCTATGGTAATAGTTTGAGCGAAAAAAGGAAAACTAATGATAAGATTTTTTATAAAAAGTATTGTGCATTTAAACGCAGAAAAGCGATCTTGGCGGATTTTCTAAATTTATATTATGTAAGCTACGTCGAAGAAATACGTGCAGTTTTAATAAGAATATGTTCGACAATAATTCTTCGAAAATAAACTGCAGTTTTTGAAAATAGTACATTGGGGACCCCGTCTCTTTTAATTCTAACCCCTTAGCTCCTAACACGTTATACTTTTGTAATGTTCTACTTGATAGCTGCTTTTTATGTTGTTTTGGATCACATAAGTCAAAAGAAGCTGCAGTAATATTGTAATGTGTATCGAACGTTTCTTCTTCCACAACATCAGGCTTTGTACACTTCAACCACCTTTGGTAAACATCTATTGCTGGTACACCTTACATTTTCAACGTTGTATCAGAATTCGTATTATCACATACTGTCTTTAAACAAAATTCTCTTTCTACATAAGCCATCTCGTAGTTTTCGTCATTGTGCTATATATTTCCTAAAGTAGTCATTATTATGTTTTCTATTTTCTGGTCTCCAATTTTTATAGTAGTTCTTATTCTCTGTTCTCCAATTTTTATGGTAATCCTTATTCTCTGGTCTCCGCTGTGTATAGTATTCACTGTTATAAGGTTTGCAATAAGACCGAGTTTGGTTAAACTCACAAATGTTTTCTCAATTCTACATTTTCGACATATATTAGGTTCCATTATTTAAATAGCAAAAGTAGAAAAACACTGCGAAGGTGTCAGGCAGTAATACAAAATATCATATAAAGTTCTAAACTGGGTTGAAGTTAGTATGTTTAGAGATTTGGGTGGTATAAGTATTGCAGCTGCCAGTTTGGGACTCGCAGACTTATCAACAGGAATAACTATCCCTTTGCTTATTACTTGATTTGGTGCAACTTTACCTGGGTTTTGTTGCAAAAGCTTGTAAGTAAAGGTAGATCAACAACAAAGTTATAAAACACCATGAGATAGTGACTTCGGCTATTAGGAAGTTAAAAAATATCGATAACATGGTTAGTAAGGGAATAAGCTACAACAAAGTTGCAAATGAAGAATTTAATTTGAAAGTTAACGATTATTACAGATACAAGGATGTGAAGAATGTAATCAGACAGTTTTTAACATAGAAAGACAAAGTGATAAAATATTGCGAAACTAAACACTGAAGAGATGAGAAATAAATTGATGGATTAGCTGAGAAAAAAGGTTCAAAGACAATATATAATGAGACGTCTACAAACCTAGCAATGTCAAGATAAAATAATGAATTATGTTATAAATAAAATGAAGATATGATAGAGATTGATATTAATTTCGATTACATTGCTAATACAAAATGGTTTTCAAGAGAATATAAAAAGTTAAAAAGTAATAAAATCAACAGAAAAATTGTTTGGTTATGTCATAGGGTTGTTTAAGTTATTTTTCACTTTTATTAAATTCTGATATGGTGAAGAAATAATATTATCTTTAAAACTTTTAATCCTAACTCAACATATAATTTTACATTTCGATAATGAGTTACATATTTTCCTTTGGTTTTTAACTTACGAACTATTAGTTTTGTTCATTGTGCTCTAATCAATCAATTGTTTTGGTCTAGTTTTGTATCAATCAACCCTGCTTTTCGTGGAAATACTTGCCAACCTTTTTAATGCAATCTTTACGTCTGTAAACTATAGGGTACTGACTTGATATACATGCAAAATCTTGATGAAATATGATTAGCTGTTTTATCGTTCATGAATAATCTATATTTTATTTACAACTTTCAACTGGTGCTATGATACTTTCAAATTCACAATAAAATTACAAAAGGAACTTTTAACATACGCTTGTTGTTTCAAAGTATGACAATAGATCCTCCTTCACACATTTTTTTTATAGAAATATGATTAAAGACTTTTTGCAGAAATACTTTAGCCTGTTTTTTTATAATTCTGAGACGATATAACCCTTGAAAAAACATTAATTCCACAATAAAGATTTTCAACTGTTTAATTAAATAAAATCAACATGTGAACATGAGAATCTGATATAATTTCTCTCATCGCTTTGCTCGCTTCGATCACTATGGTGCTTCAGCTCGCTGTGTTTGTTACCTATGTCATAAACATTAACTGATCTATCGAATTCATCTTCAAATTTATCAATGTCTCGCACCTATTTTGCATATGTGAAGCAAGTGTGTATATTTATCAAGGTTATGTTTTGATGGTCTTTTGTGCTTACTATGAGGGGATATAACTGAGTCAACAGGCAAAAAAACCAGTATTGTCAACATTTTGAAAGTTAATACAATCTTTTCTTTTTGTCGTTACCCAAGCCGATAATTCTATATATGACCTCCATCGAACAGGGTTAGCATGTATTTACATGCAACGACAAGTACTTTATTTAAGAAAACTACCTGCTTGTATTTTTGCTTACTTTTTGTCAAAATTTGTCTGCAATTCAAGATATAGCATATTTAAAAAATTGTTTGTATCTGATATCTGTTAATTATGCTTAGTGAGTGAGTGTGGTGCTCCTGTTTCTGATAGAACGTTTTGCTTAACTGTTATAGGCAAATGTAACTTAACTTTCACTTAAGCAAAATTTCTCCCTTTTCTTCTTCTTATATAGTTTGAGGAGGGTTCTGATTCATTACAATGATGATACAAATCTGTTTTTTCCTTTGTAAAATCTACACGCGTTTTGTCGCCTGTCCAATGAATGCTGAAGCTTTTTTTAAAATTATTCTGTTTTTTCATTTTTTTAGTTTATCTTTAGTTTCTTTTCTAATTTGGAGATGATAATTGGTGGTGGTAATTTTATTCTTTCGCTCTTTGTTATCGTGTATCAGTTAATAATGTCATTTAATACGTCACTAATGTTTACATTAAATAACGCTTATGAAACTTATTTATTTTGTGAGAACTTTAGCTGCAGTCTCTGCTTTTTCACAAACAATTGTCTTTTGAAATGTTTTCTCAAATTATATTTCCTTCATTTTAATACTAGTTAAAATTTATCACGTTTACTCAACCTATATATTGTTGGTATTTTGTGTCATATTTTCTGTTTGATCATTTTTTTTCCACGTTACACTTATAGCATCTTACAGTACACATGTGTGTTACTTGTATGTTTCAAATATTAATCTGAGATTGGAATCACCTTCTAAAACTACTGTGCCACTAATCTCGCTATCTGTCTTTAGATCAATTATCTCACACGGTCTTTTTGTTCTGACTCGTTAAAAATAGCCAAAGTATTAAATCTATTTTCTTCATCATTAGTTATCACATTATTTCCACAATCTCTCATTGTCTGTTTGAAAATATCTGAGCAAAAGACACCAACTTTACCGTTTTGGGTGATGATTTAAATTTAAGTGCGACCTAGGACTTTGTTGCAATACAAACAAACATTTATAGCTTGATTAAAGAAAATAGTTTTACCTCACAAAATATCAAAATACTTATCTTTAATGATGACTGTTTTTTTTGTCTTTGTATGGTTCTGTAAACTTACATTTCCATGTTCGATCTTGGATTCTATTTATTTTCACGACACAATTATGACAAAAAACTTGATAACCTTTCCGTTTTACAAGTACATTTTTGTTACCCTGAAATTATGAAGTTTTAAAAATATTTCGTGCCTTGTATAAATCGTCCTGTTTTTATATAGAGAAAACTCTTTCTCCGACATTTCTCACTAGTATTATCTCCTTACAAGTCTTTCAGTTTGTATAAAACTGGATCACATCATACTATACAACTTACAATCCTCATCACGTAGTTACCCCTTGTAAAGGTAGATTTAAATTTTGAAATCCTAACCATTTCGCCTATTTTAAATTTAGGTGTTCCTAATGTTTACATTGTTAGGTAACTAAATAATTAATCCAGATTTTAGATATATTTTCTTTTTTGTGTGTTTGAACCAGAGTCATGTCTATCGATCTATGATAGGTGTTATTATGTCCCTCGATAAGTTTAGGCAATAAATCTACCCATCTTTTGTTTCCTTTCGAGTGCAATACTTCCAAATTCTTGTATTTAAAGTTCTAATAAACCTTCCTGTGCCAAGGATTTATAATCACAGTATCTCGGAAAAAATATTCAATTCAATGAACTCCTTAACTTTCTTGCTATAAAACTATTTTTCTTCATCCATTGTTGGTTTTCTCTCTTTAAATATACGTTTCAATGCATCCTATACATTGTATGTATGTTTTTTGCAAGTAACTTTTTAAGTCCACACATATTTTAAGAACATACCTATCACAGTCCAAATGTATATATATCCGTTATCTTATCCGTACGCTTGCAACCTAACTATATCTGCCAGCCAGTGAGAATAAATGTCATTTATATAAACCCTTTGTATAGAAATCGTTTTTTTTAGCTTGATGTAGGTGATGTGTAGGTAGACTGGTCGGTTACACCTTTAATTTCCAATATTTACTTTTATACTTATGTAGCAGGCAAAAATTCACGGCCAGACCGGGGCTTGAACCCGGGACCTCCCTAACTTGAGCTATCCGAGCCGACACGCCCAGTCCTACCCGTTAAACTTATCTTATTTGATTCATTTATTTAAAAATTGATTGATATGTGTGGAAGCAACCGGACTTTTAGGATCATAGAATATATATATATATATATATATATATATATATATATATATATACATATATTTATTTAAAAAAATTACTGTATTTCTTAGTGGAGAGAAATGTGATGAATTATATAATCTTTGCAGATGTGATGTAATTATTTTCCAATTATAGGAACATCATTTTTCCAATTTCTGATATAATGATATTATTCCATGTTTTAAGAAAGCTGTAAATTTATAAATAAATATTTCTAATCATATTATTAAAATAAGCAGTGAATTATTTATTCACAGCGGATACCTTGATATCATCAAAACTGTAAAGTATGAAACGTAAACATTTTTCATTACCTACCCATTTAATATTACATGCTCCACCTGGCATTTCATACAGCTGTTCAATCCGTATTTCCGTATCAGACACCCAGATTTGAACTACTTAGTTGTATTCTTTGACGTCCGCGTGTAGCAATTTTTAGATGCAGTGAATCGAACTTTCATGAATCCCAATTTGTTTTGAATTACATTCAAGCAGTAAATCTAAAATATTTAGAAAGCGTTAAAGAGGGGTAGGTAATAAATACAAAACCGCATTCGTGTTTTGTTCTGAGTCTATGCAAAGAACTCGTTTGATATGGCTTATGGATACGTCTCGGCCTAACAGCCTCGCCGTATCGCCTACACAATATCCAACTCATTCTTTATGCTTAATCTGAACAAAAGACAAATGCAGTTTTGTGTATATATTCAACATATATTTCTGGAATGGTATTTGACTTCTTTTGTTTTAACACGTGAAGGATTTATTATTGTTTCAAAATCCTTATATAATGACTAAACAACAGAGGTGGAATTTACAGAAAGTAAGGCTAGATTTAAAACTGTTTCAGTGACTTCGATATACAAATTGCCTCTAATGAATTCAACATTAGAAAGAACAAATTTGATGTAAATTTAGAATAATTCATTAACTTAAATGTTTCAAAAAATGCTGTACTATAATAACTGTGAAAGTTCTAGCTTTAAGAGACCGCCTTGTCAGTTTATTATCATCAAAAAATAATATGTAATATGTAGAATATTCATTTTCTGCTTTGATTCAGTTTAATTAATTTCGTTTTATTTCTGTAAAAATCATCTGCTGTCAATATGGGATGATTGTAGTTTTATAAGTGCAATCTTCTTCCTCAATGATTCAAAAGAAACATAAAATATTCACATATTTACTAATATATCTACTATCTACTAGCTATCAGTGCCATTTTATGGTCTGGCAAGAAATAAATGACATATGTCGTGTATAGTACTATTTGTCAACTATAATAAATGTTCTGGTCTGACAAGAAAAAATAACCTTGAACTTTATGACTAATATAGTGCAAGTGTTATCAGTACTGTTTGTCAGCTACCTATCATTTATACATCATGTGAACCTATACCTGAAAAATACGAAGGTGACCTCAAGAACTCACAATGCTAGCAAAAGTCAGCTATATGCCCCATGTTTTATTTTTCTTTATAACCTAACATCACTATATAAATTAAATAAATAATATATTATATCTCTTATATTAAAAACGTTTTCACAATATAATTATGCTATAATGGTAATAGACACATTGCGTAGGTCTGAACCAAATGAATGACTGATGCAAAAAAGAATGCTTTAATTCAATACAATTTTCAGTAAATGCTTTCATAATTTGATAACAAATTAATACATGTTAAGTGACGTAAACATGTACCTACAGATCTGAATGCATAAGTTCCTGTTATCCTTCCTTTTACTTGAATATTATCTAATGCAAAATGGCTAACATGAATTGATAGTTCTGTTTGTTCTAGAAAATGACTATCTAATAAGAGTGACATGTCAGCCAGTTTACCTTTAGAGTGACATGTCAGAACTGTTGAAAATGGAAGTAGAAACCTCAAATCTGTTTGATAAGATACAAAGTCATTCTTATATTCTGTGTGCTAAAAAATTATGGATCAAGACCAAACAATTATGTTTGTATTTATATGTATTTTTTCATGTGAAGTTTATGTTGAACAATGCATATTTATTACTTCTAAAATCACTATATAGTTCTAGTGCTTGTGAGCTCCCAGGTCAGGCAGGATTTAAGGGCTTAGAACCTTAAAAAATGCACGATGGCTTTTAGAATTTTTAGACTAGTGTATAAATAGTCAGTTGATAACCACTGTCATGTTGGGTCGTTATATTTGGTGGTAACTTTGTACAGAGTCATTAGGTAGGGCTTGTATTTCTAGTAGGCAGGGCTTGTATTTCTAGTAGGCAGGGCTTGTATATCTGGTCGTGACATTTCTTTTAATGGTAGGGTATTGATCGCAACATTTTTATTTTTCAGTGTGGGTATATTACCATAGGGTATTGATCTAAAACAAATGGTGGATGCAATAGCATAGGGTTGTGGTGGTCAGGAAATTAAACTTTTTGAGGGTAGGGTGTTTATCTCAAAATTTTTATTTCTGAAAGTGGGGGTAGGGTTGTGGTGGTTGTGAAATACAATTTTTGTTTTTGAGATTTGGTGCAATAGCATAGGGTGTTGATCTCAAAATTGTAATTCTTGAGAGTGGAGACTAGGCTGTTAATCCAGAAAAAAATCTGGTGGATAGTAGGGTTATAGTGGCTCTGGAAGAATCCTTTTCTTACTACTTAGCTACTGTAGTACAATTTATTTTCGTGGTTTTCTAAAAAAAAAATTTGTGGGAGCTTACATTTGTGGTTTTGCCTGTCAAAGTTCGCATATTTTATAGGTATTTAATTTGAATTCGTGGATTAAGCTCTACAAATATCCCAAATAACGAATAGAAAAGAACAAAGCTATACCAACAGCAAATGGTAGTCACTTCAATCGTTAAAACAATACTTTCACCTGTATTAGCACAAATCAAATACCTGTCATGATTAATTACTTACACTCCACATCAATGAGAGCTGATGCAACCAACATCACTAAGCTAGTCAGTTATTCAAGTACATTTGAATGATCTCTTTCATAAAACACTGCCCATAAAGTTGCATCACCAATTACTTTCTGATAACCATATCATGGCATCAAGAGTGATACAATTCAACTTAGGTCTCAGTTGGTTTGGATAATGTCATCATTCCATGTGTGAACCAAACACGTGATCAGCTGCCCCTTGCTCAATTCAATTATCAAGCAGTGTTAACATTTGATGTGTTCAGAGCCCATCAAAGTACAAAGATGCTAACTAAATTAAAACAACAATAGAATCACTCCTTTGCTTGAGCCTGCCTCATGTATGAACAAACTTCAACCATTAGACTTTACTTAAAACTTCATCAATCAAGCAGATTCATATTGAATGGATAGTTGTGGCTCATGCGAAAAACTGTGGAAGATTGGACCTAATTATCCATGGCTTTGTGAATAATGGACTTGTTTAATTCAACAATTTCAGGATTATTTACCCAACAAACATTTGGGTGTACCAGCAGACTCGATTGACATGATGCTGATTCAGCAATTATGTCCAAATATCAGTGAAGTGTGAGCCTCAATACTCTGCAGTAATTAGCATACATATCTAGTATTTCATTAGTAATTGTGCTTCAAGCAATAGTTATAATGTTTATTTGAGATATACTTTCGCATGGATTTAAATATATCTACAACAGTTTCACTTGAATGAAGACTCGATTTGAATAAGTATTAAATCTAATTTTCATATACTAACATCATTTATTATTCTTTCTTTTATTTTCAATAACACTAGTATTTGAATACCTTATGCTTTTACTTGTTTCTCTATATCCTTACTTATGTCACAATATATCAATTTAAGACAGTGGGTGGAAATAACAGCTTCTGGATATGCGTGTATTAAAACAATATAAAATGCATTGTAATCCTTTTTTTAAAAGGTCAAATAAAACAAACATATCTATGTTGATTTATCAGATAGCTTTGTTGATCTCTACAAATGAAACACAGTAAGAAAATAGTGTGTGTGTGTGGGGGGGGGCTTCTTTATGATATGGGCACATTTTTTGTTGGGTCCTTAAATTTGTGGTTCAGGGGCAAGGTATTCAAGTTAGGACACTTTCTGTCCAATCTGGCCAATTTCTGTTAGGCAGTTATTTGGCAGAATTTATTAAAGGTTTTTCTATATTTAGTAACAGCAGCCATATATGATGGCAGATTGGCATCATTTGAAAACAATTCAAAGCCCTTCATGCCAAAAGTCTTCCTGTAAAATTTGGCCAAATTCTGTTGAATGGTTTTAGAGCACAAGTCATTTAAAAGATTTTCCATTTAAGTAATGGTGGCCATATGCTATGGCAATTTAATATCATTTGTATAAATCTGAAAGCTATTAGCATCAGGATGCTTTCCGTCAAATTTGGTCAAATTCTCCTCAGCAGTTTCTGAAAAGAAGTAATTTAAAGTTGTTTCTATTTTTAGCTATGGTCACCATATTGATGGCATATCAGCATTATTTGCATACTATTGAAAGGACTTCATGCCATGCTTTCCATCAAATTATATTCAGCAGTTTTGCAGAATTCATTTAAAAGTTTTCCAATTTAGAGTAATGGTGGCCATATTTGATGGCTGAAGGCATCTTTTGCAAAATTTGAAAGGTCTTCATGCCTGAATGCTTTCTGTCAAGTTTGATCAAATTCTTTCAGAAGTTTTGGAGAAGAAGTCGTTTAAAGGTTTTTCTATTTTTAGCAACTGCAGCCATATTTGATGGAAGATCATTATTATTTGTACAAACTTTAACATACTTCATGCCAAGATGTTTTCCGTCAACTTCATAAAATTCTGTTTTGCAGTTTTTGACAAGCCATTTAAAGGTTGTTCTACTTCCAGTAATGGCTGCCACATTTCATAGCAGATCGGCATAATTTGTATAAACCTGAAATGCCTTTATGCTGGGATGCTCTGTGCAAGTTTGGTTGAAATTGGGCTGCTGGTCTTTGAGCTTATGTTGAAAATAGCAATTGTTGATGGATGATGGACAGGTTTTTCACTTTTTGGTAATGGTGGCCTTATTTCATGGTGGATCAGCATCATTTGTACAAATTTGGAAGATTTTATACCTGGGTACTGCCACATTTGATCAAATTCCAATTGGCAGATTTTGAGAAGTAATTTAAAATGGTAGCCATTTTTAACTGCAGATCAGCATTATTTATACAAAAATTTAAATGCATTTATGCCTGGATGCTGTGCAAAGTTTGGTTGAAACTGGAATGGCATTTTATTGAGAACCTAACAATAGCAATTATTGATCGATACCAGACTGATGGCACAGGACGGACAAAGGGTTATACTATAAGCTCACATGGCTTATGTCCAGGTTAACTAAAAAATTTATTTTTTGTAATTTTTGTGAATTTGAAACATATATTAAATCCGAGATTAATGTCAATATATATCAAGTAATAATAGGTAGAGACATATGATGCCTTTCAACCATTGTTGCTAAACAAAATTACATAGATTACTCTATCTTTAAAGCCAGAAAATCAATATATAACAAAGACATTCACCCATCACTCAATTAAAGGAATAATGAAGAAATGAGAATTTATAATAGGTAAGGTCTTGAACTGAATGCAACTTATAGGAACTCCCGTCTTGCACATTTTATGGCTTTATCTAAATATACATAGATATACCATTTGTCTGCTAATAATTGGATTAGAAGCTGGGCATTGGGCATGGATAATTCCATTTCTGAATGGGTGATTTCTTTTATTACATCATTCATTTATATATTTAATTACTTAAGTGACTGAATCAGTGAAAAAAACATTGCAGTGAAATTCTATCTTGATGTCACTTTTGTGAAAAAGAATTGAACTGAAATGAAATTCATTTTTACTAATTCAATTTGCGTGTTACTTAATATGTGAATTTTTTAATGTTTCTCTCCAGTGATAAAGAAGAACACTTCAATGGAAAGAAATTTCAAAAGAATTTAGCTTTCATAAAATTAATTTTTACTTAACTGATATTATTTTTCACTTCATTGAAGATGTTAATTTATGCGAAGTGGCTTGCCATACTTATATTTAACAAGTGTTCTACAGAACCAGCTGCCTTATCTACATCCGTGCAATTATGTATCCCCCCGACTTGCAAAAACCTTAAAACACAACTTCAACACTGATATTGCTGCCAGCAGAAAAATGATACCTATGTCTCTCAGTATACTTAGATATATCTATGTCCCAGTATACTTAGCTATACCTATCTCTCAGTACACTTTGATATACCTGTCTCATTATAATTAGATATACATGTCTCCGTATACTTAGCTATACCTATCTCTCAGTATACTTAGATATACCTATATATAAGTATACTTAAATATACCTATGTCTCAGTATAATTAGATATACATGTCTCCGTATACTTAGATATAACTATGTCTCAGTATACTTAGATATATCTATGTATCAGTATACTTAAATATACCTATGTCTCAGTATATTTAGATATACCTATCTCTCAGTACACTTTGATATACCCATGTCTCAGTATAATTAGATATACATGTCTCCATATACTTAGATATACCTATGTCTCAGTATACTTAGATATATCTATGTATCAGTATACTTAGATATACCTATGTCTCAGTATACTTAGATATACCTATCTCTCACTATACTTAGATATACCTATGTCTCAGTATACTTTGATATAGCTATGTCTCAGTATACTTAGATATACCTATGTCTCAGTATACTTAGATATCAGTATACTTAGATATACCTATGTCTCCGTATACTTAGACATACCTATGTCTCAGTATACTTAGATATACCTATGTCTCAGTATACTTAGATATACCTATGTCTCAGTATACTTAGATATACCTATGTCTCAGTATACTAAGATATACCTATGTCTCAGTATACTTAGATATACCTATGTCTCAGTATACTTAGATATACCTATGTCTCAGTATACTTAGATATACCTATATATCAGTATACTTAGATATACATATGTCTCAGTATACTTAGATATATCTATATATCAGTATACTTAGATATACCTATATATCAGTATACTTAGATATACCTATATATCAGTATACTTGGATAGGTAAAACAAAAACATATGTATCTAATATTATAAACTAAAGAACAGAAAAGTAATGCCAGTAAAAGCTAGCTATATTTATTGATATGAAAATATTTCTCTCAAAACCTGTATAACAATTGTCATGATACATGTAGTGATATCAGCAATGGAGATCTGCTATAAAGAAGTCATTTTCTGCAATAAAAAGGCAAAATTACAGTACAGTATACCGGGTATATTGCATGTATTGAAATGTATAGATTGCAATATGTTACCTTTTAAAATCAGGGATATACATCAAGGATAAAATTAACTTGATTCATAGGAAAGGAATCTTTCGTAAAAATTTTGACATAAGATGTAGGAATCATATATCCAGTTGTACAATAATGTAGGGCCTTATAAGATGTGCAAGGTCATTCACAACTGATATTATCACAAAAGGATGTAACATGAGTGCTCATTTCATATGAAAGTTATGAAACAAGTAGAGTAATTTCTACCTTTTGTGAGCCTTGGCGAGCAAAACAGACTGAAATTATTTGACGAGTTTCATAAACTTCAGCTGAATGAGCATAAATGTAAGATTATATTATATCTAGTGAACCTGTAAATGCAACAGGCTCTCTCACTGGTTCAGCATCAAAATTTGCAGCAGTAATGTCCACAGAAGCAAAATGAGATTATATAATGTTTTATGCCATTACCAAGAAGAAAATAATGATATACACACTAAGAGATTGGCCTGAATTAACACTGTTAATAATTTTATGTCATGCTTTTGGTTACCCTGAAAATGCTAATATCTTCCATTCAAAGTTTGATATACACACTAAGAGATTGGCCTTAATTAACACTGTTAATAATTTTATTTCATGCTTTTGGTTACCCTGAAAATGCTAATATCTTCCATTCAAAGTTCGATATACACACTAAGAGATTGGCCTTAATTAACACTGTTAATAATTTTATGTCATGCTTTTGGTTACCCTGAAAATGATAATATCTTCCATTCAAAGTTAACAGGATAAAATCCTTAATAACATTCCGGTACAGTTACCCATTTGGTCTGAAAATACTTAAAAGAAATTAATTTTAAAAAATAGTTAGTTGACATGCAAAATATTTAAGTAATGATTGAGAAAAAAACACGAACAGCAAAAATTAAAATGTCATTTTCCAGCTCAAAACTTTAATCTGCCATCAGTTATGGCACCTGTCCTTTTCAGCTATGGTTTTCCTTAATGTTGTCAAATGACCCTATTGAAATTAATATTTTTCATAACAGGTATGAAAATCATGGTTCAGGCTTCCTTATCAATACATACATCTTCCTTTTTAATATCTGTTCATGAAAATTAACTTTAGGAAGAGCTGCATTCTGGGAAAGACCCCACATTACTATCAATTTCACCATGAATGGCATGGTGTGTTCTTCACAAAAAGAATGTGTGTATATATATATATATATATATATATATATATATATATATATATATATAATTAAGGCAGAGATATTTTAAAAATATTGTCTTCATCATTAGGGTGCTTATATTAATAACTTTTGACAGTTCACATCCCCCACATCATAAAACTATACTGGACTTCATATCTTACTTAAAGTTCTGAAAGTGATACATCTTTAGATCTGCTGATTTCATAATAGAAAGGAAATAATCTAGCAAAAAATACATTCTTAGGACAATGTTGCTTAATATTCTAGTCTATTATATTTTCTTTGTTTTTAGCCAAAGTTAAGTGTTGCTCTAGCAGCAATGGCAATTTCTAGGTGAAACCAGAGGACCTGGGCAGGTGTTGATTCAAAGTTTTCTTATTATCTGGCCTTGCCGTCATAAAACTTGTTGATCTAAGTATGTACTTAACATTTTATTTGTTTATGAACTTTTAAGAAAGCAATAGTAAAAAATGCTCAATATTCAACTGATCTACTAAACATTTCATAAAATCAAACTAAGAAATCTGAACTTACTATCTACTTAAAGTTGAGATGTTTTATTAAATTGGGGATCTTGAGTTTTAAAAGTCTGAATTTAAATCTGATCTCATGGGAAGAAAAAAACACAAGAAGCAACATTTGTAAAAGGCTAGAAAGTTTCAAGTCAAACAAAGGCCATAACTCTGTCAATTCTGTAAGAGAATTTTAAAAAACAAACCAGATTTAGGTCTTTTATAATATAAGGCAGCATACCAGATCCATTTAGTCATTCAAGAGATATGGAGCAAAAACAAAATGTCATAGATGGCCCTGGTAACACTACAATAAGGGCATAAAATGTAACTATCTGTGAAGAAACTTTAGTCTTAACAGGAAATTCAAGGTTCCTTTGAGTTATTTATGATGTTTTTGATGTCATATGTGTTCATGTAGCACCTTTTTGATAGTTATCAACTGTTTCTGGAACATTAAAATAAGTAAGTATTAATGTAGTCTACGAGATCTGAGTACAAAAAATGCATAGCAGGCTAGCAGCAGTCTACAAATTATTTGCATAACATTCATGTGCATAATATATGTTTCTAGGTACAGAAGGTGAATCTTAGAAATAAATTTTAATTAATGTTGGGACCTCTTATAGACAACCTGTTCCATGTATACAAACAACAAATCAAAACCAAATGCAACTGGGTAAACCCAAGTTGTAATTTTATATAAAATTTTGAAGGGCCTTAGGCACAATGTACCCACTGTTCTTTGTTTTTTGTGCCCCTGCTCACCCCTAACCCCCTGCTTTGGAGTGAAAAACAGTTTTGATAAATCCTGGCATTGCAGCTTTGATATTAATGGAATAAATGGAAATATTTGCCATTTTCTAATAAATTTCCTCCACTAAAAGGAATGAAAATTTCAGCTATGAAATATATTCTTGTGCATAGACTGTAGATAAATTGCTGACTTCTGCATCAAGTCCCATCATTTAAATAGAACAAAACTTGTGCTTTACTCATCTGTAAAATCTGGGTAATAAGCAGTCGCAGTACATATGTGGAAATAAGTATATGTATAGAAAATAAGTATATCTATAGAAAATAAGTACACCAAGTAAATCCATAATTTTGTACCATACATAAGTGTATACTTGTTTGTACAAGAAAAACAAATTCTAAGACATAAATATTACTCTTCTAGCAATCATTGTGTATCTTAATAGATTAACATTAACATTTTTCAGCTTAAGTAGCTCTAATTCTTACCCTTTTCTTATTTAATTCACCATTTTGTGTGGGAGAATGCTTTTCTATTTTGTTGATAAATTTAAATATAAAAACAAGATGTATTGTGACCAAATCTTAATAAAAGAATATCTTGTGATACATGTCCCTATTGATAAGTGCATTCAACATGATTTACTTTGAAAGAAAACAAGTGTATATGCTTTGTATCCAGACTGTACATTATGTTGCAGAAAGTAAGTCTCTATCACACAATATACCTAACAAAATTTGAATACATTCAGAGCAGTAATTGGGACTATTTTCATAAAGCATTTACCCCACATATTATAACCCCCCCACCAAAAAAAAAACAAACTGCTGTTTGATACAAACCACAATATTTATCATTTAAATAAGATGAAATGATTTTTGAATGTGCAGGTGCAATTTTTGGATACTGCTGAATTCCTCTCCTGATGTTGCAAACAACACCACTACCTCCATACACCATTTTAATTTAGCCTGTATGACTGGGTATGTTCATATAGTTTCATGGAACAAATATATGGCTGTAAATCTAGTAGAAAAGAACCCCCTACATAATTGGGGAGGTAGAATAGGCCTGATGTGCTCTCCTGCATGTTAAAAGAGACAGCTAATGGAGGCAGGAGCTGTGGTGGCTAAGTGGTTAACATGATGGGCTCACAATGGAAAGGACGAGGGGTCAAATCCTAATGTTGGATCAGCCATGGTTGGCTAATGTGGTGTACCCTTGGGAAAGGCACTTTACTCCAATTGCTTTGGCACTACATACAAAACTTGTGTTGTTGTGCTGTAAAACACAGACCGAACCAGATCAAAGCAATTATAAGAATATTTTACACAAGATAATCATTTCAAGTGATAATTGCAATGTTGATAATTATCAGTGTAATTTTTAAACACTATTACAATTTAACACTAAAATTGAAGTAAGATTTTGAAACTTTACAAAACAAAAGAATATGATTTAAGATGTAGTGTTTGAAACAGTACAAAAGAGAACAATAACATTTTATCATGATTTAGTTATTACAGTTCTGTTATATGTTGTAAAATAGTATAAGTAACAATATATAAACATGTCTAATATACAATAACAACCTTCTGTGAGCTGATTACACTCTAACAATTCTAATAGGAAAGAAAGAAACCATTAAAAATATGTAACAATGATATGATACATAATGTATATATAATCTTGAAGAGTATAACAGGAATGTCTTTTAGTGTGTCCATAGAATTACAGTATTTAGTTAGTAGCATATGAAAAATTATAGAAAAAGAAATATGACAATGAAGTACTATATTTCATTCATCAATATTTTGGATAGAATAAAGTCAAACCTGGTCTAGCAACCACCT
Source organism: Margaritifera margaritifera (assembly GCA_029931535.1). NCBI lineage: Eukaryota > Metazoa > Mollusca > Bivalvia > Unionida > Margaritiferidae > Margaritifera > Margaritifera margaritifera. The sequence continues at coordinate 1,419,322 of JAQPZY010001332.1, forward strand.
GCATATAACGACTACCTGCTCATGAAGGCCATCAATTTCCAGCCCCCTTGACAATTCCTATATATTTTAGCTACATATTACTGTCCAACTGCTTAATGAGACCAGTGACCACACTTTTTCGGTCCTGTGGACTCTCATTTACTGCATATAGTAACCAGTGATTACTAGGGGTGATTGTTTACTTTATAACCTATGCTTCTCTTACATCTATCCATCTAACTCTCAATCTAGCTATCTCTATATGACTACCTATTTTTTTTCTTTCTGTCTGTCTATCCATCTATCAGTGCTTGATTATTTCTTTCAAATTCACCACTTTTGTGTGGTCCATTGAGTGGTCATTATACACAGGTTTGACCATATTCTATTTTGCATAGCTAGTCACAAAGAAAAGTTTTTACAATCAAAATGAAGAACATATGGAATGTCTATGGTAAAAAATAAAATAGTCTTACTTTTGCAAAAATAAAACAATCATTACATGACAAAATGAAGTCGGAGAATGAAAGTACATAAAAAGTCCAATTATCTAAATTCTCGGAGGGAATTTCCAGCTGCACATAGTACATTTTGGATATGTAGATGTTACCAACTATGGGGTTAACAATTTGGAGACTGAGATTTGGTTTGGATCAGGGGATAATTTGGGGATTTGGGGTTCAGATTAGAATTCTACTGTGAGGTAATTTTTTGCAGGAAAGTCTTAATCGTTTTTGTCATTTTTTTAAAACCTTTGTGATTAAGATGACTGACAAAAGAATACAAAATACATTTCTAGCTGCAGTTATAATATATGTGAAATTTATGGTCACTCTAATTGCATAAAAATATGTATCTCTGCATTAAGATATAACAAAATAGTATATTTTATCATTTTTCAAATACAGTAAATAAAATAGAAAAAATATTCTTCTTTTTTTTAAAATATACCAATATTGAAATTAGAAAAAGCAGTACCAACAATATGTTAATAATAATAAAACATTTACAGAAACACAGTTACTAGGAAAGCAAAATTGTCACACTGATGAGCTTATGCCATTCTAATTAAATGTATATGTACAATATAAGCATGTATTGCATTTCCTATACAAAAGTATTATTTGCACTCAATTATTGTAATACAGTGGATCCTTGCAAAAATCAACCAGTTTAGATGGATTCAAATTGTTTATAATAATGAGGCAGCTGCTACTGCATAAAAACTCATATCCCTTTGCATGTGGATTTTATGTTAGTCTAAAAGTAGTGTTTCTTATATCTGATGATTCATATTAGCAAGGTTCACTATAGTGAGGGACTACTCGAATTTGTTTTCATTTGTCGATCAATTATAAAATATATGCTTTATTTTCAATCAATTTAAATACTGGTCAATACTTTAGCAACGATGGCACTAAAGGAGGTAATTTCTCTAGATCTTACTTGCAATTATGAATGCTAATTGAAGATATGAATTACATTATAAAATACAGAGTAATTCACTTACTGCTCTAGTAATTTATATCAGAAATGTCTTTGGATTTATGGACTCCAGTCTCTCCTAAATAAAAATTAGATTATAAATTTATGCAAAATATGAACAATTCTCTTAAAAATATGTCTCTTTTGAATACAGTTTTGCAAGTGTGGTCACCAAATATTGTAATGTAAGAGTGACAATGTATGTAAATGTACATGCACATGAATATAAAACAATTTATATTAAAGTAAAGCTTGATTAAACAAAAATAAATATATGCAAAGATATATAATATAAATGTGAAAATTACCTTATCAGACAGATTGAGACAAAAAGTACAGTTTTACCTACTTAAAGCACTGCTGCTGAATATGACATAATAACACATATGCACAAATAAACTAAATTATACATTATAAAAACAACTAATTTTGTATACTTTTATATGTATGTATCTGTCAAAAAATAAGTGCACAGCAATGTTCAGTTAGGAATAACTGGAAGCCATTTGGTGTATGGTTTAATTTGCCACGAGTCAAATTAAATAATATTATCTATATTTCTTCTTATAATTCTGGTGGCATATGTGACTGTTACAAACTTTGACACATACTGAATATACATTTACTATAAAGCTAATGATATGAAAGACATGTATATTGACAGCATGTATATAAACTAGAAACAAAATAAATTTTCCCACCAATTTTGAAATATGTCACACTTTATTTGTCTCATCTTTAAGTTTTAACTGTTAAAACATTTTTGGATATAACTTTTTATGCTACAATATGCATAAAATTTTTAGGCCTAAATTTTAAAACAAAATCAATAAAAATATGCTTTTGTAGCATAACAAAAATAAGTTTCTTCTATGCTTTTGTGTACCTGGTAAAATTATTATGGCACTGACTTAAAATTAGTGACATTCTTCATAGTTCAGCAAAAAATGCTTAATATTTCATGAAGAGAACACCGGTGATAACTTAAAAGCATAAATACATATTATTCAAAATCAACTTATTATTTGTTTATGTGCATGTTTTTGTGTGTGAGATCAGTTGCATAGGTGAGACAACAAGGCAGCTGAATGGTTTATATAATGTTCTCTTTTACACAACTAATTATAGACTGATTCACCTAATTTCACAATACATATTATTCAGAATGAAGTTATGTGTGTGTGTGTGTGTGTGTGTGAATAGGTGAGACTATAAGGTAATTGTCAATGGTTTTGATGTTTTCTTGTTGTATGCCATTTCCTGTAGACTGGTTGACCTAGCTTTAAGTGATTTACTGATTCTTTCTCATTCTATGGACTTTCAAAGCTCTGTCTTCTGGGTGGAGTTCAAATTAAAATTCTCGTACAACTGATTTGTCTCAGTGTTCTGGTACAAATTTTCCTCCTCATTACCTACGAAAAGAAATACAACCTCATTAAAGCTGATTCATGCACACCGAGATAAATGCATATAATATACATCTGTATGTTTTACAAATGAAGGTGATTAATGAATGCATACTGATGTGTCATAAAAACTCATTAACTATTAAAATTCTTTTTAGATCAAAAGGTTATTATTTACAATGCATCTTTATTAACAGCACTATTAGGTATCTATTGAAAATTTCACACAATGGGTAAAGAAAAAGCTATGTTACAACAATGAATTTATATATGTTACACAGCCAGAACTATTTAGGCATCTCAGTCCTGTATCTTATGCTAAAATAAAGACATGTCCTGAAGTCAAGAAGCTTAGCACACACAAAAAAATGGACAAGAAAAACTAAAAACTTTATAACCATGCTTCAAGTCTCGCAATATCATTGAAACTGGTCAAGTACATAGAAATACAAACAAACAGTTATTCCCAAAATGCTTGTGATTATATTCCCATCACATGCAAAGTTATTGAAGATGTTGTTATCTTTTAAATTTGAGCAAGGGTTAAACTTTTGTGCTGAGTTTCATGACTATGGAGCTAAGTACTGTATGGAGGTTATTACATGATGATCCACATGTAGCTTGCAATATTATTGGTTGGTACCGTAGTTTAGCAGGTTCACTGATAATTGGTGACTGACAGTTGTCAATATGTCAGTTTGTAGCACAGTATTTTAATATTCATTGGCTTGTACAAAAATTATCCTCCAACAGCTGGAGTAAATAGCATTGAAAACATAATGGGTTAAAATCTGTAAACTAAACCATGGGGTGCAAGATTTTAAACCTGTTTGAGTGAGATCTTGATATTCAACTAACTTTCTATTAAACATGCAGTTTTCTGGGGTGATTGAGAATGGGTATTGGAGTAAATTGTTGAAATTGGGAATCCTGGACCAACATGGACTCCTCCCCATGATCAAATCCCCATTAAGTTGCACTATAAATAGCTCATTACTGCCCACCCACCCCACAAAAAGGAAAATTGATTACATGATTATTCCCATCTATACTTTCTTTGAAAGATTTTAAAAACCAACTTGTACACCATCCTGAAAACAAAACCATTGCTAAATTTGGTTTAAATCTGTCCAACTTGTTTTGGAGAAAATGTCAAATATAGCAAATGTTGATAGATACCAGACAATGCATTGCAGCTAAGTGAGCTATTAAAAAAACAGAAAGATCATAAATTGACATTTTTTTAAAAGAATGAAGAAATAACTTACTAAAAGCTTGGTTCTCATATGTTTTGAAGCGATCCAGGTATTCCTTAATGCAATCATGAATGAAGATGTACTGTTGCTGTAAAAAGATAAATATATTGAGACAGATAAAAAAAATTCCCATAACAATTTTTTCACCAAAAATTACTTAGCCAATCACATTACACATCACCATTAGTTTTTGAGATATTCCTTTCCTTGGTTTAAGGTAAAATCTCCATCTGAAACTAGTGAATTTTACATATCTCTGTAATGGCCTCAGAAAAAGCGCCAAAGTTATTTTATTTTTTATTTTAAAAGACGTTTCATATATTTTGTAAAGACATACCTTTGTCTTTAAAAATACACCATATTTTTCATATTTATTGCATATGATGATGTCATTAGCAGCCTCGCACGAGGTGTTGAATGTGGAAAATAGAGAAAATTCATCTGACTAGAAACTATGCCCCCAGTCATGAAAAAACATGAAACTTTCAAAACCTTTTCCTTAATAAATAAGTTGAAATCTCTGAAAATTGTATGTTATCTAATGCATGCGGGCTAAAATAATTTTAAAGAAAATGGTTGGATTCTATTGCATGTACTGATCAGTGAGCATTGATGCAATGTTGAATCTGATGAATAAAGCAGTATTTAAAATTGTCTACTGCAGGTAATTTACAGCTTCTAGAGACAACAAAATTTATTTCCAACATGCTAGAAATGTATATAAAACTGAATCTGCATCATTATAACTTATTTTGGCATCAGATCAGCTGTATATTCTCAAAACATAATACAATACACAGCAACAGTTTACAAGGGAGGTAATTTTGATTTCACAATTATTATTGTTTTTAAAAATCGTTTTAAAAAACGAGCAAAATTAAATGGTTTTACCTCATCAGATACATATTCTTATAAATTAAGTAAAATGTCCACAGTTGAAATAATTAACGAGGTGTTGATTTGCCGATGATTTGTTATATAACAAATACAGACAATCCAGCTTGGTTAATCAAAATTTTTTATCAGCCTTGCATTATGGACAAATATTTCTCTACAAGAGCATTACTCACAGCAGTATGTAATTACTGAAGTAAATGTTGTTATTTCACATGGAAAAAAACCCTCCTGGTCATAGAAAGTGATTGACTTGGATGATAAGATTATGAAATAATAATGAACAAATCTAAACACTTAATGTAATAATAATACAACACATAACTTAAACCTAACAGTATAACAACCTATTATATGAAACTAACAAAGAGAGAGAGAGAGAGAGAAGAAAACAACATGGTAACAGGTAAGACAGCATACATGCACTCACCAATATAAATAAAATTTCCTAAAATATAACTCTTGAGAAATCTGATATTTACTAGTCTGGAATATGACACATAAATTAAATACATGAATACCATAAAGAAATAAATGAAAATTTAACAGAACTAAAAAGGACTTCATGAGCGGAGATCACCATGGATTTGCAACTGATCCATGGTAGAAAGGAAAGGAAACCAGCCCAACAGGAAATACCTGAAGGGAGGGGAGTATGGACCCAGAAAACCCTGAGCTTTAGAAAACTTGGATTTTAGAAAACAAAAGAACTAGAAGAACCGCATTCAAAATTTATTTACAATTAAAGCTCTAGCTCCTTTGGTATTTAGAATGTTATTGTGGGGACATTTCTAAAGCTCTAACCAGCAATATATGCTGGGACGGACTTGGAGGTGACCACAAATAACACTGGTCATAGAAAGTGATTGACTTGAATGTACATGTAGACAATACTATATAGAGGGACTGCAGCAGCTGCCATACAGAATTGTTTAGGACTACTGCATATGTCATTTATTCAAGATTCTATGCAGTACAATTTGAACTGGCAGAGTAAATAGTCAACATGCAGCATACGACACATTCAGTCTCTGTAAGTAACAAAAATACTCTGTAGGAAGTAACGATAGTGCGGTAACTATTTCCGTGCCTGATTCCTGTTAAGAATGCATTTTTTTCCCCTTTCCACTAAGTAAAAATGGTAATTTGTAATAATTTATTTTCCAGACTGATATAAAACAATCTTAATAGTCACCTACTTATTTATTAATAAAATTATAATAAATTGCATATAGTATCATTCATATGTAGTGTCATTCTATGTTTTATTCTTCACCATTCAATTTGAAGATGTAATTACAGAAAGTATGAGTAAGGAGATTATGTGACTTAGTGCAGGACTGCTGACTCTAAAAGCAGGTACTTGAATTTGAAAGATCAATATTTGTTTATTTCAAGACTTAATTGCTTCATAGAAAAACTATTACAGAAAAGTACATGTACATATTCTAGCAAAATAGTATATAGACTGCAAATATAGCTTCAAAATGTATTTTTATGGCACTCATTAAAAACAGCCCAGTTAACTGAATATTTAAATTAATAAGTAACATCTGGGACTCAAATATCAAGTGAAGAAAAAAAAATCACTCATTACAGGAATCTCTCCATTTCCTGCCCTTTAGCACTACTGGTAAATACAGCATGTTCACAATCAGACGACAAGTCATGAACAGTATAATGTCATATTTGATTCTTAGGTTGAGATTTGTTGATTGTCTAAAGATTCCTTCATCTTTTAAACATGGAAATGCGATCACTTTATTACATAAGTTTACTTCATGACATATTCTATATCAGGTGTCAGCAACCTATGGCATGCGTGCCAAAGGGGGCATGCCAGACTCTTTGGAAAGTGCCAAGTCTTTGGAATATGACTTGCCTCATGGCATGCAGCACTCTACAATTAAGTGGACCTGGCACAGCAGTTCTAAAAGGTTGCTGATGCCAGATCTATATAACATTTCAACTGTGCACTAAATAGTATCTTTCTTTTATGTAAACTTGCTACCATCATATCATCCACATCCTGTATTTCTTGCAACCTGCCTTCATTTTTCCTTCATATCATATGAACCAAGAAATTACCTATGTATTGTCTACTCAAAATGAATGATGCCAAAAGAAAGAAGAGATCTCAGTGGTCGAAGAAATAAGGAGATTCAAAAGTATATGCTCAAAGCTTTTCTGATAAACAGAAAAGCAACTGATATGACTTGTGTTAAGTGTAGAAGCATTATAAAGAGGAGTGTCTGTCCGAGAAACAACTCAGTCCAATAATGATAATGCAGATCCTACTTACATTCCACCAGAAAAGAAATAAAAACCTAATGTTCATTCTCCAAATAACATAATCTTTCCCCTGTCTTCTGTTATGGGCTCATCTCATTAATCCAGCTGCATATGCAAGCGTAGAGAGCCAAATTTATTGTAGTTCCTGCTTTAGTCAGGTATCACACGCTTATTGATAGGAATATAATCATTACAACTGGTGCATGATTCTGTCCTGCCATATTGAGGATGACAGATTTAAAGATGCAGCTTTTAAATAAACTTCAGACTTGAAATCAGAAATCAGTTTGAATAGGACAGACATTGTCAAGCTTGTACAAATAAATAGAAACATTGCTTTTGAAAACAAAAGTAAACGGATTGATTCTGATTTATCCTCTGTGACTGATGCTCATTATTACAATCTACTCTGGATTGATAAGACCTCATTCGATGACATCTGTATAGTCATGTCGAAAGTCTATGAGATTGGTACTACCAATGTCGATTTGAAGCCTGTGTTGTTGGTATCTGTGCACACATAGCAGCAATCATCTGGTACTTTGGATATGAACATCATTAAAATGCACCTTTTCATTTGCAGCCTGAATGGAGTTTTTACTTGAATGATGTTTAAAACCTTCCAGAATCTCAGTTGATTCACTGATGATGATACTGATGATGATAATAATGGTGGTGATGATGATGATACAGCTGACATTGAAGAGTAATAACTCAATTAAATAAATTACAAGTTGCTTGTGAAGTAATTAGTCCTGGCACAAAAAAGCAGCCAACAGTACTGAAGTTGTTCTTGAAATTGATATTTTCTAATGAAGTTTCATCGCAGATTTCCTGCAGCTTTAATAATTCATATCATTTCAAAAGCATGAAGTACATAGTGTGTTTGGCTGTGTAAATTTGAATCAAAATTCATTGTGAAAAGGTCATTACAAGAACATGTATTTGCCTGCTTAATATTTTTATCAGAACTTACAATAACCAGATGTACATTCCAGTCAAGTTATATACTGTCTGCGTACAAGTTATATACTGTCTGTGTACAAGTTATATACTGTGTGTGTAATAGTTACATAAGTGTACATAATTAGCCCTTTTAAACATGCAGTGATTATGTACAACATTTACATTTTTGTGATGATAATTGTATGGTGAAATACCATACATTTCCTGTGTTATTAGTTCATTTATATTGGAACTGTTATCGACAAGGAGCTTGATCTAAATATTCTTCTTACCAAGTAGTAATTACCCATGAAAATGTGACAGCATTTGTTTTTGTTTTCAGGGATATTGGTGAATGATTTTTAATAATCTGCTAAAGCTACATTCCCCCAACCAGAAACATATTTGAAACTAACAATTTGATGAGTGTGTTCTTAGTAAACCATTTACTTTGCAAAATGACTTCCTTTCACTTACATTCACCCAGATCATCCAATGCAGCTTGTTTAATTTTCAGGGAAGTCCCAGCATTGCAGAAAAAAAGAGTTATTGATTACACTTAATGATGTGGATGAAAATGAGATTAGCTTTCTGAAGAGCGTAGTCATGCACCATGTTTATTTAACTGTTTTTGCTTGTAATTATAAATTCTTTTTCAAATACATACTCTACACTTTCTTGAGCCAGGGAATTGTGGAATTGGATGTGTATAAAGTAGCATGTGCTAGGCCAACATTGTGATAAGCTTGCAGGATGAACAAAATACTGGAAATCACCCCAGCTTATTTACAGCTACATTGTGTGTCCCCCTCTGCCCCCCTCCTTTCCTTTGTAATATTTTTATATTTATTCATTTATTGTTATTATTATGGTGTACATTTTTACAAATTATTTTTCATATTTCTTCATTTGGATTGAGTGCAATAAAACCATGTTTGTCATGCATTGATAGTCCTAGTGCTATCTATGTTTCTCTCTCTTTTGTAAAAGTATGTTAGATATTTTTTGATGTTCAATCAATCAGTAAATTGTTGTAAGTACTGGGTCTATAGACAAAGGGAATTAACTCTTACAGGTTAACTCCCCTTGTTCCTGGTAGGTGTCCAGTTGTATCCAGGATGTAACCAGTTTATGCTTGAGCAAAACCTATAACAGGATACTCGCAATTGCGGGTAAGGGTGGGAGAGATTGATAGTAATGTGATCAGGTTCAATATTTTCAGAGAAACAATTTACAAAAATATGCCCTTTCTCCATCAAATACATTTCCCAATAACACTAACATTAAGAGAATAGGTAAGAGAAGGAAGAAATGCTTAAGCATCCAACCTCCACCTATGTCACCCTGTAGGAGCCTGATGACTGCTCTACTGAAAGGATGAAACTTCTCCTAACTTTAGGTTAGCACAACCAAAGATTATGTTATACACATGCAAGGGCAATCCCTGTGGGACACTGCACCTGGCTATTGCCTTACATTCAGAATTTTCCCATGTGAATCCAGTGAAAATTGCAAGGTCATACCCAGGGATGAGGTTGTTCTGTCAAGAATGGGGCATGATAACTGTCTGGGCTGCTACCAGTGGCCCAACAAGATTCAGCTCTCTCCTTTGTGAGGCCATATCAGGCAAATAGAAGCTGGAGAAAGTAGAGTGGGTGTGCCAACCAACTGACTCCACTATGTCTCAAATTGTGACATTACATTCGAAGGCCAGGCTTGTGGAAATTACTCATAGTTTTTAAGCCAAAATCTTCACGAGTCATACCTGATTCTGTGAAAGTTCAGAGTATGCCTATCTAACTACTCCCTTGTGCCACGTGACAAGCACTTGTGGGGTTATGTATTGCTATCCTGCCTTAATTGGTAGAAAGAGGCTTTGTTGGCTGCTGTGGACATTCTCTGTGTGTCTTAGATAGCATTTGAGGGTGCGTACTGGGTCCTGCAGCTTTGCCTCTCTCGACTGGATCAATTGAGGAGAGAGAGCAAGTAGTTACTTGTTGGCTGCCTATTGACAGTAACCTATTTTTTTAAATGAATGGTGTCTGAATGTGTTTAAGATCATGGAACGATATCCCTTGATTGCGATAGAGGCAAGCTTCTTGTCCTCAAAGAGGAAAAGAAAAAAGTTAGCCAGGTGGGGATGGAAGCTGAAAGTGGTGTGATGTTGTTAACATGGCACCAGTCCTTGACACCTCACCACTTACCTTGTATGCCTTCAAAAAGGAGGGCTGTCTAGCTGTTGTGATCCTCTCCACAATCAAAGCACTGAACTCGTTTTCCTGCAGGGCATCCCTGACAAAAACCAGGCATGAAGAAGGAGTTTCTCCAGACACGGATGGAATAAAGGTGACCTCAGCTGCTTGAGCAGCATGGGGGTTGCTTCAATTTTCCTGGGTATGTCTGTCGCCAAATCGAGCAGATCATGGATCCAGGATCTGTTCCCAATTGGGGAACCACTTCGCAGTTCCTGCCCCTCATTTTCTGGATTAGTTTTGGTATTAGAACTGCTGGAGGGAAGGTATATGCCCATATTCCATCACAGCTGATTGAAAGAGCATTGAATACCCATGCCCCTTGGTCAGGGAATGGAGCCACGAAGGTGGACAGTTTGTTGTTCCACCTTGTTGTGAATCGGTCTAGCATCAGTCAGCCCAAGAGAGCGCAGACTGGATGGAGAGACCACTCCATATGGAGCAGTTGGCCTCTCCTTGACGAGTTGGCCAGGACAGTGAGCCTGCCCGGGATGTGTTCGACTTGTATGTTGGACTTGTATGAAGGTATTACCATACTATAATGCATAGGTTCAGTTATTCCACCCCACCCCCCTTGTCTGAAGAGGTACTTCACCACGAATGAAGGAGTCAGACATTATCAGAACCATTTTCCAGGAGATAGATGTGAAGAACCTTCTCTTGCAGTGTCTGCTTGCTGCTACCATTCACAAAGTCCGGTAGCAAGTGTGCCCTCCAACCCAATGAAGGGTATTCCTGCTGTTAGCCACACCCGGTCTTGCCACTGAAGCAGGAAGTGTTTGATTTTGGTTGAGATCGGAATTTGGTGATCTAATTGACCCAAGATTGGGCTCCTCTGTGCTAGAAGGGTCATCTGCAGAGGATGCATGAAAAGGCTGCTGAGGCATAACAGGTCCACCACTGCATTGAGCAGGTCGAGGAGTTGAAGAAACTCCCTCACTGAAAAGAACGTCCTAGCGGATGCCTTTTCTGACGCATGATTGATACTGTCAATGTGTTTGGGAGAAAGATGAACCTGGCTGATATGAATTAGAAACTCCATACTTCTCCACACTGACTATCCAACCTAAACTGCGAAAGAGGTAGAGAAGGTTGTTCATTTTGTGAATCAAAACTTAACTGATCAAATGTTTTTGCAGTATATTGTCCAGGTATACCAGTATCACTGTGGAGGAGGACGTCCTGAAGCAGGATATGGCACAGCCCTAAACATCTTGTGGAAGGCCTAAGGGTTTAGACTGAAGCCAAATGGAAAGGTGTGGAATTGGTACACTACCCTGCAGTAGCCAAAGCAAAGGTACAGTGTGTATATGTATATGGAAATATAGGTTGGACAGGTCAAGACTGATTGCATATTCATCACATCGTACAGAAAGCTGGTCAAACCTTGTCATCTCCATCTTGAACTTCAAGGCAGTAATAAACTGATTAATCCGCTCAAGTCTATGACAGGTCTCAATTTTCTGATGGCTTTCATAACCAGAAGAAGTCTTGAAAAGTTGGAAGGTAATCCTGCACTCCTGGGGATAAGGACTTATGCTCAGTGGGCTGCCAATTTTGGTTAATAATGGTCTTAGTTTTGTCCAACTTGCTTGTTGATATTCTAGACAATAGAACTTGCTGTAGGATGCTTATCATACACAATTTCAATATAGCTTGAGTAGAATCATTTGGCATGGTTTCAACTTGAATTTAAGTGATCATCAACATAGGCGCTGTTTTTGGTATCTTCACGGGGGGTGGTGGTGGTGGTGGCATCTCAATGTCCCTCATAAAGCTGGTCAACGATTCTGAATTTTGATGAAAGCTTAGTATTTCATGTTCAGAAGATTTACAGCACGTCCTTTATTCACAGCCCTTCAATTGCCTTTTCAAGATGCTGGACCAAATGTGTTTTGCTCATATTGCACATGCTATGTGGGTGTAAAAAAGAACATTTTGTGCAGACCAAGCACATCTCATGACTGTCATCCAAGACTTTAAAGTATCTGCAATTCTTGCCCTTGATTGACATCTCTATAATAAAAAAGAGAAGAAAAACAAACAAGTGCATGTAACAAATTGTTCAAATAAGCGAAGTCAAGTTACTGAGATGACCAAAGAAGTGCGCAACAAACTGAAATTTAACAGCGCAATACAATTACATTGGCAAAGACTTGAGTGTTACCAATTTATATCACATGGACAATAATGACTGGAAAAAAATGCATACCAGGGTAAATATGAATAAATTCACTGGGAAAAATGCAAATGTTGCATAGACCAGGTATAACAAGCTTTTGATTTACAATACCAATGAAAATAAATGTTGAATGGTCAAAATTAAATTTAAATTGCAATGGATTCTTTGGAGGCACTGTTCACAGTTGCAAATGAAAGTTTAAAGTAGTTACATCCAGGATAATGGTGGCCATCTAGCGGGAACAAGGGGAGTTATTTCCCTTTGTCTAGATGATATATAAACAGAAAAACATTTTTCATCTTTCAGGGAGTGCTGGATCTGGAGGTAGCCGGGAGTAATCCCCTAATATTAATGTGATTTGTAATATATTTTGATGGAGAAACACTACAGTGCAATAGTACATGCATTAAAGAAGAGGCAGATTTGCATCAAGTTATTTTTTTTAATAAAAGTGAAGAAAATCATGCAGGGTTGATATGGCAAATTTAAGTAATATGGATCTCTGCCTAAACCAGTGGTTTTGTTCTCTCTCATTATTCAATATTAATCTAGCGTAGAATTGGTTTCACATGAGTCCAGATTGCATTGATGAATGGCAATATTTACTCTGGCAATAGTGTATCATGATAAAGACTCAAATTATCAATACAGGATGATAGCAGAATAAAACATAAACTAAAATAATATACACTGTCCCCCCCCCCAAAAAAGAAGGATTTTCTTGTCATCTATATATCCCTTTGCATTACATAAACAAGGCCACAAGCATACAAACACTCTCCTTGTACTTACTATACATACCTAATTAGCTGCTAAAAACACTCTTTTTTAATTCAAATAATTTATTCACATGATGGCAATTATTAGATCGAATCCTTAAAGGTAGTTTTTAAATAATATTTTATGCAAGTTTTTAATCATTCTTGTAAATATTACTTCCATTTGTATGCTTAACCAATGCAATAGACTGATTACTATTGTACCTCCTCTAAAGTTGCATACTATCTTCTATTTATATAAAAGCACCCCCCTCCGCCATTTTAAATATAAGCAATTTTATACTTTTGACTTAAATATATCTAGTAATGGAATTCAATCAAGAAAGCACAATTTACATCCTTTAATTGTCCAATTATACACACAAGATATCGAACAACAGACAAATTCAAAACAAAACATGACCTTGCATGAGCAATGCCAACTTAGACCTTTACATTTCTATTAAATGTGTATGTATATTTCAGCAGAAATTATATTGACATAAGCACATGCTGTGTGTAGCTGCCATGTGCCTGAGTGATGTTGCTTTTTTTGTCATGTGTGGACCACATCAACAACTGAGAACCTTAAAGTACATGCACTCTGTGAGAACAAGATACTTTATCTGTTGAAATCTTAAATAGAGGTACCCTCCTCATTTATTGTCACATGCATGGTACATCTAGTTTTGCAGAATATACATTTTGTTTTTGGTTGGTTTAAATGGCACTTTTAACACATTATTGGCTATATAATGATGAGGCAATGGGAGCTAAGTGCCTTTCCCAAGGACATACCAAGGCAACCGACATGGGCTGGCCTGGGTGGGTACTGAACCTGCAACACTTGGAGCATGAGTCTGATGTGAATGAGCTACTGTGGCTCCTGAATATGATAATAAACATATTGTAAAATAATTTTCATGTAGCTGATCAATGTTGAGTGAACAATTAAAAGAAAGAAAGAAAACACTTCTTTTCCTTCGTTTTGGGAATTTAGCATATCCTGAAATGGATTTGTGCAATGATACAAGCTATGATTGTTATGACAACATGGACTAAGTTCTGTATTTTTCAATTTATATATTGTGATACATATCATAAATAAAATATAATTATTGTGATGTGTATCATGATACAGCACAGTGATACCCAGCTTAAGCATACACTGGAAGGCAGAATATACATGTATGTATGTATAGGGTTTAACAACACATCAGTCTATAATAAGTGCTGAGTAAGTTTAGATATCCGAAAAAAATTAATACAAAACAAAGATATAGTAAAATGGGAAAATCCTTCATATACATGTTCAAAATTCTCAATATAAACCACACTCTTTTAATGTGTACAAGACCTCTGGTAGAATATATCATGAGACACTTCCCATGGTAAAAATGTTGCCTCCATTAGTTGCCTCTTATGACATGCAGGAGGTTACATTGAGCCTCTTCTACATCCCTGTGCCAACAGAGGGTTAAGATCATATATTTATTACAAAGAATAAGAACATCAGGGCTGATAATGAACAAGCAGTAGCAATGTGGCAAATCATACTGACCTCTGTCTGCACCATAGTGGTTCTGTTCTCTCTCATCTTCAGGACAAAGTTGAAGATGTCCACAGTGGAGTCAGGCCCATACTTATCAATGTGCTGAATCACATAGTCTATAGTGACGTATGTTCCTGTGCGCCCAACTCCAGCACTGGATGAATGAATGAAATATTTTTGTTGTTGATATAATCATTCAATATAAGTTTTCAGGAGTAAAATTACCAGAATCAGATGAGACGTACAATTTTATCCTTTTAAGTATTCTCCATGGCGACAAATATTTTGTTGAAGTGTTGAAATCCACTTACTTCACCCTATCAAGTCAGGTACTAATCACTAAGTTAGGTTCCAAAGTCACACAGACTACGGTAAACTTATTGTTATTCCCATGGTCCATAACCGTAGTCACTATTTGTATACTAACATTAGAATGGATTTAATATAAAACAAGAACATGGAATGTTTCACGAGCAGCTCAGTAAATAACTTCAGTATTAAATTGCTCAGTAAATAACTTCAGTATTAAATTGCTCAGGGAATAACTTCAGTATTAAATTGCTCAGGGAATAAAGTCAGTATTAAATTGCTCAGGGAATAACTTCTGTATTAAATTGTTCAGGGAATAACTTCAGTATTAAATTGTTCTGGGAATAACTTCAGTATTAAATTGTTCAGCGAATAACTTCAGTATTAAATTGTTCAGGGAATAACTTCAGTATTAAATTGTTCAGTGAATAACTACAGTATTAAATTGTTCAGTGAATAACTTCAGTATTAAATTGTTCAGGGAATAACTTCAGTATTAAATATTGTAGTAAATTGCTAGGTAATTATCTTAAGCTCAACCAGCTAAAAACTCAGGTAGATTAAAGCACAAAACCCTTTTCTAGTTTGGATTTTAGAGTATCCCAAGATATGAATGATTTTGGTAAAAAACATTAACTGCTGCCTCAATGTTATTGAAGGTTTCCAGGGTTCAGCCCCTACAGCCAGCAAAAACAAGGTTTCATGGATTTAAACCCATGACCCTTAGTTTAATTTTGTTGAGTTCATACACTTTTCCAAGTAAAAACCCTTCTCATACAACCATCTGTGTTCCTGGAATATATAAAAAATTGTCTCCCATTATACGCTAAGAGGGTAAACATGATAAATTTTGCAGAAAAAAAAGTGTCATGGAATCTAGTGCCCATATGTTGATGTATCCACCAAACTCAACTCCCAACCCACCCCACCCATATTTGACTTGCAAAAACTTTAAGGCAGAAGACTATTCAAATTATATACATCAAGAATTCCTTCATATATAAATCAATTAAAACTGGAATGTAATAAGTTTGTCAAAATATAAAATAGTGTGGGATCACCAAACTAGCTGTGTCATTATGGACATCATTGTGATACGACAATATGACCTTCTCTATTGGATTTTACATAGGATTCAATGGGATCTTGTACTGGATTAGGCATTTTTACATTATTTTATGTTTCCTATATCCGGAATTTTGAAACATTTTGCAGAGATATTTTGAGTAACATCAGCTTTGAAAAAAAAAAAAAAAATGTAAGGGTCACTGTGCTTAAGATAAACATACAGATGCAATGATTGTATGCATAACTGTGAATAAAAATATATTGAATGTACAGGATGGAACTAAGACAGACTGGAATATTTTAAAAATTTCAACAGGTACAAATCACCCTACAAGTCTTTTTATTTTTAAAATGACTCATTTATGTAAACAAAATTTACAAATTACCTCAATCTGATTGTGTTAATTTATGTAACTTTAGTTTATGCACAATTTTCACTACCTTGCGAGTTATTCAGCTTTAATTTATGGATTAAATTTACTAGGTATTCATCGATACAATCAGAGGAGATGTTACATGGCATTATTTAGTCAGTCAGCTAAAATGATAATCAAACATATTGTCTAATAATAGATCGGTAAGTTTAATTAACTACCATGAATATTAAGTAGTCACATGACCAGTAGTAACCAATGATCTAACATAGCTAGCATTAGCAGCATTGCTTTGTTACAAGTGGTCAATATTTTCTAGTATTTCATTTATTTGACTTACCTAACCACACTTATATGTCATCAGCCTTGGTGTTTAAATTTTATTTGTTCTTCAATAAGTGTGCATCTGTGTGTGTGCATGTGCATATCATTGTATGAATATAGAGTTTGGGGCAGCATTTACACTGTACATGCAACTGCATATTGTTTCACTTACATTACTGTATTAACAGCATACATGTATCTTATTCAACGGTTACATCACTGCTAATCCTATTTCTAGGAAATGTGTCTTATCCTTTCAAAAATTCACTTATACCTAATATTATACTTTCATCTCACTATTATGTTATTTCAACTTTCTAATTTCATGTGCAGCGTGTTGCACTAATAGAGTTTTGGTTCTGTAGCTTATATTTGTTACTACATGTATTTATGTATACTGTTCTCTGCATTACATACATTTTTTGTGAAATATGTCAAATTTATCTCACTGTGATATACTGGGGCTACTCAGTATGCCTTTAATTCAATTCCTTGAAATCTGACCCCAATCCAGACAATGATCAGGGGTCTGATTATAATCAGCAATCTTGTAGGTAGCTTAATGTTTCTGTACATGCGATAATTAATCAAGCTGGAAATACTGCTTGATCTATCTGCTGGGCTCCCCAATAGGTATATTCTTGTATTATATAATTCTGCTGGTCTCCCCCCAAGTGCATTACTGTATGATCTAAACCTTCTGGACCCCCTCCCCTTTATGGTTCTGCATACTATGCTAGCTTTCATCTGCTAGGCTCCCCCAAGATGGAAATCAGGATTGATAATATGATATTATGGTCAAAACCATACCTGCTGGACTCCCTCAGGCACATATACAAACTAAGTAGCACTGGAAATTACATTCGCATTGAGGGATTTTCAGTGAAAAAAAAAATTCATTCTTTATATGTTTTTATATCAATAAATGACTTTTATGTTACTCACCTGCAGTGAACAATCATTGGTCCTTCCAAATCAGGTGGTTGGATAAAGCCACGAACCTTTTTGATGAAATCGATCATTGTATCGAACTGAACATTGGCCGAGTAGTCACGCCAGCTTAGGAAGTGAAAATGTTTGAGTGTTCGTTCCTTGTCTCCCTGTCATTAACAAATGAGGCATTAAAATTTAGTAACTGAGGAAAAGAAAATGTAAGCCATGCCAAGTTTTTTATCCTACTCTTAGCATCTGAATCAGTATTTTTTTAAACCAGAAGTAAACAAGAAGCTCAAATGAACCTGGTATCACCAAACTGGGTAGTTGGCATATGTCAGCTTATGAATGCAAATTCACACACCTATTGAAACCGTCGAGGGGAAATAAAAGCTTGGAGCACATAGTTGTTATATTCTCTATTAATGTTGGTGCCATTAATCATTTATCTTTATTCCGAGATCACATCTATCTATCTATCTATCTATCTATCTAATCTATGTATATATATATATATATATATATATATATATATATATATATATATATATATATATATATGACCATTTTCTCTGATTAAAAAGGACAAGTCATTTATACAAACATACAAACAGTACTGGGTTCTGATCTCTCCATATCCCTAGGAACTACGCCCCAATTCATTACTTAGATATTGATCATAGCTCCACCCCTGAAGTACATAAACTAATTTGGCATTACAAGGGGAGTTAATCAGTGAAGTGAGCATGAATAACTGGGTATATTCTTACCCCTCTGCGGCCCTGTCCCTGAAGTCATAAGTTGGAAACCATTGAGATCCCTGCCCATGAGAGCTGTGGTGACTCAGTGATTAAAGCAATTAACTCAGTGATTAAGGCAATTGACTCAATTATTAAGGCATTGCTCTCATGACCAGAAGGTTGCTAACTTGATTCCTACCATCTGATCAGCCTGAATCCTCATCAATAAGCATGTATATTTCACTCATAATCAAAATCATCTGAGATCTTTTATACAAGCTTACATACAAAGTCTGATTAAAATCTGTTCAGAAATATGTTCTCTGGAATGTAAACAAGTTCAGCCAATCAGACATGAGACCATCTCATTAATAAACATGGATATCACTGATAATCGAACTCATCCTAGATCGTAATGATCATACACAAAATCACCTAATCATAATTGAGTTCATCTGAAATCTTGATGATATATCCTTACATACCAAATCTGAACAGAAATATGGCCTCTAGAATGTTCTCAGGTTCAGCCAAATTAGATTCAAGATCACCTCATTATTATGCATGGCTATCATTCATAAATTAACTCATCCAAAGTCTGGATGATATAAGCTTACATACCAAATCTGATGACCATCTGATCAGAAATATGGCATCTATGGTGTTCACAAGCTCAGCCAGTCAGATGCAAGATCACATGACTAATATGTGCAGATGATGCTCATAATCTAACTCATTTGAGATCTTGATGACATAAGCTTTAATACCAAATCTGATAAGAAATATGACCTTTAAAGTGTTCACAAGCTCAGATACAAGATCATCTCATTAATATGCATGGATCTTGAAAGAGTTTACTGTTAAAGAGTTACCACCAAATCATATGTATGGGAAATTGACTTAAACATAAAACTAAACTGAAGTCGATGAGGCCAAACTATAGGTCATAGTGATCTACTTTTTATAGGGAGTGATGTTCTGACCAAGATAATTCAACAAATGAAGCTGCATGACCCTGCAGCCAAAGATATCATCTCAAAGAAGCCAATTTCAACTCAATGAAGCAGAAGATATAGGTCACAGAGACATTTTTGATAGAGATCGCACTACTTGGCAAGACAAATGAACACATAAAGCTGCATGAACAAGCAACCATATAGGCAAACATGGAGGTAAGATATTTAAATACAAAATTAAACCAAAGTCAATGAAGCAAGAAATATAGGTCACAGTGACTTACTTTTGTGAGATTGGTACGAAAAACTGACCTCATTGAGTAAACAAGATATATAAGCATACCTTCCATATTTCCAGAGAGTGGTGAGGGTTTTGAAGACTCATAAAGTCTGTTTCAAGATCCCAAGGGGGGTCAGTGCGCTTCACCCAAATTGCGACGTCGTCCAATCGAGAATAAGTTATCTTGTCATATAAGCTTTTATAAAATTACTGGAAATTCAAACTCAGTTTTAAAAAAATCAAATAACATCTGTTTTTTTAAGCATTTAATACACTTACAAACAAAAATATTTGGAAGATTTAGCATTGTCCAATACCATCATCACACACATACACATGTGTTAACACTCACATAATCACAACTAGACAGGGATTAAATAAATAAAAAATATACAAAGTTTCTGTTTTTAAAATCCATTGGACAGTAGAATATATTCTTAATTTGATGCTGTTTTTGCTGCTCTCAATAGTTCAGTGGGCAGTGGAGAGGGGGGTAAAGGTAATACAAGTGACATTTGTGTTCATCTTTGCACTCATTAGAGACTATATATGATTGTTTATCAAACTTCCCCCAAGGTCTTGTTGAATTTTTCTCAGCATAGAAAACGATCTTTCTGCATCTGCATTGCTTTGAGGGAGTGTCAAATATGATGGGAGGTGTTGCTACACCATTCCAATTTTTGAAATAATCGTGTTTTGCATTTTATATGGAGTGAAATCCAAGTTCAAAGAAACGTTGCAGCGTATCACGAACTTGCCAATAATCTTTAATAAAAATGGTTTAAACATTCTCCTTCAAGGCAATGTTGTGTAATAACTTTTATTCTTCAACACACATCTCTTTGATTTGCATGTACCCATAATTTCAAACGGATTGGGTTGTTCCACTTTACCTATGCAAATTAGCCTAATGGGTTCTCCCACAGCAGTCTTCAAAGTATTTAACACGGCTTCACCCTAGCTATTCTCAGTCAATTAAGTAATCTGTGAAATGGTGGTTGCTTATGTGTGACCACCTTACCTTTGAATTGCCCTTATGGCAATCTATCATTTAAACTGCCCAGAGTATAGTTTTACATTAGCTCTAAGCTGGACTGTTTACTGTTTATACAGACTACATGCTAGGGACATGTATAGTGGTGGTAAAAAAAATTCCTCTCTCTCTGTTTACTTTTTATATTTTGTTAGACTACTGACAATTGTGTTTTTCGAAACATGACCATGTCAGGGGGGTACAAAATTGTGCTTTTCGTGTGACACGTCATATTATGGCAGGTATGTATATAAGGATGGAGCAAACAGACACTGTAACACCATATACCCCTTTAAATACATGGCTGGGTATTCAAAGTCATTACAGCTCTTAACCTGGTATGTTGATGATGCCAACACCAACAAAGTGATCCTCATGGCTCTCTTGCTCTAGCATGTACAAGGTAATACTAATAGAATCTATCACATGAACTGGTGTTGGATATGGAAATTCTAAGCAAGGGGAGATATAAATGTAACTATATTTATATGGCTACATGTATATACATTTTATTTAACAGTCCACCATTTGTTTCAAGAACTTTTGTACTCAGAAATTAGGACAAATAATAAATCATACATGTCTGTGTGGGATGGAGAAATCCCACTCTGGAGATAATAAACTAATGGCAGGATCTCTGCAAAAAACTTCATTCCTGCCAAAAGATTCCAAAAGTTCAGCCACATAAATATAATACATTTTCCATAATTTTTATTTTACTTTTGAGAAAGAGCATAGAAAGTTTTGTTTATTACAAAGCCTTTGTTGTTAGTTGGTTGTTATGGGTTTAACGCCATTTTTCAGCACATGATAGGCTATACATGGCGGCCAGTATATTTGGTGGAGGAAGAACCAGAGAAAACCCTGGCAAGAAACACCCACCAATGGGAAGCTACTGGCAAGCTTTCTCACATACCCACATTGGCCGAGCCTGAGACTCGAACCCACATGGACAGATGTGAGATGTCAGTGATCTGTAAAAGCGAGCGCCTTAGACCACTCGGCCACCCGGGGCCCCTACAAAGCCTTTGTTGTAAACTAGAATTTACTGCTAATATAATCATAAACGATTTACTTTATTACAAAGCCTTTGTTGTAAACTAGAATTTACTGCTAATATAAGGGTAAACGATTTAGTTTATTACAAAGTCTTTGTTGTAAACTACAATTTACTGCTAATATAAGGGTAAGAACTTGTTTGTCTGATATTAAAATTGCCTCAAAAATATTGCAGAGTGGTGTATAAAGGTAAAATATTTAGCTATAAAGCTGTTCTTGTAAGCTAGAATACTGCCAGGGTAAAAAAAGTTTAGTTTATTACAAAGACTTTGTTTTAAACTAGAATTTACTGCTAATATAAGGGTAAAAACTTGCATGTTTGATATTAAAATTGCACAAAAAAAAATATTGCAGATGCTAATGACATCAGGATGATAAAATCCAATCATTTTAGACAGATTTATCCAACAGTGCATTCTCACCTGGGTAGCCCTTGTTACTTGTGTAAAGAATGAGAAAAAAATCACAAGTAAATCTCCAAAAGATGACATACCAGTTTTATTTTCAAGGTCCTGTACTCGAAAGAATTCATTGAGGAATAAGTCAAACACTCAACTACAAGGTCACCATACTGCTTTGGATCTTTAAGGTCTAGTGGCATGTATGGCTCACACTTCACCTGTAGATGAATTAAAATGGGTGGAATTTATAAACTGTGCAACCCGTGATAACCATACTTACACAATAATATAGCAATTTGTACAAAATACAACAAATATACTGAAGAAGAACACAATGAACTCAAACTATCTAACCATTCTATTACCAACTCATTCTGCAGGGAACAGTGCTTCAGATGGGTGCAAGACAATCGTGCTCCTATTATCATATGGAACAAATTAAAAACAATGATAGCTGTACTCTCAAACCATGGAAAACTAACATTTTCAGGGTATGATATAAGTGTCATAAGCCACAATCCAGGACAGTAATTATGTGTTTTAAGTTTGGTAAAGAAATTTTCAAAAATTTAATTGCAATTTTTATGTATTTGATCCTTGACCCCTTCCCATGGACACCAGGGGAGAGGTAAAAATTAGTATTGCTCTCACAGATGGTAACTGTATGGGCAACTTATCTGCCAAATTGGGTGAATTTTCAAATTCAAAATGAAGTTAATTAGTGATCCTGTGGAATCTGAAATATAAAACATGTCAATTACAGCTAGTGGAGCTTGATAATTATCAATTATACTTCAAATGTAGAATGTTCCTTCACTATAAGTCACCTGAATATAATGCAGTTGCTGATAAAACATGGATAAGGTCTTGGATCGCATTATTTAGGTAAATTTTAATTTTGTGAGTTCCTATCTAATATACTTCACTTAATGGTTAACTCTTGACTGATTAAAACCCATTAAAATATGATCTGGCTTAAAAAAACCCTCTCATAACATTTTTTATGAAACATAACTATTATTACGTATAGTCTTGATAGTGTGCCTTAATAAAAACCTCCATATGTGTCAATGTATGATAGGAAAATTCACACAAGGGTCAGAATTTTGTATCTGATACGAGGTTATCCAAGCGTCAGATGCATAATTCTGATCCACAGGGTGGAATTTTCCTATCCTACACTGATTTATAATGAACGATTATTTTACTCACATTCCTAAATGAAAGATTTGGGTTGATGTCAACATGTCATATTGTGAATAATGATAAAAAACTGAAACAGCGAAGCTCAAATCCTTTAATTTGGCAGTTATATTTATTCACGGTTTGAGTTAGGATAAAAGGACTATACTGCATGCTATATTACAACTAAACATTCTAAACTTGAAGAACATGAGGGTTGTGGCCACACTCAAATGAACTACGTTCCTTGGAATTCAGTGTATCACCTTCATCTGTGCAATCATGTATCTCCAGCTGTAACTGACTTATTAAAAAATGTGACAAAACTTGGACCAATATCTTAACAAAACTATTGATGCCATTGTTGCTTAAAAACTGAGCTTATGTTTTGCTTTTCCACTAATGTAAGTTTGACCAAATATTTTCTGTAGCATTATCCACACTTTGTCTAAAAGACTCACCCTGTTTTCTTCCTTGTATTGTGTCAGCATTACGATAACTCGTACATTTTGTTCCCAGGTCAATCTCCAGTGATCATCAATGGTTGCAGGAATAGGTCCTTGACATGCAATATACTCTCGGGTCTTCGAGAAACCCTGATGTTGGAAGAATTAGAATGAAGTCATATTTTGATACAGGATAAATGTGATTACCTGATTTAGCTACAGCTTCAGTAGCCACTACTCCCTCACCCAACACCATCTACCCTTGATTAGATCTAACTCAGTACAAACCAAAATTGCTAAAAAGTGAGTAAATGATGATTTTTTTCCATAACCTGTAAATACCAGACTATTCTCTATTTAATCAACACAAAGGCTATCAATTTGCCAACACCCCAACAACAGCTGTGCATTGCCTGCTTGGTTGCAATATGATACATATCACGATACTTGTGTTGCAATACAATATGTACTGTGATATATATGATACAGTTAGCAGGCAATACAATGTATACTGTAATACAGGAGTGACAACACAATATATATCATGATAGAGACTCCTACCTTGTCCATTTGTCTTTGCATGTAATGTCTATGTTGCTGTGTTGGCATTATAAGAAAGTGGCATGCTTAGTAGTATTACCTGAATATACCATGGCTGCTTTTCAGATTCTGCATAAGGTATTGTTATTAATGCTCAATGCCTTTGTAAGCATTTGATCATTGAAACCTGAAATATTTCCCAACCAGAGCCTTAAATACAGCTGAGATTTGTACGTTCAAGAATTTGGCTGACATTTTGGTATTAGCAAAGCATTATGGGATCAGAAGTTACTGTTTTGTATTGGCTTTAAATCCTGAAATTATCTTTAATACCTAAATTTGTAATAAAAAAAATAGAAATGTTCAAAATGATTCATTTATCATTTTACATAACCATATCTGACTAACAAGAGTCCCTTGACCATTTCATCCTTTTAACTGTCGAGTGTTGAAACCATAACTGATATTCTTCTGCGATAAAAAGTTTTTCAAATTACCTGCTGTGGTGCGCATATTGACTGTCAGCTTGGTACAATTTTCATTTAGGACAAAGCAGACATCATTAGAAGTCTTTTCGTGAAAATCCCATGTCATAATGATCATCCATTCATTTGATGTCATAATGATCATCCATTTCTCAACTTCATTTGAAGTATGTTGTGATACATCAACTTCAAGTGTTACTACATCAATGTATACTGACACTGAAGCCCTCACCAATATAATGCAATTGAAGGGCAAAGTTGTAAGTAAAAACCCGAGTCCATAACTCTGTGAAAATGGTTCAGAAACGAAAAGTGAAAATTGAACTTTACTGATGTCATTATGTAAAGCCTCAAACCAAATTTGGTTTCAGTGTATGAAGTTGAATAGAGCAGAAACAAAATTCTGATGCAATTGAAAGGCAAAGTTCTATGTCAAATTATGGTCATAACTTTATTAAGTTTGTTGGAAAATGTTTAAATTCAAAACTGACCTAGTTCTTCTTAATGTAAAGCCTCATCCCAAAAATTTCTTTTGCATCCATGAAGTCCTTCAATTGAAGGGCAAAGTTCTAAGAAAAACATGGGCCATAACCCCATTTAATTTTGTTTGAAAATGCTGAAATCTGAACTCAACCTATTTGGGTAGGTTTTCTTAATGTAAAGCCTCATACCAAATTTGGACTGAATCCATGAAATCTTTCAATAGTTACTGAACTGAAACAAAATTATAATGCAATACAGAAAGGCACATTTTTGAAAGTCAAATGGGGGCCATAACTCCATCAAATTTTGTTGGAAAATGGTAAAACTCTAAAGTGACTAAGATCTTAATGGAAAGCCTTGTACCATTGGTTTGAATCCATTAAGTCCTTCAAAAGTTACTCAACAGATATAAAATTTGCAATGTGACATGACATGACACACATCCATGGGTAACACTATATGACCCCTTTATAGCTGCGGCAAGGGCAAAGGCAAAGTTACAGAACCATATTTGTGAAGAAAAAGTTGATAATATTGATTGGTTTATATTTGAGTATAAATCATTTCAAGTGCTTCACATGAAGCTTATTTTACTACAGAAAAATGGTACATGCATGGGAAAGTAGATCAGCATATGCATAAAAGAATAGGTTGGAATCTGTACAAAAATTGGATAGATTAAGAGGATAATAATAAATAGCAAAACAAAAACAGGGTACCTGAACAATCACTTTAATTTTTCAAAACCATATATGCAAAGAGAGGGAAAGAGATAGAGACAAGTTGCGGGGCACTTACAGGGAGAAAATTGGCATTGATATAATCAGATCCAGGTACATCATCAATTGGCAGCAACTTGACACGGCTGTGGTCAACTGGAACACAAAAATAACCAATGCATACATTACCACATCTTCAGTTCATTATTTTGCAGATGGTTCAAATGTACAATTGAACATGACATTTTATTTTGAGTTTTGATTACCAGTAGCATTTAATGGCACATCAGAGCAATAAAGGCTATATGGTGCCAATTAAAAGTAAAGTTCTAAAAATGTAAAGATGAAGAATTGTGCAAAAACTTTAGGCAGATAAACCCTTCCAAATAAATGTAAGTGTCAAGTACAAGTTAATATATAAAAGTTAAAGATTTTAAAATTCTGTAAAAGGTATATAAATATATCAAAGATAAAAGTAAAACATGTAAAATCCTTAAAACATATGGTACTCTGTATTAGTACTATGTACTGCAGCTGTGTTCTCAGCATTACAATACATTTCACTAATGCCAATATATATTGTTTGCTGATATCATCATCACGCTAAATCCAACTACTGTATGATATATCATGATGGCGATATATGATAACATTACTACAAGCTGTCCTTGGTTCCGGTGGAAGCATTATGATAATTAGATTTAGTCTGAGTTACAATCAATAGCACACTTACAGGGTACATGTAAAAAATTTTGCATTGACTAGTTACCTGAAGTGCTGATATATTTTATTTTTGGGTACATTTTAATGCAACTGTGCAGCTACTTTCTCTTTCTGTCTGGTGATTTAATAATGCACACATTCTGTACTTGAAAACTTTGCTATTCTTCTTAGAGTATATATAAAAGGCAAGTTATACATAGGCTAATCTAATTTTAGTAGACCATTCGTTTTTGTAACATGGATTGCTTGAGCTCACATGGAATATTATCTAAGGGAAGATTAACACAGCGATGGTCAGTGTGTTATGGATGTACAGCTCTATAGCCAACCTATCACATTTTTGCTTGTGCCAATGATAAATCTGAGTGTCTTCCAGCTGGTTATGGAATACAATAGCTGCCATTGACTGAATACAAAAGTAGCTTGTTAAAGACAAAAGCAGCTTGTAGTAACAAGTTTTGGTGATATCAAACTTAAATAAAATAGTTTCATAAATAGTTGTGCTCATGTCTATGCAAAAGTAGGCATTTATTTTATTTTTTAGACAAAATGTTTAGACAAGGTCAATGGCATGACCATGTTATATACAAAATTGGATTATAATGAAAGGTGATATAACAATGGAGAACTGTACATGTCAGAGATCCTTCAATCACCATATTTACCAGACATGTCTGACAAATGAGCTCAAAAATGTCATATGACCATTTGCTAACTACTCATGTCAGTCATTGGACATATACTAGATGCCTATAATTATCCCATGCATTTGTTTAGTCATTATGTTTTCCCAATTTTAGAAACACTCTATAGCCACAAAGCATGAGACAAAAGAGGCATGAAAGCTTATCTCCTGGACTTATAAAAACTCCTATAAATAAATGGTAGTCACAGAATCTGTATGATAGACATTACATCAGTCCCTCACACCATGTGTTCTTTAACTATAGTGTATCATGGCATGTCAGCATATCATCTGTTTAGTACAAACTGTGTGTAGCATAAGCCTGAATTTAAATAAAAGATACTAGTAACAACAACTTTTATTATCATCATCCAAGACTTGTTGGGGACCTGATCAATTAAAACTTTACCATTGGACTGTAATTAAACTGTCTGTCAATTAGGTGTTAAGTATCTCTGAGGTAGCAAGTCTGCATGTTGTTAATTAATAATTTAATTGTTAAAATTAGTAGAGTTAAATAAAATACTGTTTTTTGGATGAAATTCTAAAATATAGTTTTTTTGAAAGAAAAAATTATTTTTATAAGTAATTAGTTTGAGAGAAAAATAGTAAATCAATTACAGATACTTCTAATAATAAAACAGCAGCAAATCTGGAAATGAAAATGACACATTTTCCAGAACATGTAGTAATTAGGCATATTAATGTTTCCTTTTTTTGTGAAATCTTGATATATCTCCTTGGAATGTTGTTTTATTAAATTTCACAAATATCTGGCTGCCAGGTTAAGTACCAGGACACAAATATATATATATATATATATATATATATATATATATACACACGTACAATCACAAGTAGTAGATACCTTTAACCCAATTAATATAGTGGTAGTAAAAGGACAGTTTCAAAATGTTGGTTATAAAATACATATGTTGATGCATCTGTGCTTTTTAATTTTTTTTTCAATTTTATTACATTCCCATTTGGGTTTTATTTTTTTTAGAATGTTTAAATATCGAGCTGCACAATTTCAAAAGTTTCATATTTCTCGGTAATGAACAATTAGAAGAAAGAAAAAATTATCCAATTAACTGTATACAAATATTCATGCCCAGTATAGTCATAGTTTAATATAAAATGATTGAAAGGGTGTGGCTGGCACATTACATCAAGTTGGCTTAACAATGGATCAAATACCAATAACATTCAAACTTTGAAAATCCTTTGCTAATTACATCGGCAAAGGAGATGATCAAATACTGATGACCAACAAACTTTTAAATTCTTTGATAATAGCCAACACACATTCATTAATTTGTGCTCTATTAAATGACCCTTCAGACACTTATCGTACATGCTTTCAAAGTAATCTTGTCACTCATTGTATTGTCCTGCTCATATTCTTTATCAATATCTGGACTTTCTATATTTGGATATGATTTTTGCTACTTGTAAAGATAAAAAAGGTTAATATAATGTTGTTGAAAACTGTGGATACTTGTAGAAGCAAAATCAAGATGGGCAGAGTCCATAAAAAGGTCAGGGCTGAATCATGGCCATGTGCAGTTTGTTCAATGAAATTTAACAAACTTAATTCAGTGCATTGATTTGTTAACATTTGCATTCAAACAAAACAATAAGTCAAATACTTTTGTTTTTGTCAATTTTGGTTTGAGAAATTCACAAGTATGCAAGTAGCATACACAAAATCGAAAATTATTGGACTTACAAAGCAGTGTCTACATCCCAAGGCTGAGTACACATCTGTGCTGCTCAATACAGATAAATGTATAGTAAATACTTGACTAAAAAAAATGACTCAGTAAAATACTATTATATAATGTCTTTGAGCTGCATTTACATGTCTTTGCACAACTTTGTGTCCTTGCATGTCTTTGCGCATCTTTGCTATGTTTAGTAGCACCCTTGAAGAGTGATTGTACCCGAGGAATGTCAAGTCAGTTTAACTAGAGGTGCAATTTTTCTCCAGTGAAATGAATATGTCTAATCACATTCAGCCTAATGTGATTACACATATTCATTTTATTGAAGAAACTTAAATGGTAGTTCAACCAAATTCAGCATTCCTCAGCTACAATTGCTCTTCAACCAACTGAAATGGCGTACAACAGAAAAATTCTGCAGGACCAAAACAGGTATGCACAGATTAAACAATTAACTATTAGTATGATTTTCACTATCATGCATTCTAGATGCAACCCTGCTCTTGCAGGTGACTGTATTTCCCAGTTTATGACATCCTATGGTCTTTTGGATTTATAAAATTAAAGTTCTGACAGAATTAGATCTCTCTAATCACTGTTTATGTTTGAGAAGGTCTCTTTGGGTCCAAACTGCAATCTTTGAATGGACTACTCTAACCTATAATCCAGGAAACTAGCCCCCTTTAGGCACAGGCATAACCAGACCCTGCTTTCATAAAACTTCTCAACTTGATCATGTACTTAACTCAAAATTTCAGCCCTTCCGAACTTTTTTTTGTTGAAAACATGCATAAGCAAGGATCATTATTTTCCTGAAACTTTTTGATGTTACAACTTATAATGACAGCCTTGTTATAGGAACATGCACTAGTTAACTATATCTGTGTTTCTTTCTGAGTAACTATGTTCCACAATTTTAGGTAAGGATGTACTTAAAGTTGAGATGTGGGACCAAAAGTCTTCCTTGCTGTGTACAAGCTTAATATATACACTGTAAACAGCCTGACAAACATGATTGTTATGGGTGTATTTAAATATTCATGGATTCCATAAAAACAGCCACTATTTATATGTGTTGTGCATTGTATGCACATTTGATCAAAGACTTTGAATAAATACATAATAATAAGAGATTACTGCGAGAGAGATAGGTTCACACACACTTCAGAATTAACCATATGAAAATGAGAAAAGCTCAGATTTAGCATTCATGACTATATACCCACACTATACAGAACTTATCAGGCTATAGTAGAACAGTAAAACTTACAAGGCAGGATATTAACAAAGCGGTTCTTCAGACGGTTCTCCTCTATGTCAGCTGCTTCATGGGGATGCTGTGGACTCAAAGTCTTTAGGTCCTTTATGGAAGAACCAAAACGGATCATAAAACAGTACATTGGTCCCATATTGTACAGTTTCCTGAAGAATACTGCTGTTCCTCATATAATGTAAATATATTCTTGGATTCCATTAAAACTGATTAATTTTGTTCAATTACAGAAGCATAAATAATTAATTTCACTCACTTTTACTTCTTGGCATTTTGAGAAACAATTATACATGTAATTCGATTTTCAATCATTTAATATCCTATTTTTTTGGTGCATTATTATGGCACTGCCTTGCTAGAACATACCTCAGTACAAAGAGACCCCACTCAAAATCGAAATTACTTTTATGGCCCTTATAAACAGCACTATAACGAGGGCCCATTACACTGTTGTTACAACTGGAAATCAGCCAAGCGAATTTTCACATGAATACACACATATCACTAACCTTAAAGGTTCAGATCATCTAGGCTGGTCATTAAGTGGCTTTACATATCTTAGGCACTAATTAAGAGTGCTTGTAATACAAACTTTAGGAATGGTACTGAATTATACATCATACAGAATACTTAAAACACTCCCTGCATTATTTAGAGATTTTAGTTAATTTCATTACCTACTCAATAACAGCTTGACATTTTATATACAGTAAAATGTTGATTATCTGGACCAATCAGGGACATACATTTTGCCCATACACTGTAATCAGGATCATTGACATACATTTTGGACAGATAATATGGCATCCAGATGATCAAATGTTTGATCAAAGAGGAGAACTGTGAATGGAAGTATTTGGATTAAATGGATCTTACAATTGTATGTTTGTCTGTATATGTATCAGTAACTAACTAAAAATTAACATTTTGTAGAGATCTGACATCTTTAATACCAG
Organism: Margaritifera margaritifera; assembly: GCA_029931535.1. NCBI lineage: Eukaryota > Metazoa > Mollusca > Bivalvia > Unionida > Margaritiferidae > Margaritifera > Margaritifera margaritifera. The sequence goes on from JAQPZY010001332.1 coordinate 1,451,019, forward strand.
AAAAAGTAGAAACAATGAAATAATATTAAGAGACTTTAATTAATATTTTATACGTGCACCTCGCACCTATCAGAGATCTAATCTGATTATTCTTTAGGAAATAATAACATAGGTGCGATGGATGGACATATTATGAGTGGTCGTGTGAACACAAGTGTCAAAGGGCTTCAATCAAGGTAGACTTTGTTGACATGGATTGTATTCACACCTGCACTGGTTGGTGATTATATTTTATCACCATTGATTTTTGATCAACAGTTAATTACATAGGCTTAGACTGGATGGTCATGCTTGATTAGCCTGGGATTTCTGGATGACAAATCCCATTTTATTATTGCAGCATTCACTTAGCAGTGTAATAAGCAAAAATTCTGAAGACATAATAGAGTCCATATGAGTGAATAATCTGAACAATTGGCATCTATATAATTGATGTTTTACTGTAGAGGTGTCACTCATACTTGAAGTTGATATGCATCTATATTCAACATTTCACAAAATATTGGTGTATTTTTTACTGTGCAACAATGTTTGCAAAAGGAGAGAAAAATGGTTTTGTTCAGATTTGCAGTAAAATGTAATCTGTGTTTTTCTAGATCAAAAAGAGTATAATATATTAAGTCAGGTTCTTCACTGACACTGCACAAGTCTACTCATAGTATTGTTGGTTGCATTTTTTCCAGTTTTATTTCTACATTAATCTGACATATGAAAGGTATATTACTTTTTGGGAGGAAGGGACTATTAATAATGTAACAATGTATAAGGAAAAATGTGTGAAATTTAAGGACACAGGGGCATTTTTATTTGTAGAAAATAAAAAAGTTTGGCATGTTGCTTTGAAGTTAGAACAAACTTGAGTTATACTGCACCAACTTCTAGCAAGAGTGTCCTTACCAGGTATTTATCACATTAATATACAGATCATTCAGCACAATGGTTCACCAACATCAATGTTGACCAGCAAAAACCTCTTAAGAATAACACTGAAGAACCACACTGATAGAAATAACAGTAACATTCATTATGCTTTTATGCTTTTTCTTATTTACTGATTACTTTGTAAGAAAGGGTTTGGGGAATTTTCACTCCTTGTCTGATCCACCTGAACTGAAAAAAATGACATGCAAGGTAATTCCTTTTTTTTTCAACCAACCCAGGTGACTGTAGTCTGTTCAACAAAAATGGCAAATTTTTTCTCACCTTTTTGTATGTGGTACCATGAAGAAATAGACAAAGACTGGTAGAAACACTGAACGATAAATATTTGTTCACTTGGTATTTGTAAATGATACTAAAAGAAAATCTTGGTCATAGCATGAGATAATACAGGCATAAAGCACAATAAATTGTTCACATGAACTGGGGAGTAGTTTTTCCAACATTTTCAGAGAATTAGTTACAACATATGCTTCAGAATCTCTCATCAATTTCCACTCTTATAAACTAGATATACCCCTCAGAAGTAACTTTCTTTGAGTAACCTTGAAGTAACGGCCACTATATGGACACTATTGCGAGTTGCATACTGTATTTCATTCATCAGCAATCATGTCCATCAGACATTACCACTATTGCCTCCCTTGCCTATGTCCTAGCATCACATGTGCATGCACAGTGGCTATCAAACAAATCATAAACCATTTGATAGTAACCTAACACAGCAAGCCGTATTGCAAGTTATTATTATGGCTAGTTTATCACAGAATAAAGATATGTGCTCTTATCTTCAAATAATTCGGTCAGAACGGGACCAAGAACAATCATATATGATATTTTCATATTAGACTGTTTAGGATAATGTTTGTTGACATATTCCAGTTGTAGTTCAACTGCTATTCATGTATGGATGTAATGATCATATACAGAATCTCCATACTGTTCAGTTCATAACACCCACTGTTCTAAGATGCAGATTTTATGAATGTAAAGATGTTATTTATCCACACATATTCAATTAAGCAACTTTTTACTGAAAGGAGTAAAAACGAGATTATCATTGTGTGATATCATATCAGGTGCTATATGAATAATTCCAATGATCACATATATTAAACTCCATAGAATTTGAATTTGATCAAAATCTTTTAAAATTCATCACTTTGAATGGTTGCATTTTTTCAAGAGAAACTTAGTAAATAGTTTCAAAAAAAATAATTAGGTTTCTAATCATATATAGCTGTCTTTAGGGGAGCCTCTGAATATATGAAATATAGTGTGATGGCTCTTTCACACATAAGCACCATAGACAACATGTTATCCATTCTTTTACTATTTCTACACATGCATGGGCTGTTGAAAAAATCTGAGTGAATTATGTATGTCTCTGTAGTTTTATTTTTTTATGTAAATTACTTAATGTCATACTGTAAATATCATGCAAAGAAACAAAAAATAATCCACAAGTTCAAATATTTACATGGATTCACTTTCCCTGTCATCTGTCAGTAACAGCTATGGTTTCTAACATTATGTCCCTTGATCACACCCCCTAGTGACTACTGAATACTGTAACATTAACTATAAAAGCAACCCCAAGCATGAAGGTTATATCAGTCTCAAGTTGTAATAGCCTAGATGAGGATATAAAACTTGTCATGATTTAATTTTCTATAGATTAATTTGAGTAATAAAAAAATGATAACAATCACATAATATGCTGCTACTTTGGTAAATATTTCTATCCACAAGGATGTTTGTTACAGCTCCTACTGTAACATCTTTAATTTTTCATACCATCTAATTTTTCATATTCCTGACCAATCCCTACAAATTTTAATTGTTTTTGATCTTAAAAATACCTAAGAAATTAAAATAATTTTTTTCATCTATACTTATGTACACACTTTGACAATATTGTCTTGATGCTTATAATGGAGTTCAGACCTCAACAATCATTTTTAATATAGGATTTGTACATCTATTATGTACAATAATTAAAATATAGGCAATTTAAAAGTAGAGTGCAATTTTCATTTCTTTTCTCCCAAAAAAATCAGCTCTATGGGATTCTGTACTATAAATCTATACTGCACTTTAGGGGTTAATAGATAATAAAACGTGTGGAAAATTACAGACAATACATTATGATCAATATTATTACTTACTTCATACTCTTCTGAAAACTTCAGGTTACTGTCCTTGTGGTGATCTGCGACGTACTCTGCAAAGGTTGCTAGGTTGATAGGCCTGGGCATAGAAAAATTATTAAAATTAACAGACATATTACAAAGATTTTCAACATATTGTGGTTTTTGCTTCATCACAAAAAATACTCATTATTCAGCTGAGGGCAGGATGTGCCATCTGTGCTATTTTATTTGATATGACCCCATTTTCTTAACCCAACCAGGTCATAATGATACATAATATGTATGGTATGTACTTTCTAATATCATCATTTTACTCATGGCAATCAAAAACTCACAGTGGTGTTTGCTGGAATATCCCTGAATAATGATTAGCAACCAAATTTGTGTACATCAGCAAAAATTAAGTTTCAGGAAAAGACTGGTTAATTCTTGCCTTTATAATCTCTTTGCAAGTCTGTAAATTGCAGCTCAATTAAAGATAGGTTGCAGACAATGCAAATTAGTATGTCTCAAATTACTTTTACGAAAATAGTCATAAAGTTCATGAATTCACCATGATGTACTTGGATTATTAGCAATATATATATATATGTGTGTATATATATATATATGTATATATTAATAATTGTGTGTATATATATTTATATATATGTGTGTATATATATATATATATATATATATATATATATATATATATATATATATATATATGTGTGTGTGTGTGTGAATACAACTTGCCAATCACAAAAATCTTTGCTATAACTAATGAGATCTGGCCATAGAACAAGCATGTTGACTGGTTGACTGTAAGGAAACAGAGGTCTTTTTGCAGAACTTTTAGTGGTGATGGTGGTGGTGGCAATTCTGAAGGCCTATTTTTGACCAAATAGAATAACAAGAAAACAGTCTATGGCAAGATTGCCAAGCTTTGTCTTGTGTAAATGATATATTACTTCTTATGATGCTTCCTATGTATCAAGTTACATCACTCTGAAGTAACTGTATCAAAAGACTGATATAAACACAAAGGTTAATGCAGATCATTGGAGTGTGAAATATAGGTTACAGTGATTTAGTTTTAACTTATGAGTGTAGTACTTTTTAAGAATCTATGTACCAACATGAAGTTACATGACTTTGCAGGAAATAGTGTCTGAGAAACTGAACTAAACATAAAAGGCTAATGCAGATCACTGTAGTATGAAATATAGGTCACAGTGACCTACTCAGACATAAAACTGTAGTACTCTTTATGATGCATCTACATACCAAGTTGCATGACTCTCCACAATAAGAAACTAAGCTAAATGCAATGGTTAACATAGGTCACTATGGTGGGAAATATGGGTGACCTAGTTTAAACTGAAGCGTGAAGTACTCCACATGATGCATCTTTATCCCAAGTTACATGAGTCTAAAAGCAACAGTATCAGAGAAACTGAGCTAAAAGCAAATCCTAACATAGAAAAACTGAGCTTAATGCAAAGATAAGCACCAATCATTGAACCATGAAATAGAGGTTACCATGACTTAGTTTTCACTGAAAGCTGTAGTACCCCTCTGGAAGCAACTACACACCAAGTCACTTAACTCTACAAGTAACAGTTTCTAAGAAAATGAGCTAAACACAAATGTTCACCTCAGTGTTGATGACAGAACAAAAGGACTTCCAGACAGATATCATCAATCCATAAACCAGATTTTGCTTTGCAATCTGGCTGAACACCTTCTAATTTTAATTTATGATTCAATTTAAGTGATTATGGACCTAAAGAGACTTCGATACACTTGTGCGTACTGACCTCATTCAGTATCTTTCTTTATCATCTGGCCCCAACAAAGTCCCTTTTAAACCATATACATGAAATCCTAGCCTGAACACTGAAGAACCCATAGTGGAACTTCAACACTTCACCTAGCTGACATGTGCCTAATAGCTATATCCAAGAGCAGCTGGCCAAGAAATCTGCATCAGTAGGATGATTTCTGTAGACATTTCTTATACTACTGTTGATTGCATAAGTTATTAAAATATTTGTTTAAAGGTTTCTCTAACTTTATATCTTCATCCATATCTGATGGCACATAGGCATCATTTATTCATTATTGAAAGGCATCTATGCCAGAATGTTTCTGTCAAAATTGCTCAAATTACATTAAGCAATTTATTTAGAAAAAGCTGTTTAAATGTTTTTTTTCTGTTTCTAATAATGATGGCCATATTTGATGGTGGATCAGCATCAACAGTAAAAATGTCAAAGAACTTTAAGGTTGGGCTCTTTCTGTAAAATTTAATAAATTCTGTTTAGTAGCTTTATATAACAAGTAATTATATTCTTTATACTTTTAGTAACAGCAGCTATATTTGATGGCAGATTGGCATCATTTGTATAAATCTAAAAGTACTTCATACCATAATGCTTTCTGTCAAAGGTGGTCAAATTCTGTTGAGTAATTTTGAAGATGTGATTTAAAAGATTTTCAATTTCTATTAATGGTGCACATTTGTAAAAATAATAAAGCCATAATGGCAGAATATTTTCTGTCCGATTTGGTCAAAATCTGCTGAGCAGTTTCTGATACAAAGTTGTTTAAAGTTTGTTCTATTTTTAGTAAGATAGCCATTTTTGATTGCAGATCAGCATCATTTGTATAAAATTGAAAAGTTTTATGCCAAGATATTTTCTTTTAAATTTGGTCAAATTCTGTTGTGTGCTTTTTGGTAAGTCATTTGAAGGTTTTTATATTTTTCTTTTAATGGTGGCCATATTTTATTGTGGATTGGCATCATTTATACAAACCTAAAGCCCTCTATCCCAGGATGAATACGGTAAATCTGAGAAGTTGTTTCATGGTTTCTCTATTTTTAGTAATTGTGTAGAAATGAAGCTGGGATGGAATGAAGGATGGACACAGAAGAGCAGACAGATTGGCCCAATTTAATGTCTCCTCTTTTCCATGAAAGCAGGGGACACAAATAATATACATACAAATGTATGAGAAAAATAAAAAGAAACAAAAATGTAACAACAAAATGTGATCAAAGAGTTAAATTAAAAAAATCATTATCAATCCCTTTGTAAAAATTGTTGAACAGAAGTCAGTAATCCTCATCATTTGAAATCAAGCTGCCTGTACTCCTCTTTCTACTTTCACAGAAACTCTGTTCTGCACTTGTCCCTTTTATATTTTCTATTTGTAACTTCTCTGCTTTTCCTTTTATCCCTGTCCTTCATTTTCCTTCTCTTTTGATAACAAAATCCCTTTATAAAAATAAAATGGCCTTTGACCTTAAGTGTTCAAAACATGTAAATAACTGTACATCAGTTATACTTAATATCATAAAATAGTTTACTTGAGATTTTATAGACAAGAAAATAACTGAGTTATTCTCATATATATATATTACATATATTTATATATATATATATATATATATATATATATATATATATATTATCATAGTAATGTGATCTTGATTGCTTGATCATGATTAGTTATCAGTGTCAGAAAATCCAGATAATTACAAGATGCGAAGCACTCTGAGTCATGATCTGGATTTTCAGATGCTGACAACAAGATGTGATCTAGCAATCAAGATCAAATTACGATGATAATTATAATTTTGTTATATACCTAACAAATTTTTAATAATTTAATAAAATCACTATACTTAACTGAAAAACAAAAGAAGTTGCTTATCATTTCAACCTTATTAATACGAACTTCATCCTAAATCATGAATTGAATTACATATTGATCAGCTGATATGGACATGAATATTGCAGTGTATGAATGAAGCATGTGAAACAACAGTCACTCATTTTCACTATGATTACTGTTAGTACCAGGAATTCTTAGACACATGGGGGCAGTAGACTCATACATGTGATTTAGTTATTGTGCAGTTCTCAAATTCTGCATCACAAGATTTCAACAGCTGAATGACTCTGAATGTTTCTCTCTGAGGCCAGGCTTAAAGTGGTGTGAGAGGCTCCAATGGGGACTTGGCATGGCAATGATAGTATTATTTTGAGAGTTATTTACAATGGGATTGGACAAATTGCTGGAACTTGATGAGACAGATTTATTACAGAGAATGTTACTCATTTTCTTTTGCCATGTCATGTGAGGCTACAGCATAGTTGTTCACACTTGTTCAGTTGTAACCAGGAAACATCAAGGAAAAAGTAGTTCCAGCCTCATTTGAGCAGATGGTGATACAGAATTAGAAAACAAGAGTATCATTTCCTACTTCTAGGAAATGACAGTGAAATTCTGGCTCTTTCTTGAGTAAAAAATTGATAGGTGTATAAGACTTGGCAAAATCTGCAAGTTTGGACAACAAATCTTAATTGAATAATATACTGCATATTTATCATGCATCCAATACACACATGTCCATGGAATGGCTCAAGATAACAAACTTGCAGCACCATGGATAACATTTACAGTAGGCCTTCATGCTAAGTAAAGAATGGAATATTTTTGAGTCAAAAAGATTCTTATAATTATTATAAGAATAAGGGCTAAATGGTATAGAATACAAAAATGGACTTTACCACATCATTTCTATGAACATTTACTTTTATTATTTTCTACTGTGAAATATCACTTGCCCAGTCAGACCAGCAGCATTCATATTATTTTACCTTTTGATAATCCCCTTGTCTTGGAATAAAGCAACTACATTTCATTTTTGTTTGCATACACTGTATTTGTTTAGACAGCATAAACTATTAACTCTGAATATTTACATTTTTGCACATCAGTGATTCACTAAAATTTGATATCACCAATATGCTGAAATGAAAGATTCACATAATATTAAATGATGATAAAATATTGTAATTTACATTAACTGTTTAATCACTGATCTTCCTTTACAATGCTCTTTATGGGAATAATAAAAAGCACCTCACAAGATACATAGTAATGGCTACATTGTATGCAAAACATCATTATTTTACAGGCAGATGAGTATGTTCTTTGCCAACTCAAAAACTAATCAAGTAAAATAAATTAAGTATGGGTAGCAGTTACAAAGATAAATTTCACCTATTGTGATAGGATCCACGACCATACCATTTTTATAAAGGAGACAACATAATTATAGCTGCGGAAGGCTGGTGAAAAAAAAAATGTTTAATCAGCAACTCCAATCTATGTCCATAAAATAAATCAATTCTTTAAATAAGTCATTATGGCTTTTTATGCCATGTAAACATAATATAAATTAATCGATCTCTCTCCCACTTAAAGTTTAAATGAACAATAACGACAAAACAAATTGTATTTTTTGTTGTCTAGTCCTTAACTGAAGGCTCATATGGAGTGAAGGAAGGAGGGGATGAAACATAAGTTTGATGAAGGGTATAAAAAGTCATTGCTTACCTCTGCTTTCTTAATTTAGTCAAATTCTCCATGTTAGATACAGTGGCATCATCTGATAACCTCCTGGCCTTTTTCCTTAAAGATAAAATGTACACCACTGCATGTCTTGTTTCAAACTAAAACTTAGGTCTATTCAACTTATTTTAATTTTCCGTTATTAAAATCATTGCTCAATGTGAATGTAACATAGGTGTGAATTCTCCAAACTGAACTAAATGGAGAGGCACACCACTTTAGCTGATCCAGGCTAGTTTGGACAGGTTTCAAACTTGCAACACACTGACTGTGAGTCTGGCATGCTACCCATTGAGTTATATTTACAGTACTATGGGTTCCTTCATGAACAGGAATACATTTCAGGACTGACCAATATCCAGAATACCTAGTGTAAAATCATGTATATGGAAATAAATATGGACTACATTTTGCAGCCAAAATGGACAGAGATCTATAATACTTGAGGCCTTATTAGAAAGGCTGCAATATATAACAAAAGGCACAAGTGGGCATGATATTGGTCATCTGAGCATAAAATTATACAGTGGAAGATCCAAAGGAAATATAAATACATGTATATGACAAATGTATGTGGCTTCCAAGCAAATTTATTGACACAAGCACAAAAACCTATTTCAAGTATCCAACTGTCATGAGATGTAACTTTAAAGCGATGAGACTGCCGAGTGCAGAAAAGTCTAGAATAGGTATTCAAACTGGTTGCTATAATACTGGACGTCAACAGGATCCTGGTTAGAATAATACATCTGTACCACTGAGGTAAAGAACCTTTGAAAACAACGGAATACAAGGCTCACATTCCATGACAGGTGGCAGATCCCAGAAAGGGTTTGGAGGGGTTTAGTTGATGCCCCCACCCCTTTCTCAATCAGAATAGTGTACTTTTCATTGAAAAAGAAAAGTTTGCCGATTTAAGCAAAATAAATCACTCACTTTCAAATCAACCCTGTAAAAGTAAAAAAAAATCCATGATCTGCCCCTGCATAACTGATTTAATTTTACTTCATCCCCACTCTTCTTTAGTTGCATGAAACATAAACTGAAATGTCTGTTCTTGTATGACCTTTTTATTCTGAAGTTAAAGATTGCTTTTATTGAAATATCATTACTGTAATATTTGTAGCTAAAACCTTTAGCCAATTCATATTAACAGACAAGACATCAGAATAAACAAAACATCAGTCAAAATGTAAGATTCTATTTAAAACATGACGAAAACCACAACATTTATTCCTATAAGCACAAGTTAGTGTAGTGAAATGACTTTGAAGTGCCTAATTACTGCCAGTATGCCATTACCTTACAGATGTCATGAAGTCATCTGTGACATCATGAGATGTTATTATATGGAAAAAATAAAACATGGGCTTATGAATCTAAATATCACATTAGTCAGGAGATAAAGTCTAATTCCAAATGATTCTTGCATGACTCTATAACAATAAATGCATACATATGAAATTCATTATTTTCAGTCAAATATCATTTTCTTTCTTTAATACCATCAACTAAAAAAGTCCAATGTCTTCCAGATGACCATTAAAAGGAGCTATAGTTAATTTACAAGGCTGGATTTTACTTTGTATTTCAGTGTACAGATGGCAAACTAACATGAAATCAAAAGCAAAGTAACTCTAAACTTATGGTGAAACATGTAAAAGACACCTGCTCATAAAGGACCTCATTTATGAACACCATTTCTTAAATTTACTTGCATATTGAATTGCTGAATACAAGTGATAAGTCAATACAAGACAACATTTTTTGGTCCTTGTAATGCCCCTTAAAGGACAGGTTTCCATGTACTTCCTGTAATTAATGTAATGTATGATCCTGTCAGACATTTAAATCTGGAACATTGGATCAATATAAATTGGTATACAACTTACAGCTTGTTCCTTTTCCTTCGCCATAAGACAATAATGATGACTACTATGATAATTAATGCTGCTGCACCACCTGTGATGCCTCCAGCCAATGCTCCAACAGAAGAAGGTGTCTGAACTAGATAAAATAGAGAAGTTATTGGTTAATAGGTGCACCAAATATATTTCTACTTTTGTTGCATAACTTGATCTGAACTTTAAACAATGTTGATTTAACTCTCAAAATAGGTCGAAGTAATTGGTAGTATTGAGTAGAAGTTTTGTTTCTTTTTGGAGTATTTGTTATATAATATGGCAGTTCTGCATCATTTGAATAAACTTGGATGGGCATGATTAAAGGATGCTCACAACCAAATCGATCCATTTCATCCCACCATTTGTTAGTTTTCTTTTAAGCAGAACAGATTTCCAATTCTAAATTTATTGATTACAAGTAAGAAGTAAATGAATTAAACAGATTTGAGTTTTGGGTTCTGTATCAATGTTATTGATAAATGTTGTCATATGGCAAATTCTCACAAGGAAATGACAGAAGAGCAACCCAGCAGTTATGTGACATATTGAGCAGACCTGTGAATAACTAAGTTGAAGTCAACATATGATCAATTATAATACAGAGATCCTGATATGGTATGTATCATGATAGATACAATCCTATCAGCTTTTGATGTAGCAATTTATGATAACTTGGCCTTGTCATCTTTTAGCATCTGCTCTTCTGTCATTTCCTTGTGAGAATAAATATAATGCACATATTAAAAATGCCCAGAATCTTTGGAAGTCATGTACCCTATGGGAGGATGAATTCTCATTATACAGACGAGGGTAATTTTTGACGCAGATAGGATAAGCTATGCAAGAGCAACAGGTACGTATTACCGATATTAAACAAGCTGCATTCACAATATTATGACATACACTACAACAAGCTCTAAGTCATAAAGAGTAATAATTCTTATAAATCGCAGTGATCCATAAAAAACTGCAGAATGAGTTGCATTCACATGATTCTGTCATAAATTACACTGAGCTCCAAGACGAAATGGGCAATACCTTTAACAAAGTTGTGCCAGGACAGTAATTTGTTGATATGCACATTTTCAAATTAGGACTATAACATTATTATCTTTTATGGCAATCTACTAAAATCTGTGAGATTAATTCCATTCACGAGATTCTGTCATACACTGCATTCAGATTAAAGTCAAAAAGACAATAACTCAAACAAGAGGCCTAAGCAGGCATGAGATCACTCAACTGGCTGACATTTTCATAACAGCTAAATGCAAGAGCAGTTGGCCAAGAAATCTGCATCTGATTTCAGTAAGATGATTTCTTTTTAAATTTTTGCTCTTGATTCCATATATTATAAAAACAAACATTTCAAGGTTTCTCAAGTTTCATCCATATTTGATTGCACATCAGCATAATTTCTCCAATACATAAACTTATATGCCTGGACATCTTGTTTGTGGTCTTTGGTAAGAAGTTAGTGATGGTGGCTACATTTGATGGAGAATTGACATCAGTTCTGTTAATTTGAAAGCTGTTAATACCAGCATGGTTTCTGTCACATTTGGTCAAAATCTAAACAGCACTTTCTGATAATTAATTTAATTTTTATACTTTAGTTTTAGTACTGGTAGCCATATTTGAAGAAGGATTGGAAACATCTGTATAAATGTTTAAGGTCTTACTGCCAGGATGTTTTCTATCAAGTTTGGTTACATTCTATTAAGCAGTTTTGGAGAAGTAATTTGAAGAATTTTTTTTTGGTAACAGTGGCCATATTTGATGGTTGATGGTGGATTAGCACCATGTGTATAAATCTGAGAAGTCTTCATGCCAGGATACCTTATGTCATGTTTTGTCAAATTCTATTCAGCAGTTTTGATGAAGATGTTTAAATGTTTTTCTATTTTTAGTAATGGTGGCCATATTTGATAGCGGGTCAGCATTTGTACAACAATGAAAGGTGGTTTTTGAAAAGAACTGAAAACAGCAAGAGTTGACAGATGTTGGACAGACTAAGGAATATAGATGATGCACAACATATAAAGGGCCATACCATATGCTCACTTGGCCTTATGGTCACATAAGCTAAATAATGTGAGAGCATAGTGATTTGTTGATACGTGCATCTTCAGGTGATGACCATAATATTCACAAAGTTTCAAGACAATCAATCCAAAACTCAAAGATTAATTTTGCTAACAAGATTGTATAACCTACATTATGATACAAGACAAAAAGGTCAATAAAACTCTTGTAAAAATTGCAGGTGCAAAGAGATTTGTTCATATGTACATCTTCAGGTGATGACAGTAATAATTTCAAGTTTCATGGCAATCCATCAAAAAACTGTGGGACTAGCTGTGCTACTGAGATTGTGTACTGGATGGATCGATGGATGAACAAGAGGGTTACTGTATTACTGTAAGGTATAATTACATTGAGCAGTTTCACAACTATCATGCTAATTACAAGAAACAATAAAGGCTTACAACTCACTTAAGGCTTAACCCCCACAATATGCATTTATCCATATACAATAACTAAATTTCCAAAATGTATCATAATGTCCATGAAATATATATCATGTGTAGGGTTTGAACTATATAAATCACATGTAAAATTGAAGAAGAAAAACAAGAGTCCCTTGAAGGGAATGACACTCTAATTTCCAGCAATTCAAGATAAGACCATTTCTTCTTTCTAACTGCCGAGTGTTGAAACCATCTCTCATATTCTTGAGTGATAAGATTTTCAAATTAGCCATTGCAGCAGTCATATTGGGTGTAAGATCAGCACCATTTTCATTTAGGACAAACTAGACACCATTAAAAGACTTCTGGTGAAAACCCCATACCAATATGACCATCCATTCAGGAGGATTAGTGACAAGATTCTCAATATGTTCATTATGGCAGCCATATTGGATGTTGGTGTGGCACCATTTTCATTCAGGACTAACTAGATATTGTAAGACATCTTTTGGTGAAAACCCCATGTTGATATAACTATCAATTTTGGAGGAGTACAGATAACAAGATTTTCAAGATGACCGCCATGGTGCCCACATTGGATGTTAGATTGGTACAGTTTACACTGTGGACCAACTAGACACAATAAGAAAGTCTTCTTGTGAAAACTCCATGTTGATATAACTTTCTATTTAAGAGGAGTAGAAATATGAAGATTTTCAAGATGGCTGCCATGGCAGATATATTTGAAATCAGATCAGCACTATTTTCATTGAGGTCCAACTAGATACCATAATTAGTCTTCTTGTGAAAACCCCATGTAGATGTGACTTTCCATTTATATGGAGTAGCAATAACAAGATTTTCAAGATGGCTGCCATAGTGGCTCTATTGGATGTCAGATCAGCACAATTTTCATTCAGTATCTGTTGAAGACCCAATGAAAACCCAATTATAACATGACTAGGAGGAATAGAGATAAGATTTTGAAGATGTTCACTTTGGTGGCCATATTGGATGTCAAATTGGCACCACTTTCTTTTAGGACAAACTAGACATGATAAGAAGTCTTTCTGTGAAAACACAATGTTGATATGATCATCCATTCTGGTGGAGTTAAAATAAGACTTTCAAGATAGCAGCTGTGGTAGCTACATTGCATGTCCAAGTGCAACCATTTTCATTCAGGACCAACTAAACATCATAAGAAGTCTTCTGCTAAAAATTCCATGCTGGTATGACTGGCCATTCAGGAGGAGCAGCAATAACAAGATTTTTAAGATGGTTGACATGGTGGCCATATTGGACGTCAGATTGGTACCATTTTCAAGATACAGCCAATAATGTGTTAAAAATGCTGTTAAAACCCACAAAAATCAATTTGGACCAACTACACATCATAATAAGTCTTCTGGTGAAAACCCCATGTCAATATGGCTTTCCAATCAGGAGGAATAGCAGCAGGATGGCTGCCATGGTGGCCATATTGGATGTCAGATTCACACCATTTGCATTTAGAAGTCTTTAGCAAAAACCCCATGTTGATATGGCCATAAATTCAGAAGCAGTAGCAATAAAAGATTTTAAAGATGGCTGCTGTGGTAGCCATATTGGATGACTGAACATTACCATTTTGATTTAGGACCAACTAGGATAAATGTGTGTAAAGTTCCATGTGATCCTCCAGGTAGTTTAGGAGGAGTAGCAAGAAGAAACTTGTACTAACAGACTGATGGTCAGATTATGGGCAACAAGCCATCCCATAAGCTCTTCTGGTCTATGACCAGTAGAACTAAAAACAGTCACAAAATGATAATGCTTTGGCTTTCAGCTTTTTCCAGCTATGTGATGTATGAATCAGATGCTGTCTTAGTTTGAATTAAGTTTTCAGTACAATTTCCTAAATAAATTCTTGCGTTTATAATTTAGAACAGCATTATAAAAACTATTCATTAAACCACTATTTAAGAACATAATGGTCATGTTGAATAATGAAAACAAACGATGTTATTAAATTTGTCTGGATTAAAATTTCACTGATGGAAAAGTTCTGAGTATCTATTACTAGCATTGGAAAATGTAAGCAAAGTTTAGGCTGAGGTTATGGTATAGATCAGAGGTTGCGATGCTAATGTTGACTGTGAAACACAGAAATTACCAGTTCCATTGTATATTTCATAAAAAGGTTGAAGTACAGCATATGTAACTGAATTGTGATGTAAATCTTTAATTAACATAAATACTTTGACCTTTAGCTGTCAATAGACGAGTTATGATACAAGAATTTCCATGTTATAACAACCTACAAACTTCTATTTTATAAGTAATGCTTTGTCATGTTCATAAAGAGTATGATGAATAGATTAAAGACAAGACAGTGATACTGTACCCGGTGATGCTGAGAAATTCATGCTGCTCATAGCCCCATCAAAACCATTATAGGCAAAGACCTGGAAAAATATCCACAAAAGATTCAGTCCCTTCCAGCTAATATCAATGCATTGTTAATATAGCACACTGATTGGGAAAGCTGAATCATCTCAAGTTGGTATGTGATATCATCAGAACTCTCAAGGCATATTTGATTTAGTACATAATCCACCAAGGTTACATACCTATTAGAGATGATACAGCTTATATGTACTGTGCTGATTATACTTTTATTACAAACCAACAAAATACTGCAACTACAGCATAAGGTCAATAATGGGCAATAAGGCACAGCCATATTATTTTTACCCCAAAATTAAACATGATATACCAAATATATGTGCTATTTTGCTTTTTATTACTCTCTAAATTAATCAAGCATATTTCTGTTTGAAACCTACCTTATTCAGTTGTTTAAACTAGAAGTATGTGATGCTTCCTAGCATAACATAAAATGTTTATTTTTTATAATACCATAATCTGATATACTTATAATCAAATGAGATTAGGGATTTTTAATTGGATTTTTCATGTTCATTACATGGTCACATCCCCTTCTTGCTTCTGGCAACTGCATCATCACACTGACAAATTCCTTCACTCTGTACTTTGGGGTTTATCTTTCAATATATCTATCATGATCATCATGAAATATATGTTGTTTCCACTGTACTTTCAATATAAAGATATACATATTTGCTTGTTGAAGAGAAGATGGAAATTACATTATCAAGCCTCTGTGTGTGTGTGTGATTTGTCATCATGGAACTCTTCCTACACACTGTTTAAGACACAGACTTTATACTTTGAGATATAATTAGAGGTGGTCTTCATATGTGCACAATGGTTTTGGAATTTCCACCCATACCCTGGAGGCTGAGCTGATAATTAAGAAAAGCATGGAGATAACAATTCTGCTTTTCAGCTGATTCAAGTTTATATCTGAGTTCAGAAAATGAACAAGTTATTTTGTCACAACAGAGAAGTTTAATATGCAGTCGAAGTGGGTCTGAGATCGCTCACCTGACTGACATCTGTCTAATAACTAAATGCAGAAGCAGTTGGTCTAGAAATCTGGGTCAGTAGGGTGCTTTCTGTTGAAATTTCTTCCAATGCTACTAATTGCATCTGTTATGAAAACAATTATTTCAAGGTTTCTCTAGTTTGTCTATCTTCATCCATATGTAATGGCACATGAGCATAATTTGTCCAATATAGAAAGGCTCCTATGCCAGGATACACTGTGTAAAAATTGGAGAAAATCTGTTCAGCAGTTTTTTGAGAATAAGTTGTATAAATATTCTTCTACTTTTAGTAGTCAATTGGCATCATTTGTATATATTTGGAAGCCCTCTAGGCTATGATGCTTTCTGTCAAATTAAGTCAAATTTGGGATCAGGATCTTTTGTATCAGTTTGAAAGGTCTTCATGCCAGGATGCTTTCTAGTCTGGTCAAATTCTATTCAACAGTTTCGGAGAAGTAAGTTAAAAGGTTTTCTATATTCAGTAATGGCAGCCATATTTAACAACATTACTACATCATCTGTAAAAACTTGAAAGGTCTTCATGACATGATGCTTTGTACCAAATTTCATCAAAGTCTCTTCTGTGGTTTTGGAGAACAAGCCATCTAATGTTTTTTTTGTGTTTTTTTTCAAGTAAACTGGCCATATTTGATGGTAGAGCAGCATCATTTGTACAAATCTGAAAGGTCTTCATGCCAGAATGGTTTTCGGCGAAGAAGTTATTTAAAGGTTTTTCTATTTTTGTAATAGTGGCCATACCTGCTGGCAGATCAGTGTTATCTGTATCAACTTGAAAGCCCTGCATGCCAGGATGCTCTATGCCAAAATTGACAAAATTGGTGAAAACGGCAAAGAAAACGGCAAATTGGTGAAAACTGGTTCAGTGGTTTTTGAGAAGACATTTAAAATAGCAATTGTTAATAGACATATGACATTCCACACACACAGATGCACAGTGGATGCTGGGCCATACCATAAGCTCACATGGCCAGGTGATATAAAAAAAACAAGAGGCTGAAGTGGGCCTTAGATTGATCAGCTGACTAACATCTGCCTAACAGCCACATATAAATGTGTTGGCCAAATAATCTGGTTAAGTAGGATGCTGTCAAAATTTCTTCAAATTGTGATGATTGGTTATGATAAAATATTCTTTGAAGGGTTTTCAATTTTTTAATATCTGCAGCCATATTTGATGGCAGATCAGCATCATTTGTACAGAACTGAAAAGCCTTCATACCAGAATACTTGTTGTCAAATTTAGTCTTATTCTGTAATGGGAGTTTAGGGAAAAAGTCATTTAAAGAAATTTCTGAAATTGCAGTGGCTATATTGGATGGTGGATTGGCATTATTTCTACCAGTTGGACAGCCTTTCATGCTTTCTGTCAAATTTGGTAAAATTCTGCTTAGCATTTCTCGAGAAGTCATCTGAAGGATTTCTATTGTTAGTAAGAGTTGCCATACTGGATAGCATCTTTACCATTATTTGCACAAATTTTAAAGGCCTTCATGCCGGAATGTTTTCTATCAAAATTGGGAAAAATTTTGCTTAGTGTTTATTTTGAGCAGTCATCTTATGGTTTGTCTATTTTTAGTAATGCTGGCTTACTAAGATAGTGGATCTGCAAAATGTCCAAGCAGTTAAAAGGCCTTTATGCCAGGATGCTTCCTGACAACTTTGTTTGAATTCTGTTGAACATAAGTCATTTGAAAATTTTCCTATCTTGAGTAATGGCCATAATAATTCAAAATAGATCAGCATCATTTGTACCAGCTTTAAAAGCCTCAATTTTAGGATGTTTTCTATTTAATGCATTCAAATTATGTTGAGCCATTTTTGAGAAGAAGTTACTTAAAGATTTATCTGTTTAAATTGAAGTAGAGTGAACCATACTGGATTGCAGATCAGCACTATTTGTATAAAACTGAAAGGACTCATTGTTAGGATGTTTCCTGTCAAGCTTCGTCACATTTTTCTAAGCAGTTTTGACAAGTCATTTTATTAAATTATTCACTACTTTTAGTGATAATGGCAGATTGAAAAACAGATTGGCACAATCTGTATATATTTTAAAAGGCATTTATATAAAAAAACAAAAAACGTTCTCAAATCATGTTAAATTCTGTTGAGGGAGGTTTTGAGAAGGTCTTTCATGATTTTTCTATTTGTAGTAATGGCTGCCATATTGGATGGCAGATTGCCACAATTTGTGAAAACTTGATATGCCTTCATGCTAGGATGCTTTCTATCAAATTAGGTTTAATTCTGTGAAGAAGTTGTTTAATTAAGAGCAGAATATTCAACAGTGTACTTGCACATACTTTTGTAAGTGCACACTCTCCTTCTTTGGTAAAAACTCTAATAAAATTATTCATTATTAGCACACATCCTGATCCTAGCATGCCATGTGGAAAGGAAGCGGCTACTGAATCTCACCTAAGACCTCATAATTGTCTTGGAACTCGCTACTATGTATGCCTACTGATTTCTAACACTTTAACTTTGGCAGTTAAATAAATCTCAAAAATGAGATCTTAATTACATGCGTTTTATTCAGCATGACCGCATTGGGAGAGAGATATAGAGAGAATGCATCTCCAAATTGAAGAGCAAACTTACTCTTCTAGTATGTACATAAACATGATTCAAACATAGTTTTTGACATTGTCAGTGTGCATTTATTATGATGAGCTTTAATCTCGCAAACTTTATCCATACAATGATTTTTTTAAGAGCACAGTGCAGATCCATATTTTGGAATCTATAACGCATTTTTTATACCTATTTCTCCTATTCTGAGGAGTAGGTGTATGTCCTACTACAGAACAAAAAATTGTTTTTCTAGGTCTATCTGACGAGAAGATCACAGCACAGAAGCTGCCTACACACATCATATCCTTATTAAATACTGAATTTGTTACATTGTAACTACATTGTTACAAGCCTTATTTACGATATAACTAATACTTACAAACTTCGACAGTCTTGTTCTTTCATTGCTTATGTTAATAAACTAATTTCATTTCACACTGTTGTGTGGTTTTTGTTTTGTGCCTCAACCGGAGATACACATGAAAGATCAGTAACTTGCTATTCTACTCTGTCATGAATACTTGCAAGTTGTGCAAAATACAACATTATGGTAACATTGATGCATATCATGAAACTAAAAAAATAAGTTATTTTATCAAATTTGCAATTTATTCACTTTTTTTTTGAAAATAATCTTGTTTCTGTGTTTACTTTGTCACCTTAAATCACAGTATTTGACACTTCTTGGTGACTATACAGTGGGCAATACTTCATTCATTCAGTGTGATGTTTTCAAGGTAATCAGCTCCAGCTAAAGATTTGATGTGTTAAGCACAAGTACAATGCACTGTCTCAGTAAATTTGCAATTTATTTACTTTGCTTTGGAAAATAAACTTGGTTCATGTTTAATTTCTCTCTTAAATCATAGTATTTAATACTTCTTTGTGACCATACAGTGATCAATGCTTCACTGATTCAGTATGGTGTTTCAAGTAATCAGCGCCGGCAGAGGCTTTGATGCATTAAGCATAAGAACAATGCATTGTCTAGGCAAATCTGCACTTTACAATTCTTTTGAAAATAAACTTGGTTCTTTGTTTTCTTTCTCATCTTAAATCACAGTATTTGATATGGTATGCCCAAACCAAAATGCATCCTTGTCATAAGCTTGCCACTAGTTTGTGGCAAGCTTACATCATCAAAATAAGCGTGTCAACGAATCTTTGTTAGCTTGTGCATGCAATGGCACCATTTCTGATAAGGTTCTTACCAGCATCCGCAAGCTTGCACTTTTTGCAAGCTTGCACAATCACAATTCACAAGAATGGCAGAGGCTTGCCCATAATTACAGACCAAATTTATTTGAGAATTTTTTTTGATTGCATGTTATATGCATAGAAACTGCAAAAATGTTATTCCAGTCCAAATTCCAGTGGCCAGAAATATTTCATCTTAATGAAATATTAACAAAGTCTTAACTATTTCAAGTGATAAATTCTGCTAATCTTTTGATTTCCCAGCATATTGATCTGAGGCGACAAGAGGCATAAGGTCATTTTGGGCAAAGAAAGAGCTGGTTGATAGGATTATGTATGATCTATTCATTGATCAGCTGATGCCTGAATAATAATATATATGTATATAATGTATTCAAACACGTCACTATAACCTTGAGCATACTGAAAAACACCTTGAAAGTCAATATATAAAGTAAAAGAAAAGACATACAAATTTCATAGCTGTTTTCACTTTGATGTAAAGTTTGAAATATGCTACAACTGAAAGTGTGTTTTAAACTATAGTTGTTCATTTTTATAAAATTGGCTAATATAGTTCACTATAATTTACTAGCTTTTATATTAAAACAAAACAGATGTTTGTTTGTAAACCACCTATGACTCTACTTTAGAACTATCAAATGCTATGTCTTTCAAGTGCTAAACCCCTACAGAAATATATCTTTTAGGTAGCTGCATGAACAAAAATATCACAGTCCTATCTTGTGACATCCTGAGATATCCTGGTGAAATAGTCAGCAGTTTCCTGTCTTTAAAATAATCCTGTTACAGAACTCAGGATCAAGATATTTCATCAGGAGGTATCAAGATTTGAACATTCCCTCAATCAACTGTGGTGGTCTCTCATCATAACTTTTTTCTTTGCAACTTTCCTGACCTAATGGATATGTGAGAACTTGCAGATTTTTAGCATACAGGAAACATTACAAGGTGGAATTTCTTGCATTCAGGAGTTTTTTCTTACTGTTCCCTTCTAAAGTGTTTCAAATTCCCTCATTCTCACCTGTTAATAAGGTATGTAGGTTAGTAAAACAAAATAAAAATTTCTTTAAACAGCAGAGGTCTTACTAAGAAATAAATGCAACATGACAGGCTAACCCGAGTAACTAAAAAACTGAGTCTGGTAATTATATATCACTAAATTTGTGTAAAGTATAAAGTTTTATTCATATTCTGAATACTTTAAATGAAATATGTAGATTACCTTTTAATTGCCAGTAATTCCATTTTGTTATACTTAATGTTATTACCAGATTTATACATTTTTCAATGTGGTAAATATCAAAATGCTTAAAAAATAAATAAAAAAAATACAAAAAAAAATAAATAATAATAATAATTATAAACTCCATTATCCATAGACTCCATTTTTTAGTTTGAACGGTCAGAATTTTGAACACTAATTTGGGAAATTTCACTGCAAGTAATACAATAATTATAAACTCCATTATCCATAGACTCCATTTTTTAGTTTGAACAGTCGGAATTTTGAACACTAATTTGGGAAATTTCACTGCAAGTAATACAAATACATGTGTAGCAACAGATTATACAACTCTGGAGATAACTTTTGCAAATGCAGATCATGGAGTTCTCATGTCGAAGAGTAAAATCAAGATTGTATTGCATTTTGCTGGTTTACAAGACCTCAGTATTGTGGGCAATTTATACTATATTGTTGCTGTGCAGTTTTGCCCCCACGATTTAATATGTCAAATGAAATGATCTTACAATCTTGATCCACATTCTCATTGAGACGATCATTTGTATTTACTGCTGCACCTGCCAAACTGCAGTTCTCAATGCAAAGCTGTCAGTTATTGACAATAGGATGAAGAGTTTAGCAAATTACATGCAAGCTTGTCAGTTTCATTCCCATTTTTCTTAGGGCCTTTTCTCTTCTCACATATCAAATTCTACAATTGCCCTCATGCAGTGAACATAAATTGAGGCAAGTTCAAGGTCGTGTACATGCAGGTATTTTTCTAAATTTTATATTTGTGTATTCATTTTTCCAAAAAATTGGCATGTTTTATTTCAGAGGTCTAAGGATTCAAATGAGTAATTTCACTGCTTTTTTCATAAGCTGCAAAGTTACTGAACATTTGACAGATATGATGTTGCAGCCCTTCCAAAATGGACGGTAAAACTAAAATTTAGGATCTCTTTAAAGGATGATCATGAATAACACTTAGATATGTTTATAAGACTTGTGAAGTGATTCTGGAATGTTAAACTAAATTAAATGCTTGTGTTGTTTTGCAAAACAGGTAAATAGATTTGTGTCCATGTTACATAGTAAATGTTGCTATAATCTATTTCAGTGGATGTTACATGAATCATACAAGTAGCAGGGGAGGATGCAGTATTTTGTTCAAAGAGGATTTGTTTAGAAAAGGTGGTGCACTGTACTTCAGATAGCTAACATTCTTGGTTTTCACCTAAAAGTGTACTATTTTGATAGATGGGGGGGGGGAGTACATAACCATCTAACAACATCCATCCTCCCCCACTCTGGTTTTCTATTCTGAAGTAAAAAGTGTATAAAGCTATAAGGCAAATAAATGTGAAGATTTTTCCCTCATATTGGAAAAAACAACTGTGAGAGATTCCATATAATGAAGAGCTTGCCTTTCTGTGTATCAGCGTGAATTTCTGGGATCTTTCCTTAGTAATTCATTGGATATGATACAGATCATACAGCCACTAAGTCTCCTTTATTTGCTCGATGTGCAACAATTTTGCAAGGAAAGCAGTATGCTTAATTTAAAAAGAACAGAATGTAACAGGTTTGATTTTCTGAACCACAGACCTAAAAATATAGAATTTTCTTGCTTCATTCTGTCTTGAGAAGACAACTCATTGATTGCAAGAAACATGGGCCAAGTGCTAACATTTGATGCATGACACTCCATCAGTGTACCACAGTTATTGTTTTTATTGTTTAGAAAGTCGCCAGCTTTAGAATGTTGCGATAAAGCTCACCATCATAGATATCCTCTATATTATTAGGGTGTTTTTTTTGTCATACTGAATTTATGCAACAGCATCCAATAAAATCCTTGTCTTTTAAATAATCGTTCTATTTGGTAAACTAATGGAATCTCAACAAAATATGATACACTATTCTTCTCTCAAAACATGATCACATACTGGACACCCTTCAGTTGTTTCTTTCAAGAGAAATTCAAAATTTGCACAATATTTATGACATATCAATGGTGCCCTAAGATTATTGTCATAGGCCTTGAACTGGTAGAGGGAGCTGTGAATGATATTTGTTTCCAGACAGTGCACATAAATTAATGTACCTAGATCAGCTAAACATTCTCCAGTGATATTGTGCCTTAACGCAAATGACAATATTAGCTATCATCTTGATCTTCATATATTCATTCTTTTTCATCCCTTTCTTGAGGATATGTATATATTTGTTTGATTTGTATAGTTGGTTATTATTTTAATAGTTTGGTTACTTTTTATGTAATGTGTCCCTTTTTTTTAGCATGGTTTAAAAACTTTTTTCCAAAAAAAAAGCTGTTTTAAAATATGTTTTTGTAAATAAATCTACTTCAGTAATAGTTCAGTTTTGTGGACGTTACTTCAGATTGATATTACACGTAACCTCTTTTTTAATGCAACTGCAACAATTTTATCGTCACAAAGGATATTTCGGAATTGTCTACTTTCATTTTTGCATGCAATACTTTACAGCAGTGAAGCTTGCATTGAATTTGATAGCTTGCGCAAGTTTGTGTTTTCTACTTGACTACAGCTTTCACAAGCTTGTTGTCTGTCCATACAAGCTTGCATAAGCTTGTTCATTACATAGTTTAGGCTTGCACAAGCTTGCATAAGCTTGTAGATTACAATATTTATGATTGTACAAGCTTGCAATATTTTTTTTATGTGGTTTGCGCAAGCTTGCAATAAAGAAATAAGCAAGCTTGCCAGTTTATTCAGTGCATACTTGCACAAGCTTGCAGCAAGGTTCCAAATACTAGTTTGCACGGTTGCAGTTTGGGCGAGGTTGTCACAAGCTTGCATAATGAGCTTGCAATTTTGGTTTGGGTAACATCAAATATGGTAGTCATTTAAGTTTTTTACTATATTTAGTATTGATAGCCATACTGGATGGCAGACATGCACCATTTGTACAAATTGAAAGGATTCAGTGGTTTTGGAGAAGAAGTTAAAACATACTAAATGTTGATAGATGTGGGGCATTTGAAGGACAAGGGTTGTGAATTGCAAAGCCATACCATAAGCTCACTTGACCATACAGCCACATAACCCAGTAATGTGTTGCTTATAGTTCCACATGTGATGGCAAATTAAAGAGAGTGAAATGAATTAAACACAGAGTTAAGATAATGTACAACTTTATGATAAAAGAATGACCATACCCACCCTATCTTATGAGCAATATGCAGGTGGTGATTTCAGATGGTTAAATACAACTTTCTTACATTAATTACAAGACATATATTTGTAAATATCTTAAGATAGCAAAACTCTTTAGATCAGGGGTGTCAAACTCATTTGCTATGGAAAGCCGGATTTGATATAAATAATAATAAATAATAGTAAATAATAAGTCTAGAAGGCCATATCTGGCCCGCAGGCCATATGTTTGACATCCCTGCTTTAGACCATTAATAAACATATACTTACATTAAATCTATACAAATGTTCACGTTGAACTTGGAAATCAGTACTGTATGTGTTACTTTCATCATTAATGCTTGCTATATTTCTCTTGTTTTGCTGAAAAAAATAGTAATGTCTTCAAACTGAGCTGTGATGTATGGAATTGGAATATCATTAAAAAAAATATTGATATATTGCTTAAAACTAGAAATGTATACATATGCTACACAGATGCATCCATAAATAAGTAGCAATTAAAGGTTAAATTCTAAATCAAACAGGGGCCACAACTTCATTAGATTTTGTTTGAAAATGGTGAAAATCAAAATTATTCTAGGTATTCTAAATGTAAAATTTGATTTCAATCCATGAAGTTCTTCAAAAGTTACTGAGCAATGCACCAAAACTGATATGGAAAGGCATAAAAATAACATTGCTAAAAAAGGATACCAATGTTTCCCTATCTGTTGCTAATACTGGCAAGACTGAAACCATTGCTTGTTTCAAACATTCTTCTGATTTCTTCCAAATTATAACTAAGTAAACTGAAGAACGTAGAGCATATTATAGAAGAAATGAGTTCTTGACTTGTAAACATGAATCCCCTCATGAACAGGAGCATAATTTGAGTAACTGCCAATATACAGGCTGGTATGGAGGATAATACAAAATGCACTCAATTATGAAAATCTGGTCACAGTGACCAACTTTTGGTATGACTGATTTACTCTCCTTGAGATGTATCCACATGCCAGGTTGTGTAAAATAAGGTTCAACATATTGAGGGTGTAACACATGAATAGCTGAAAACACACAACCCACTCAAGCATGAAACTCAGATCATTTTGACCTAGTTTTGATGTGGAAGGATTAATCACCTTGATATGCATCCACTTGCCAATTTTCATGAGTGTAGCTGAAATAGAGTCAAAGATACTTAGGTCATAACACAGCTGAAAATATAAGTCACTCAAGCATGAAACTTGGGTCACATGGACTTAGTTTTTGGTATTGCTGAGCAACGTTTATCCAGGTACCAATTTTCATGACAGGGAATAAAAAACAACAGTTGAAAATAGAAAGACCCCCCCCCCAAAAAAAAAAATCAACCAAGTTTTGGTATGGTTGAGTTACTCTTGTTGAGTTGCATCCACATACCAATTTTCAAGAGTGTACGTGAAATAGGGACTAGGATATTGAGTAGAAACAAATGCAAAGCTGAAAATACAAAAGTCACAAAAGCATGAAAACTGATGTAGTTTTTGTCTTGTAAGGGTACTTTTATTGAGATGGAAACCGATACCAATTTTCATGAGTCTAGCGGAAATTGGGTTCAAGATATTGAGGATGTAATGAACAGATGGCTGAAAACACTAGCTGAAAGTTAGGTCACAGTGATAAGTTTTAGTATGGCTGAGTTACTCTCCTTGAGATGCATCCACATACAAATTTTCATGAGTGTAGGTGAAATAGGGTCCAAGATATTAAAGGCATAATGAACAAATGAATAAACATGTAAATAAATGGGAAAACTACTTTTAGTTAACCTTGCACACATAATTCTAGGACTATGATTGGTTAAATTGTCAAGATATAAAAGCCAGTATTTAAGTGGGGTGTAAGAACTCCATCAAGGTCATAACCAGATCATGTGACTTACAAGCCAGGGTGTCAGGAAGTCACATGATGAAGTCACAACTGGACAAACAAAATGGTGGACAACCAGTGGTTTAAAGTTTTAGAAGCAAATCTCTGATTTATGATTCAAATATATGAAATGATTTTAGTATATACTGAAATGAGCTACTGAGGGGTTTGTTACTGCTGGAAATTATACCCGAGAAAGAAGGCTAGTTTCAATTAAACATTGCCGATTTGTCAGTCGTTCGGCAGGATTTTTTCAGCCCAACAGAAATAATTGGTACAACTAGCATTCTGTTTGTAAACAATCTGCATAGCCAACACTGGCAGCTATGAGATCCTCATGTGTCATTCCTTTAACAAATAATTTAATGTGAGGTTTATCTGGTAATAAATTTGGTGAAGGGTGTATGGAGTTCAAGATGGTCATAACATGTCATACACCCCAGTAAATCAACATGTAACAAATATTACATCCCAATTTCACTGGTGAGAGGGCAAAAAAGCAACATACAATCCTATAGTCATGATGTGTACATTAATACAATTATACCAAATTGTCTCCCTAGTAGAGATGGGTATCACTAAACATGTTATATCATGCATCAATATGCAATGCATACATATATAAACTGAAAAATATACAAATGAATACATACTTGCAAAACAAACATTGCTTGTATCACTGCATAAATCCATTGCACGATATGCTATATTAATGTAAGTAATGAATACAAAGCATTTTCCATTTCTTTCTTTGTTTTAAATGTTCACTAAACATTGATCAGATACACTAAAATGATTTAGAAACACATTCACAGCTCTCAGATGTTGATATGCTCCACTCAAGACAAATATAGAAACATCACTCAGCTTCCTGGAACTAAACACAGTATGTGCTGGTGTCATTTTCCTCCCAAAATATATGTGTGTTGAGTAGAAATGCAAGGGTCCTGCTGGAATGGCACTTGCAAGGCATGTTTTATTTTGTTTTGAACTTCTCTATCCCTGGAAATCTTGTATGGAACATTGAATGTTAACCCTTCAGAGCATAATGATGATTTTTAATGCCTTTCATGACAAATCCGATTAAGATACCCAGTACTACCAAAATTAAGTCTTTGCACCTATAACTATCACTTATATAGCTGAGAGAATGAAGCTCAAAAATATGATGCAAATCATTAGTTTAATCACATGATTAAAGCAACTGCGCAGTTCAATCTACACTCACCTGTTGTATGTAAGTGTATCCGCCATTTGTAAACATGTGCTCTGCATCTAGTGATTGTGATGTCAAGTCATTTGAAAATTGCTTGAATAGTACAGTTGAATGATTATTTAGAATATATACATGGGAATATGTCATTCTTTGAACTAGTCCAGTTTATTATTATCAAGGTTTCACCAAAAAAGGGGAAGATTAGAGCAAACTTCAAACTTTGAAATGAGGCTATACATTAAAAATAAGTTTGCTTCTTAATTTCGAGTGCCTGATTTCAGCAAAAAGATATGACGAAGAATTGCCAATTTCTCAAAAATATGGATTTTTCACATTTAAAAAACATTTACGTGCTAGTTGCAATAATAATCAGCACAAAAAATATACCAATGAAGTCCTCGAATATGTCTATTTTTACAAACAAGGAAAAACCATTAGTCACATGACACAGCAAATTCTGCTCAATTCCACTAATCGATAGTGCATGTTTATCACAGTAAAATTAAGGATTTGCCCTTAAAGAAACGTGTTTCAATAGTTTAAAGTCTTTATTTAATGTCACAAATCATTTTTAAATCATTGTAGTTCATAATTTGTTGAATTTCACACAAAAATTGATGCAGGATAGCTAGTTCCTTAATAAGTGAATGGAGCACTGCACATTTCGAAAACCATTACAATCTTTAAATATACTAAATATTGCACATCAATACTGATTTCATGCTCGACTGCCCCTCCTCCCCCCCCTCAGGTTGTCAAAGATCAGCCATAACCTTTGTTTTTAATCAGCAGCAATTTAATTACTGCTCCAAAGAACACATTTTAAGTTGCTTCTGCATTAATAATGAGAGGGTACGATCGTGGGTTTTACGATTTTGAAAGTTCGACTACCTTTCTGACAGAGAAAATTCACAGAAGGATGAAACTAAGCTAACATCATACTTTTTCATTAATAAAGGATACAGAGAAGAGATAAATTAATTTCATATTGGTCTCTGAATAATTTACACAACAAAAACAATGATCATAGCACAAGGATATAAAAATATAGTGAGGTATATCCAAAAATTTATCATTAAAGTTTCAGTTCCATGATTTTGCTTAACAGAAAATGTGTGGTTTTAGATTTACAGAATACTGTACATACAATATAATAAAATATATAATACAGAATATAATATATACAAATAAATTTAAACAATCCAATTAGGAAAGCTTGAGAATTGAAAAAGACACTAGACTTGTTTGTGCAATCAAGAGATATCACTTTAGCAGGAGGCATAACATAATTTGGTCAGTAAATCTAAATTTTTGTGAAAGGGGAAAAATTAAAGTAATGATTTTCTGTCTGTCACAGATGCTAATGGACACATACTAACGAGGTAACCATTTAAATAGTTTGAAGCAAATAAAATAATTTATCCATACCTTATTTGGCTTCATTTTATAAAGTTGCTGTTGGTGATTATTTCAAGATACATGTATCATTATGTCCTATTTATTCAAGCATTACTTTACAGAATTTCCCATAACTTTTACCTATGCAAGCCTGTTGACTGTGAAATATAATTTTTTTGTACAATATTTTAGATTTAATTAAATACTTGTTTAAAGACCTCCAATTACGTGCTTCTTTGTCATTCTTTTCAATGATGTGATAAGTTGACAAAAATGGTAATAAAATTACAAATTGAATGCATTTCATATGGCTATTTTATCAGTCAATTATGTTCCACACATCTTTTGGCCGTCATGATTTCAAAGACATACATCCCAGTACCACTGACTGTCTCCAATTAAGATATTCATCCTCTTAATGTTCATCTTGATTGAAATTTATTCATTGATGCTTATTCCATGTGTCAGTAATGACGATATTTGTCCTCTTGATTATTTTCTCAAAATAAAATGATTCCCAATAAGCAAAGCATCTGATATGCCAGATCAATCATAAGATAACTGCATGTTTTAATTTTCTTCTTAATCCACAAAATGACATTGTGAAATGAAAGATGAATGTACCTTCTTTTTTCCTTTCATTACTGAGTAGTGTGATTCAGGCATTGATCTTTGGGACTCTTTCTTGTTTTATGAAGGCATTTTCTAAAATTAAATCTTTATCCAGCAGTTGGTAGTTTTCAATAATCCTTCAAGATTTGCCATCTTTGACACTCAGTACTCAAACAAAATACAAATAAAAGGATACCCCTACCACATTTGCCTCTATTGCCCTCCCATCTAAACTTTCTAGCATCCATCCACCATTGTCCTGATCACTGAAAAACATACTTAAAACTGTGCTATGTTCTATTAATTTCACATATTGGTATGTTTTTTTTAATATAGAATGCAGACTTCTTCCTTACCCTAAGTTCAAGGCATCCACAAAATTTGGTCCAGGTCTATGATGTAGAACTAATGTTATTGTATGGAAACAAATAGATGATGGAGAGCAACAAGCAGCACAGCAAAATACAAGTCAATGTAGTAGACCCAGAGGAAGTTGAACAGTTCACTTATCTAGGGAGTAATGTCTCGACCAATGGAGGGACCGACCAAGACATTCAGAATGGACTTGGGAAAGCCCACAGAAGCATTTACCACCCTGTCATCCCTCTCTAAAAAGAACAAGATCTGACTGCTCAACACAAACATGAAGTCTGTCCTGCT
This sequence comes from Margaritifera margaritifera, assembly GCA_029931535.1. Lineage (NCBI taxonomy): Eukaryota > Metazoa > Mollusca > Bivalvia > Unionida > Margaritiferidae > Margaritifera > Margaritifera margaritifera. Next base: position 1,481,364 of record JAQPZY010001332.1, read on the forward strand.
CTATGGCTCGGAGACCTGGAGGGTGACTAAGACAGCCTCCAGCAAACTGCAGTCCTTTGTGAACAGCTGCCTCTGCTGCTTCCTCGACATCCAATGGCCAGAGAGGATACAAAACACTGACTTCAAGGAAACCACCAGCCAGCTATCTATTCATCAAGAAATTTTCAAAAGGAAATGGGGGTGGACTGGGCATACACTGAGAAAGCCACCAAACAACATCACTAGGCAGGTCCTAGAATGGAACCCACAAGGCAAGATAAAGGTTGGTAGACCAAGGAAGACCTGGTGCAGGTCTGTTCAGGAAGAGATCACGATTGCCAGAACAACATGGGCCAAATTGAAGAGAACAGTCTAGAACCGGGTCCATTGGTGAGGTGTAGTCAAGGCCCAATGTTCCCAGAGGCATAAGAAGTAGATGACAGAGAAGTCAATTTATTGTGCAGAAACAATTTTCTTCTGTCAGTCAGTGACCTTGACCATGACCTTTTGAGCCCTAAAATTGATAGCTTTCTTCCTAACCACAAGTGCTAGCTATCAACCAAGTTTGGTATTTGCAAATGATGGAGAACCAGAGTTATTGTGCAGTAACTTGTTTTCTTCTTTCAATCATAGTGACACAGGCACCTTGATGTTTGAGCTATTAAGCCCAACATCAATAAGCTTCCTCCTTACCGCAAGTGACATTCATTCACAAAGTTTCGTAAATGTAGATTGTGGACAACTGAAACTATTGTGCAGAAACCAAATAGGAAACAGAAAGACAATGGACAAAAGTATGACTATATGGACAGTCAGATAGACAACATCATAACATAATGTCATTCACCTTATGACAGGTTAAACAGCATGACTTAAATCTGCTTAAGAACAATGACAATTACAATTAAGCAGTCTGTGCAAGGGTACAGAAAAATTAGTATTTAGTACCTCAGAAAATGTGCCATTGACCAACATTTCTTCCTGCTGAACGATGAAATGCTTTATAGGACCATTCCTTTCTAGGATCTCTGGCAAACTCCATGAAACTATTGAAGTGGCATACTTATCACCTCCAGATCCTTCTGCTACAGTGAATTTGCTTACTTTGCCAGCAGCTGCAATCATGGAAAGCAACTATTAATTTTTTGGTATGCTGAATGATTCTGAAGAAATAGATAAGAGTTTATAAAGGATATACCAAAATCTGATTGTTCATTGTGCATTTGCTATCACCTGATGTTTGGCAATTAAAGGTACAGCAGGACAGTAAAAGGCTGAGATGGGTACTTTTCTTTTGTTCCTAGTACTTGGAAATTCATAAAGCATCAGAAATAAAATAAAATGGAACACAAAATTACACCAATTTAGTTTTATATTGACTATGACTGGCAAGTGTGATTGGTGAATGAAACCTTACCATGAATTGATTGGTTGCTCCCTTTTATTAAAAATGCATTAATAAATTACTAAAAAATGTCACAAAAGCACAATACAGTGGGACCCCGCTATAACCCGGTAGTTGGGAGCCATAGAATCCGACCGGGCTATGAGCCGAACCGTGTTATAAGCAACCATGTACAATACCAACACATTTTTGGATTTAATTGGGGGGGGGGGGGGGGGGGGGGTTACATAAAGACGGGTGCGAAAATGCATGGCACAATTACCATTTTTGATCAATATATATTAAATGAGAAAACCATTTGCTGATATAATATATTACTTTATTCAGAAAACCATGCATTGGTACATACACGTGTCTAATTTATATATATACATGTATAATCTATTGCATGAAAAGAATATCAACACCGTGTACTCACCAGCGAATCTTGTAACATACATTGAATCCATAATACAAATATTTCCATCGAAAATATCCACACACGGATGTAGAATATTCAATAATTTTGTCACAGATCATTATGTGACTAATACAATGAAGAGAAAGTAACAAAAATTACGTAACGGGTGTATGTAATGAATGATGAAAAAGTACATGTATGTCCGACGATTAATAAACGGTGTCGCATACATTTTACACCACTACATTTCTCATCTGTTAGTAGTTATTATTTTTTAAAAAACTCTGTGATTTTTAGCTGCTTTCTGCTAATATCACGTCTGCTCTTGGCAAAGTCAAGAATAGTTCTCAGTTGCAGAATTCGAAGATAATCAATATCTTGCGTCTCCATCCATCTCAAAGCACACTCTAAACCTTTGACAGCTTCTGTAGCTAATGGTGGGCTATCCTCAGGTGAAGTGTCTTCGCTGTCATCATCAGAAGTATCACCATCGTCAGCATCACCACTAGTGTTTTGAGACTTAATATTTTTAATAATTTCCGCATCCGAAACGTGGTCTGCAACTGGACATTCATTGTCAAAATTAAGCCATTCGTCAACGCGTTCACGTGACTGCATCAGCTCCCCAAATGCCCTCTCAGCCTGGAACACATCATTTTCCGAAAATCCATCGAATAAACTATTGTCATCATCGGTGATGTTGCCTCTGTCTTCCTGTGTACTAGTAAATGCTGCCCCAAGTCCTTTCTCCCAGCAGTTCTCAATGCAGCGTGGCGTAATGGCATCCCAAGATTTGCCGCCGAGGTACATTGCTTCTTTCAAATTTAAACTTTTTAGTGTCGCCTGGACTGAGGTTTCATCGCAAACAATCTTTTTAACAAGTTCTCTGCGATAATTCATTTTAAAAACTGCTATTATTCCCTGGTCCAGAGGCTGAATTCTTGAAGTTGTGTTTTTTGGGAGGAAGCAACCTTTTATTTTCCCATCAGTACTAACTAGACATTCTGCAGGTGGGTGTGCGGGGCAGTTGTCTAATAATAATAGTGCCTTTGGCTCCATCTTCAGATTTCTGAGGTGGGATCGAACTGATGGTACGAATTCGGTTTGAAACCATTTTTCAAATAAAGCAGCTGTCATCCATGCGTTTTTTGTGGCATCATATGAAAATGGTAGGGTGTTCACATTCAAATGATGGAAGCACCTAGGTGATTTGAATTTTCCAATGCATAGTGGTTTAAGTTTGTGTCGTCCCGTTTTATTGACACAAAACAACAACGTTAACCGTTCTTTTATTCTCTTAAATCCTTCATGTTTATGTTCATCTTTTTTCACAGCTAGGGTGGTGTCAGGTATCATTTTGTAGCACAATCCTGTTTCATCACAGTTGTAAATCTGCTCTGGGGAATACCCACCTTTCTCTATTATTTCCCTCAATTCATCTGAATAGTTCATAGCAGCTTCAGAATCTGAAGAGCGAATTTCTCCAGAAACTGTCACATTACTAATCCCATGTCGTTTCTTAAAACGATGTAGCCATCCATTGCTTGCTTTGAAGCTAGAATCTTGCCCATGTAAATCGTTGTTTAATTTTTCGGCTTGTGCCTTAACAATTGGTCCTGATAAAGGCACTCCTTCAGCTCTAGTCTGGACAAACCACTGATACAGGGCTGCATCAAGTTGGGTGTCTCCTGCTAGTCTTGCTTTTTTCCTCATCATTCCCTCACTTTCGTACAAATCCAGAACCCTCTCTCTTAATTTTGCTTCATCTTTCTTCCATCCTCGAACTGTCGATTCATCGAGACCTAAATCTTTAGCTACATGCGATTGTTTAACACCGGACTTAATCCTGTCCAATGCTTCAATCTTTTCTTTAACAGTAAAAGCATTACGTTTGCGTTTCCCATTTTCCATTCTAAATGTATACAAATTAACACTTTTAATCCTATTGGTTTGAAAATCTACAGCAAGAATAATAGTCATTAAACAATGGGGGGTATATTTGTAGTAAATTTACGACATTATTTACTGGCCAACAGATTGCATAAAACAACACCGCCAAGCCTTACGCACATGCTGGCGGCTTTGTTTCTTTGATGCTGTATAAATCGTTGCCCTATGATTTGAACAAGTATAGCTCGGTAGTTCACTTTGATGATAAACAATGTACTTAAATTAATTGATTTATACATTCTGGTGAGAATCTTTTATCAACCGCCACATTGGCTGCTGCTTAGTTGTGTATGAAATTAAGAGAACATATATCGGAGATTATTTGAGCAACGACTGTATTCGGAATGCATTCAAGACAAACAAAGTAGAAACGATGGCTTCATTACTCAGGAATCAGTAATTATAATATTGACACTTATGAGCTGTAATTTTTCAACAATAAACAAAGATCAAAGTTCTCAGTAGGCCCAGCAATTGGTTCGTATTTCCGACGTTTATTTTGGCACAAAAATAGAAGAAATTTGATAATACATTTTCTACACGTTCTTTTTCGCACTGTTTAGACGAATATGAGAATGATAATTAAACTCTTGACGTATTTAGTTTTTTTCATACTTAAAATTTTTTTTTTTTTTTTTTTTTTTTTTTTTTTTTTTTGGTCTTTGAGAAAAATAACTGTAATAAATTACCCGAAATTTCGGGAGCCATGCCACGACCGGGTTATATCCGAATTCGGGTTATAGCGGGGCGGGTTATAGCGGGGTCCCACTGTAGTTTGTTTTATCAAAATAAATGTCAAGAAAAGAGGCCCAAGTTAAATACCAAATCTGCTTAAAGTCTGATCACAAACATGGCCTCTAGAGTGTTCCCAATCAGCCCATCAATCAGATGCAAGATCCACTCAATAATATATGTGGATGTCACTTGTAGTGGAATTCAATGAGATGTCAATAATGTAAATTTAAATACAAAATGTGGTAAAAATCTGATCTGAGATTTAGCCACCCATATATTCAAAAACTCAGTCAATCAGATACAAGATCACATCATTAATATGCATATATATTGCTCATACCTGAACCCATCTGAGAGCTCAATGTTAAATTTACATACCAAATCTGATTAAAATCTGTTAAAAAAAACGGCCTCTAGAATGTTCACAAGCTCTCCCAATCAGATGTAAGATCATCCCATAAATATGCAGGGGCTCTCGATCAAGATCTTGATGATATTGGCTTACATACCAAACCTGATACAAATCGGATGCAAGATCAACTTATTACTATGACTGGATGTACTCTTAAATGAAATCCCCGAGATCTTGATGATGAAAGTTTACATACCAAACCTATCAAGATCTAATCAGAAATATGGCCTCCAGAATGGTACCCTTATAAAAATGCAATCTTAATCAAGCTCCACGAGTTTGTGATACCTTGTAGCAAGCTTGCTATAAGCTTGTTATGATCTTAACTGTAGCTAGCAGACTCTGTGGGAGCTTGCAATGAGCTCATAGAAGAAATTTGGCAACATCCAAGTACAGATGCTTGTGTGATCTTGCTAGCATACCTTGCAGATAAATTAACTATCATCTATAAAATTGGACATAGTGATTGTGAGCAATTTGCTACAAATTTAACATTTTTGTCTATGGCATCATTAATTTGCATAAAAATAATCTTTACATGTCTGGAAAAAGTATTGAATTTTCCCTATTAGTTATTTTATTTTAGTTTATTTTTTTGCATTGGTATATTAACCTTAGGGAATTATGCAGTAGCACTGTGGACGTTGTTATATATTTTGCAAGTTTTCAAGAAATGACACCTATGTTCTTGTATTTATTTGTTAATACCTAATGAATATTAATGAATTTATAATGCACAAACTGATCAATGAATAACCTTAGATATGCAATATGAATATTGACGATAGTGAAAAGCAATACTCTCAACATCAGTGCACGCAACGGGACACTAACCAGTACAAGACATACTGTCCAGACACCATTGAGGAGTTGGACCTACAAGCTTCACCCTAGTGAAAATGTGACTGAAATTACAGTGAATTTTCTTTCAAACTTCAGTGCATCTCACTGAAATGTCCTTATTTTACTGAAATTTTGGGATTTCACCAAATTTCAGTAATATTTCAGTGAAATTTCACAGATTTTGACAACATTTCTGAAAATTTCAGGGAGACTCCTGAACAGAAAAATCTAACCAACTCATGAGCTGCTCATAATCTGCACATGAGAACCTTGTTAGAAACATATGCAAATTGGGTAGACTTTGCAAGCTCATGTGTGCAGTTTGTTAGATCTTGAGAGCTAAGGTAAAACTAACCAAATTTTCACATGTGCAGATTTTGCTGATGCAGGAATATGAATATTCACATGAGAAAGTATAACGTAGAAAACATTCTTTTCCATTATGTTTGAGAATAAGGCAGAGTTCTAATGTCTCATATGATTTATCACATGAGAAATTTGAACTTTGATTCTGATCAAACACTTATATTAAATTTGTTCTAAGTTTGATTTTCTCATGTGAGTTTTCACATGAGCAATTTGGACTTAAATATTCTTTGCAAATGTTGAATGTTGAGCAGGGCATCCAGATTAATGTCAAATTAGACATTTCATTTGAATACAATATTACTCTAAGACAATATTTTAATGTTTAAGAGTCTCATTTGCACATCATATTCAATGTACATGTATTTTAAACAATAGTATCAAAAAAGTTAATTTTTAAACAATTTCCAGAAGCAAACGTACAAGAAATAATTTTATTGTAAAGATGCCCTCAAATAAACGAAACATGCAGATTATCTTTCAGTTTCCAGTAATTCCATTTTGTTATACTTAATATTATTACCAGATTTATACATTTTTTAATGTGTTAAATATCAAAACTTTTAATAATAATAATAATAATAATAATAATAATAATAATAACAATAATAATAATAATAATAATATAATAATTAACTCCATTATTCATAGAATTTAAGAAAAGTAAATGAATGTGACTTTATTTCCTGTCATATATTTCCATACAATATCAAATGATTAAATATTGAATATTTTTACCCCAAAAGGGGAAAAAATCAATCATTACTTATAAAATCCCATTCTTCTGAATCTTTTGCTGCTTATCAAGCGGCATATTATACCTGTCCCTGTTGTTATTACTGTAAGTGTTGTTGTGAACAGTGTGAAAATGTATCATTATTATTATTATTATCTACTGCCAGAAGAAGAAACAAACTGGCAGTTCTTTTATACTGAATAAAAACTTAATAATGTATACAATTGTTTTCTTTGAGAGAGAGAGAGAGAGAGACATAGAGAGACAGAGAGAGACCCGTTCCATTCTGCCAGCATTCAATAAAGTATTATAATTCACGAATTTTGCTTAAAAAAAAAAATCAAATAATAAAATCAATTAAGATGAAATGTGGTTTTTCACGACAGAAACCTAATTTGGTGTCAAGGCAGTAAAGGCAGGTATTTCATTTGTTTACAGTCTGGAGACTAGTATACTGATAAGAAAATATGCATATAACTTATTTGAGGTACTGCTGGCACAGAACTACCATGCCAGCCTCGTTTTCAAACAGGCTCCCTCTTTAAGTTTGAAATGTCCTATTTTGATCATTAATTTGGGAAATTTCACTGCAAGTAATACCAATACATGTGCAGCAACTGATTACAGAATAATGGAGATAACTGTCGTGATCGGAAATCACAGAATTATCATGTTGATGAGTAAAATCAAGATTGTATTGCATTTTGCCAGTTTACAGGACTGCAATTTGACCGTATTTGTTGCTGTGCAGCTTTTCCCCTACGATTTAATACCACAAATGAGATGACCTAGTAATCTAGCTCCACATAATCATTGAGACTATAATTTTGCCGACCATTATTATTTACAGCTACATCTGCTAAACTGCAGTTCTAGATGTTGTCAGTTATCGACAATAGGATGATGAGATTATCAAATTACATGCAAGCTTGGTAATCTCATTTTAGGGACTGTTTTTCTTCATCTCGCATATCAAATTTTACAATTGTCCTTATGCAGTGAACTTTAAACGAGGCAAGTTCAAAGGTCATGTACAAGTAGGTATGCTTCTAATCTTTATATATTTTATTTTTCAAAAAAAAAAAAAAGGCATTGATTCTATTTCAAGGGTCTTATGGAATAGTGGTATTATCATTGCTTTTTTTAAGATGTAAAGTACAGAACATTTGAAAGACATGATGTCGCAGCCCTTTCAAAATGAAAGGTAAAACTAAACTTTAGGATCTCTGTAAAGGAATTGGTAATGAATAATACTTAGAGATGTTTCTAAGTCTTGTGAAGTGATTTTGGAATGTTGAAACTAAAAAGATGAAATGCTTTTGCACAATTGGTAAATATTACAATTTTTGTCCAGGTTACATAGTACATATTGCTGTCATCTATTTCAGTGGATGGTACCTGAATCATACAAGAAGCATGGAAGGATGCATTATTTTATTCTTAAAGGTTTGGTTTAGAAGAGGTGGTTAGTGCATTTCAAATGAGAAACAGTCTTGTTAGTTTTTTGATTTTAACAGACAGGGAGGGGGACCCTAACCATCTGACACCCCAATGGATTTCTACATGGAAGTGAAGTAAAAAGTGCCTAAAGTCATACAGAAAAAAATGTGAAGATTTTCCCAATTATTCGAGAAAATGGCTGTGAAAGATTCCTTACACTGAAGAGCTTGCCGTTCTGTGGATCAGCCTGAATTTATGGAATCTTTCCTTAATAATTCATTGGATATGATCTAGATCATACACCCACTAAGTCTCCTTAATTTGCTCTTTGTGCAACAATTTTGCAAATAAAGCAGTACGCTTAATTTAAAAAAAAATGCAACAGCAAATGAGATGTATTTCGTGCATGAGGTGCTATTAAAAAAGAAATTGAACACCACAACAGTACATGAACTCTCTTGAAAGGTTTCATTTTAACAAACTTTTAAATGTTATGATAGAAACTACTGATATATTGCACAAGTGTACAAAAGAATGTTTAACTTTGATGAATACTATTTCAAGCAATTATGATAAATACTGTCTCAAACAATTATGAATTTGTATTCATTCCTTTTACTTTGTTTCCTTTGATTTTAGAGGTCCCCAGTGAAACTGCATGATTAATAGCAAACAAAGCTTGAGTATGTGTAATCAGTTTTCTATAAAGGTGCATATGTAAAACTAGATACATGGCTCAAAATTAGGATGTTTTTTTAGTAACCCACAGGATCACCAAAATAGTATTGGTACTGATCCTTCAAGATCACCTCATTAGTATCATGTGCAGATCTCACTCATTATCGAAACTGCCTGAGATGTTGATGATATAAGCATATATTCCAAGTTTGATCTAAAACTGGATCAGAAATATGGCTGCCAGACTGGTAACAAGCTCAAACAATCAGAGGCAAGATCGCCTCATTAGTATCATGCGTGGATCTTGCTCATTATCAAAATTGCCTCAGATTTTTACAATATAAGCCTATATTCCAAGCTTGATCTAAAATTGGATCAAAAACATGACTTCCAGAGTGGCAACAAGCCAACATTGACAGATGGAAGAAGAACACACATTGTCACAAATCATGAGCGATTATCCATTATGCTTCTTCATCACCCGTAGCTGCCTGTGCTGAGATTTCCTCGTTTTTCATAAGTAAGCTGAAACAAAAATGTCATCAACAACACAATGTAAACATTTTCTGCATATCAATGAAAGTGCCCATTCTATCGATCGATAAGTAACTGTGCTTGGAAGAGAAACTTTCATTGACTCATTTAAATAGTGTGATAGGTCATGTTGGATCACAATGACAAGAAAATTTTACTTGCACTCAAAGTGATTGATGAAGGTTTATGCATATTCATGAGGAAATCTTTGCCCAGATGGCCACGGGTGATAAAAGAGTGTAGCAAATTATCACCCATGGCTTGCAACAATGAAGGACAACATGGCCATGCCACAAGCTGACCAGGCCTTACTGTCAGGAGAGCTAAAAGAAAGAGAGATAATGCAGCGTTTCACATTATTCAACAATAATTTGTAAAAACTGAAGAAATTTGATTCAAGGTTACTATTAGTTAATTCTTCCAGCGGGATAATAAACATTATGTTATTGGGAATTGACTCACAATAGCTAGTGATACAACAGTGACATTTTTTTAATTAAAAATGATGACATTATGAACTGAAATGGAAATTCAACCAATTCTTCTGAGCTGGATGTTTGTTTTGTAGCCACTTTAACTTACAATTAAAAGTTTAAAGTGGATTTATAGCTAGTGACACCATTGGATTTCTTCAGAAATTTCAGGCGAACATGTAAATTGGACTGGATAATTATACTGAAACACTTAAGTCTGGGTGAGCTGTTTTCTTTCTCTAGCAATTTATAATTCTTTCTCTCTCTTTTATGCACATATTCACAAATGCATGTAAGATTTTATTTATTACTAATGCTATCAATCAGAAATAAAAGATCTGCTTGGCTTAGATGAAGTGTGGGCTATACAGTTCCATACAATGTCAATTTAAAATGCATGATAGGCATTGTGTTTAATTTAAAATTCATTTATTTACTGTTAGCAAACTTTTTGACTTTTAAAAATGGGCTTGCCATCTGCTCTAATTGATGTAGATTGTGTACTGGCAATTAGGAATTCCTGAACAAAATGTGTATGACAACCTTCATGAATGTAAGTCTTAAGACAAGAAATTTTGTTTATTTTTAGTCTCCAAAGCCTTGTATGCACATAAAAAATATAACCTTTTAAATGTACCAACAGTTACAGACACAGACATTTGAGATGTAATCGGCAAGATCACCACATGTTACACCATCCTGACCAACTCTAGTTCAATTACCAAGGCAATAAACTGTTATACACTACTATGATTTATTTTATATTGTTATTTTTGTATGCACACTTTTTTCTCTAACATAGAAAACAACATTAAAGTAATTCAAGGCTGTCTAGTACACAGGCAACATGGTAGTGTGAGACTTAAAAAAGACCTACTTAAATTGTAACATTACATATTGATTGAAGAGATGCTAACTATTTTTATTTTTTATTGATATAAGCTACATTTCAAAGTGTTGCAATCCACATAACAAGAGTACCATGAATGGCACATTATATACTCACCCTGTGTTTATGTAGATAACTGAAATTTTTGTGCAGAAACCATTTTTCTCCTTTTAGTCATAGTGACCTTGATCTTTGACCTTTTGACTCCAAAATCAATAGGCTTCTTCCTTAGCCCAAGTGCAAGCCATCCACAAAGATTGGCTTGGGTCTGTTTTGTAGAACTAAATGCTATTGTGTGGCAACCATTTGTCTTCTTTGAGTTACAGCAACCTTGACCTTTTACCTCAGAATCAATAGGCTTGTTCCTTACCCAAAGTGCAAGTCATCCACAAAGTTTAGTCCATGTATGTGGTGAAGAATTCAAGTTATTGCGCATAAACCAGTTCTCTTTTTTTCAGTCACAGTGACCTTGTCTTGACCTTTGACTTTGAAATCGATAGAATTTTTCCTTACTCTAAGTGCTAGCCATTCTCAAAGTGTTGTATCTGTAGATGGTGGCGAACTCGAGTTATTGTGTGGAAACCATTTTTCTTCATGCAGTCACTGTGACTTTGAGCTCTGAGCTTTTGACCCCGATATCAATTCACATCTTCCTTAAATGCCTAATGCAAGCTATCCATAAAAGTTGGTAACTGTAGATGGACAACACCATAACATAATATGCTGTCTTATGGTGGGGATATAAAAAGACATTCAACATTTATAAATATATTAAGCCCATAACCATCATATATTCACATACCCATCATATATTTATTAAAGAATCAATAAAGCTAAAATGCTGAATAAAGATTCAACTATATCATTATCGTTCCAATTTGTTTTTCTTTTTTTGACTTAACACAGACTGTAATAATCCCAACATGCTAACGAGTATTCCTTCAACTGCTAATTTTGGCAAGTTGGTTGTTTCAGCACATCACTTTGATAAAAATTGTTGGATTTGTCATGTGGTAATATGTTTTTACTGTTTAATGAGAGCAATCCAAACCAATTAAATGTATGACATCCTGAAAATAGATTCAAAGAGAACGGAATGTTGTCAGGTGGCAATATCACTTTGTTTTCAAACATTAATCCAAATAATTAACTGCTTTAAAATCTTAAGAGATTTAAGAGGGATAAGATATGGTCCATGAACGTGGTACTCAAAATGCACCCATGACCCTTCCCCAAATTGATATTAGCTCGACCAATCATAGGCAGTTGAATAAAGTATGCACACTTGATCAATCGAGTAAGAATAATATTTGCATGATTACTATAGCTGAGTATACATGTCATGATTAATTCTTTGATTTTTAAATGAATTTGTAGGCAATAATTAGTGCCTTAGATAAGAATTTAATAAACTGATGAATCGTCAAATCAGAGATAACTATGCCTATTAAATAGTATAGTGACTTCTTTAAACTCAATGACATAGTCAGTATAATTTTGGTTCATTATGAAAATTTCCTGAAAAATGTCTGAAATATACTGACATTATAACAGTATGAATTTGCACAAGTTATAAAATAGAACTGGCCAGGGTGACAGGCCAACACTTAACCAGGTCACTTTGGAGTCTGTCAAACTTGTCACCCCAGATGTTATTACATAATTAATCAAACAGAGACCAGCTTGAAATTGGGCAGCAATCTATTGGAATGCTGAATATACAATGTTTCACTAACAGCTTTGGAGCTTTGGATTCATTAATGGGGGATTTTACTCCTTGGTTTGGAACTGTTTTTTTTTAAATTTGATGGTTATTTTGAGAATAGTGCAAAATGTACTTTTGTGTGTGTGTGTGTGGGAGGGGGTCACTAATTTTAATGATGCAATACCTACCTGTTGCTATTGCGTAGCTAACCTTTCTGGGATGGAAATTACCCTTGATTGTATTATGAGAATTCAGCCACCCACTGGGTGACTAAACTGGGAAGATTCCAGAAGCCTGCCATATGACCCAGCGCATGCCCAGTAGTCATCTTCATTTTTAAGGATGAAGACCATTTGTGGGACATCAATACATCAATGGGGGGTGACAGGAGAGAATCTGGCAACAGCAACAGTTGAGTATTGCATCATTACAATTAGTTTTAACCCCTCCCCAAACTACATTTTAATATCAGCAATACGGGTACCTGTTGCTATTGCATAACTGAATTTGCCAGTTAAGTGGGAGGCTGATGACCCCCCAAAACTGGAAAAGAAAACAAGGAAACACTCACCCTTACGGAAGGAGTGTCCACTACTGTAAGATTGTATCCTCTTGGTCCACCTTTTGTGCCATGACTATGGGCCCTTAGGAATAAATGCCTTTACTTTAGTGTGCCAAGGATTAAAGGTACAAGAAGGTGAAGGTTGTGTGAGATTGCCAAAATGCAACTTTCATTACATCCTCCAATGACGAATAGGCCAATGAGATAGCAATGGCACGAACCTCATGGGCTTAAATCTTCATGAATGAAAGGTTCCTCGTGGCAAGGGACTGAAAAGCTCTCTTGATCATGGTGACAATCCACCTCAAAATAGTGGAAGCTGAAATATCAGCCAAACCTTTAAGAGGGAAGAAAACACGCTTCACACCCTTTCTTCTCCCTTTGGAGGCTGCCAAACAGAAACTTAAAGCCCTAATGGGGCATAAAAGTCGATCTTGATCATCGCCAGCACAGATACGACTTAGACTAGGGATCTGTATAGGGTGCGGAACTACTGAAAGAAGCTGGTTGTTTGCTAAAAAGCCTGGTTGACAATGCAGAGAAACTAACTCATAGTTGCCACTGAACTGCAGACAGCTTGGTTCTTGGGATAGGGAATAAAACTTGCTCCTATATCTCGCACACACCAAGGAGAGCAGGAAAACTGTCTTGAGGGTACGATTTTCAAACAAATCTTCACCCAAAGGTTCGAAGAGGGGTTTAGTTAAAAACCACAAGACACATCAGAGATTCCATCTTGGCATTAGAGGGTGTATTGTTTAGCCTCTTCGCAAACAAATCCACCAATGGCATCCCCCAAAGTCTGAACAGGAAATCTGCTACAGATTGGTGTTGAGACCATTCCATGAGGATTGTCTTCCCCTTCCTTGACAGACTGTCCACCAAAATATTCTTTTTGCCAGGAATGTGGCAAACTCAGAGGCTAATCCCTTCCGAGGTTGCCCAGGAAAGAAGGTTCCAAACCTCCACACAGAGAGAAGGTGCAAGCAAGTAAGTTTATGGTATGGACCTGCATCCATGATGCTTTTTCCATTATACAGCTTCCATCAAGAATTGCTACTTTCAACTGCTTTTGACATATCCACTAGACCAGTTCAAGCAAGCTTGGCAGAGAACATGCTGGCATAGAGGCATTTCAAATTTATACAAATGATGCCAGTCTGCCAGCAAATATGGTTGTCACTTCTAAAAAAGAAAACCCTTTAGATGGCTTGTTCTTGGAAACCACTGAATACAATTTAACAAAATGCAACAAAAATCATTCTGGCATAGATATCCTTTACATTTTTACAAATGATGCCTGAGGTACGCTACCATCAACATTTTTTTGGAGAAGGCCATCCATCACGAAGTGACCTCATTTTGTCGATGCACCCCTGAAGGGCTAAGAACACAGCCCTCATTTCCAAACTGTTGATGTGGAGGACCAATTTTTCCAGGGACCATGAACCCTGAAGAATCAGTCCTTCTGGCTCCAGATAAGTGCCCCACCCTGAATCTGATGTGTCTGTAAACAGATGTACATGGGATTCAGGGGCGTGCGTGGGGCTCAAGACAGAAAGTATGCATCCTGGAGGTTGATGGAGACCGCAAAGTCGCTGGGCCTTATGGCATTCCTGACTGAGGCTGTGGTCTCCACCTTGAAAGGTTCCTACTGCAAAAATTTGTTTAGGGTTTGAAAATAAGATAGATCTACCCACCCTTTTAGGGAATGAGGAAATCTGGGAGCAGAAATCCGTAGACTGGACCTTGAACACTCTCTCTACTGCACCCTTCTGCAGAAGGGAGTGCACCTCTTTCTTTAATAGCATCAGATTCAACTGGTGAAACCACATGAGGGTCCTTACCAGAGGAGGAAGTTCCCAGAACTGAAGCCGGTATCTTCCATTTATGATTGTGAGGACCCGACCATTGCCCGTTATGCTTGACCAAATATCTGAAAAGAGGATAGTCTGGCAGCTATGGGAGTTAATGGAAGAGGGACACACTGCAGGAGAGGGACTGAGTCCCTAGGGCTGCCCCCCTCCCCCAGGAAAGGGAGATTGGCCTGCAAACTTCCTCCCTTGGCCTCTTCGGTGACCTCTGCAAGGACGTGAATGCCGAGAAGGTTGGAATCAGGGTTGCTCTTTAGACTGGGGCTGTATAGCTTTGAAAAACTTAGATGACTGTCCCTGGGGGGAGTCAGGGTGACCCTGCATCCTGGCCAGTCTCAATTGGACAGAAGCAGATACATGGGACCAGTGTTGAAGGTCCCCAAGGTCCTGAGACGCCACAGGTAGAATGAGACCTCTGAAGAGGGTCTCTGCCTCTAGGGAAGCAACACTCAGAAGGTTCTTACTGTGCTTTAGTATGACCTTGGAAGTGTCCAAAGCAGCAACCCTGTGGAAGTGGAGAAGCTCCGCTGACAAGGCAATGGACATGGGCAAGGCATGTTGAGATGTCTTGGTCACTGCCTCCAATAGGTGCTGAAGGGCAACTGGTGATAGAGTGTCCTCCTTCAGTAGTGCCCTAACCGTTGACTCTTAGGTCTACAGTGTCTTGACTGAAAGGCATGCACCCAGAGTGGGAGGTTTAAGGAGCCAGGCAGGATTGTGATCCTTATAGATAGAAGCAGATACCAAAGGTCTCAACATATATTGGGGGACAGACCACCCCCTATGATGCCAAACGAACTCCTGGCCCTTACACAATCTTTAAGAAAGCTCCTTAACTGTGGTCTAATGGGGAGCAAGAGGAGATCTGTGCGGGAGGCAGCCCTGGAGAGTTTCTCCAAACTGGAGAGAATTTATGTGTCCTCAAAGCCTGAAGGCTTGGGGCACAAATCTGGGGGCAGGAGACAGTAAACTTCAACCACCCTTTCAAAAGACCTAATCTCTTCTTCCTCCACCACCTGGGATGATGGTTGGGAGGAGGAATGGGACCAGAATCTAAGGGGGCACCACCTCATCCTGTTCTGATTCTAACTCACAAGAGTAGATGAGGACTAACAGTACATCATGATCCTGTCTTGTTCTGAGTCCCAAGGGGCTCAGCAATGGATCCTTTACCAACTCCCTTGGGAGGGGACATATGGGCCTCACTAGTCTCCAAATAGACTGATCCAGTCCTGCTCTGACACCCGAGTGGAACAATGATGGATCCTTTAACAACTCCCAAGGGAGAGGCCCTATGGACCTTAAGTGTCTCTGAGAGACTGAACCAATCCTTTAGACCTGAGGGTCACAGCAATGGAAAAACCTGAACATTTTGAAGAGGATGCCTTTTTCCTTCACATGTATGTATGTCTGTGTTTTGGAGAGGTCCCAGACCTTGTCTGACCATAGAGAACAAAAAAGACAGCCATCTGTCCTTACACAACTAGTACATACCAGCAGGTGCTATGTGAATCCCAGGGAGCTTTCTTATGCCCACACTTACCAACACTTTCTCTCTTAGAAACTGCTGTAAAGAATAACAAATCTGCATGGAAACTTTTGTTTTTTAGATTGAATTCAAATTAAATAGCAATACTTCACCTGCCCAGTGAGTCTCTATTTAATATGAATCGAAATAACAATGTTTTTTCCATCCCAGTAAGGTTAGCTACATAATAGCAAAAGGTAACGGCTAAAACACGGTATTGGTGCTGATAAAGGAATTTTCATGTTATATGCATGAAATAGAAAAATTAAACAAGATATGAACCAATTTTAAAGATTGGTAAGCCTGGCATATACCTCTCTTACTTTCCTGAAAATTTCAAGAGGTTAGTGTAACCCATTGTTGAGATATGCATGGAAACAAGCTCTAAAAATGGCCATTTTTGAGCGTTATGTAGTCTCACTCGAAAAAAGCTTGAATATAAAATAGAGAATTCTCTAAATATCATACTGAAATTATGCATTTATTGGTCTGGTTTTATGCGGAATTCTATCCTGCAAATATTGCTTCTTGAATTAAAGAAATCGGTAAAATATTATGGATTTTATAAGCAAAATACCGTCAGTAGAAGTTTTGTTTCAACACTGAAATTCAAACACTAATCTGTTGTTATATGCCAACATTTTGTACAAAATAACATTCATTATAACTTTTATTGACATCTAGAACTCGACTTTATATTATAATAAGTAGTAAAACCATTTAAATCACATGGCTAGCCAAGATATTCGATTGAGAGCTTGTTCTTTGTCAAACTTTCCAGTTCTAAATTTTGTAGTGTCTGTAACCTTTACAAGTTTATATGGCAATAATTTTGTTGTTTCATTATGGAAAAGTATAAATCCTACAAAGGCTCATGTGTATCCATGTGATGCCTAAGTTGGCCAAAATTGGTGGTGCTGTATTGTACCATTAAAAAACAGCAACTCAATAAAAAAAGTTACAGACACTACACAAACAGGTATAAAAATGAAAGATAAAAGTATTGTTCTACTTGTCATTAAAACATTGTTTTTCTCAATAGAAAGTTCCATCTTATGTGATGTAATGTTGCATCATCTATTTACCTCTGCAGCCAAGAGCAAAAAAGTGATGCAATAACTCTCTTGATTGAATATTGCATCATTCTTGCAGCACTGTCTGTTTGAGTAATTTACTACAAGACAATGTAACCTGAATTTCTTATCCTAGAAGAAGCTGCCTAATTACTTTTTCTGTTCTTTACCATGGTACATCCCTAAGACATGGGAAGACGACAAAAGCAAACCTCTGGGAACAACTCTGGTAAGTTTGTATTGAATGGTAAACCACACTCTTAAATTGTAGTGTCTGTAACCAATATCCCCTTTTTATACTGTCTATGACTTTATCCCTGTTTTTTTTTAAAAAAATGAAGCCAAATTATGTTTCCTATTACAGTATTGATGTGTAAGGCTAAATTTTGACATATTGTCTGTCTGCAATTTGTAATATTTTGGTATATTTATAGTTTCTTTCATCTAGATTTCTGATAACAGACAACATTTTCAGTGATTTCTTACAATATGCAATTGAAACTGAGTATTTTTGCATTCCATATCATTAGACTAGTAAATTCAAACAGAAATATTATGAGAATTCAATGAGCTCAGACTTAGTATTGGATACATTGCTGATATTGTCAAATGGTTACAGACACTACTAGACATGTGAATTGACCCGACTGTTGTTTACATTATTAAGGAAAGTGTGCAATCATTGTAAATGCTAGAACATTGAATAATCATCAGGTTTTATGCTATTTCTTTTTCAATCAGATACTTTTCTTTAAGAATCTACAGGTTATTCCAGTTTGCTTATGTATGAAAGCATATTGCGTACTCATTACAAGTATGTTTTGTAAAGTCTAAATTTCATCCGTATACATAGAGGAACAAAAATGAGAATGAAGTTGTTTGCTTTTAGGAAGCAAAGATAAGCCAGAAGAAGATGAACAGAAGATTAAAGCTAGAAGGGAGAAGACGAGGCTAAAGGTACAAGCCTGGAGAAAAAAACAGAGGGAAAATAAGGCGAAACATGAGGAGCTAAAAAGGGTTGATAGAGAAAGAAGAAAAGATGCAAGACTACTAAAAAAACAGCAATCACTTTCCGATTCAAATCTTCAACAAGAATTAAGAAGGAAAAAACGTGAAGAAATGAAAAGGTATCGCCAGAAAAAGAAAGAAAAAGCAGCCCTGGCAATATCGGTTAATAAGAGTGTTGATTTAAGAAGTCCGAAAACTGCTGAATTAAGTAGAAAGAAGAAAGAAGCTGTGAAAAGAACCCAAGCATGGAGAATGCGTATCAAACTGAATGAAAGTATACAGCAAGAGTGTATTCAGACTGATTGTGAAATAGGAAATACTAGGTCAGCCAGAGATTCACCAATGAATAAAGTGTTACCTAAAGCAACTCTGTACAGACAATTAAAAAAGGTAAAGGAAGTATTACCAAATACCCCAAAGAGAAAAGCAGTCATCATAAGTAAATTAATTGAATCTCCATCAACATCAAAGTTTCTAAATAGGAATATAATGATAATGACACCGGATTGCAGAAAAAAAACTTGAATTGACAGATACTGTTATACAATCTGTGTCAGAGAGCATTTCAGAAGTGAAAACAAGGAAAGGGGGTGCAAAGAAACATGCATACAACATCATTTGTGACGCATTACTGAAGAAATATAAAAGACACAGACTAAAAAAGTATTTCAAAGTATCAGTGAAAGGGCAAAAACCTAGTTCTACATGGTGGGAGACGAAACAAAGAAAAAGAAGAAGGGATGCACTTAACTCTCCATTAAAGAAATCTGTGAAAGATTTTTTTCTAAGTCCAGAAATCAGTAGGGAAGTGCCTAATAAACGTGAAACTGTGAAAGTAAGAAAAGGTGGTCAAAAAGAAATACTTCAAAAACATGTGATGACTATGACATTAGAAGAAGCCTACAAAGACTACAAGTTAAGGAACCATAGTCACAAAATAGGATTAACTTCATTTTCTAAATTGAAACCAGTGAATGTTAAAAAGGTGTCTGAAACAAGCAGAAGATCATGCTTATGCCAAAAGTGCTGTAACGTGGCCCTAAAAAGTGAGGCACTAACAAATGTAAAAAAAGCAGTGAAAGAAAATGGAGATTTGGATGAAATTTCAGTAGATAAGAAAAGCTTAAGTGATGCTACTTTTTGTAAATACGACACCAATCCAGCTATTAAATGTTTAAGAAGAGAATGCAAACAATGCGGTGTGAAATGTTTGCAGAGTTACCTTAAACCATTTGTTGAAAAGTATAGTGACAGGCAGATATCATGGCATCAATGGGAAAGTATAGAAATAGCAAAAGATGATAAAGTAAAGCGTTGCGTCTCCTGTGTGCCTAAAGAAACAGACATAAAAACATTAATTACATGCTTAGAAACTGACATGCAAGAGTATCCAGAGCACGTTTTCAGGGCCAAATGGCAACAGCAACAGATGGGAATTTGTGTTGATAGAATTGGTGAGGGTTCTATTGCTATGGTCATGGACTTTAGTGAGAACTATGGGTGTGTTTTTCAAAGTGAAGTACAATCTGGATTCTTCGACAGGAACCAAGTTACAATACATCCAATCATGTGTTACTATACAGAAAAACAGGGAGAAAAAGAATTCAAGATAAAGCATGCCATTATTGGCATCAGTGAAGAAACCAAACATGATGCAGACTTAGCTATCACTTTTGAGAACAAAGCTATAGAAATTCTGAAGAAGAAAGGTGTGAAAGTAGAGGAGATCCATGAGTGGACAGATGGCTGTGCTGCCCAGTATAAGGGGAAGAAAGCCTTTGCTGACATAAGTCTGAGGAAAAAGCCATCTGTAACACGAAATTATTTCGAAACATCACATGGAAAGAGTGTTTGCGATGGTCTCGGTGCGACAGTCAAGAATGCTTGCTACAGAGCTGTAATCAGCAATAGAAAGGTGATAGGTTGTGCAGAAGATGTATATCATTTCTGTACAGAGAAACTGAAAATGGAAAATACAGATAATGAAGCTAAAACAGTTTCGAGAAGGGAGTTCATCCTTGTTAAAGATGTTGAGAGAAATAGAGAAGAAACTGATGTGCAAACACTGCAAGGTACAAGAAAATTACATGCTGTAAAGTCAGGAAGCAATGATTATGAACTGAGCATAAGAAATCTGAGCTGTTATTGTGAGCAATGCATGAAGGTTGACGGGAGATGCAACTTCAGCGAAAATGTTATTGCCTGGGAAATGAGAAAGTTAGTACTCAATAAAGATAATTTAAGTCAGAAAGGAAAACAACTTAAAGACAAGAATCCATCAACAATAGAAAATAATGACAAGAAAAGAAAACAAGGAAGTAACCAGAAAGATCATAACTCAGCAACAAGCGAAAAGCCTAATAAGAAACGGAAGTCAACAGAAAGACAAAACATTGTGACAAAGAAGATCAAAGTTGACAAAAAAGCACCAACCAACACAGAGAAACCAATAGAGAAATACCACCCTGGAGAATTTGTTGCTGTAGGACTTAAGCCAAAGAAGGGACCTCTAGATGTATACTTAGCAGAAGTAATAGACATTCTTCATAACGAAGTTAGACTTAAATACATGAGAAAGTCTGGCAACATGTATGTTTGGCCTGAAAAAGATGATTATTCACAAGAGGCTCTAGATGCTATCTTGTACAGGGTAAAAGCTCCACAAATAGTCAATGAAAGGGGTCATTTCAAGTTTAATGCAGCTGAATTGTCTAAGCTCAAGTCAAATCTGGAAAAAAATCATAAGCACTTCTATTTGAAATGACAATATAAAGTCAAGGTTTAATGTGTAGTGTCTGTAACCTTAAGATCAATCACATATGGGTCTGTGTTTGAGTCAGCACCTTGGGTTGAACAATACTTTAGTGACTATGATTTATTGAACATTCATTATACTTCAATATTTTACTCTTACAAACACTATTTAGTATTAAACTTTCAAGTGCTATTTACCAGTTCATAATTTTAACACAAGTATTGGACATATACCTGTTACAATGTGGTTTTATCATTTTATTAACTAATCAACATTCATTTAATGAATAATTCTAGTCAATGTGTTCATGTTGAATTATTTTTGAAGTGAATTTTATGGAGATATATATGGTTCTGCAGCTGTATTGAAATGCTATAGTTTTGTAGTGTCTGTAACCAATTTTATGGACAATGTACTTCTGACTCTTATGGAAGTTTGCAATACTTTTGGCCAGTATTAATGATTTTGTTTGTTTAAATATTCTTCTTGGTGTTAGATAAATGCCTAAATAAGATTATTCTATGTCTTTTATGTTTGTTATGCAAAAGTTTCATGGTTAGGTTTTTTTTCTTAGTGATACCTTTGTCATAGATGTTTTGATTTTGTTATTAAGTTGTTTACCACTTCCAGTTATGTTGTTTACTTTAAATGTTGATATCCTGTTACTGATGTTACTGTGAAAAAAAATAAAGTTTTAAAGTTTTCATGCTGTTTTTCTTGCATGTTATACACCAAGTGTAGTGTCTGTAACTGTTGTTATACCAATGAATTGAAATAATGGTTAAACAAAATCGCATGCATGTTCAAGCTAAATCTAACTTGATCTGACTAGGGGACACCCTAGGGTATATAATGAGCTTCATTGAAATGTTCTATCAAACATTTCAATTTTTTAAGTGAGTGAGACTACTCTCAGCACCAATACCGTGTTTTAGCCGTAACTGTATTGCTGATATTAAAATACAGGATTAAAAATTGAACACTGACCCCACAGACATACAATATCAGACTAAGTCTTAATCATGAAGATGTTAATCATGCCTTCCAGAATGCATAAAAAGGCTTAGTGACAAAGACTATTTCATAGTGCATTCAACCATATGACTTTATCTGACTGTTTACACAGTGACCGTGTATTCTATCATTTCAAACATTCATGGAACATCCAGAAATTGTCCTGAAAACAGAGTATTTGATTAAATGTGTATTGTAAAACATATGCTGTACTTATGGCAGGAGCAATAAGTTGAAAGTTTGGTCTAATACTTGCAATTAAATTGTTCTGCATAAAATGAACATATTAAAAAATTTCTTTATGTCTAAGATACAAAAATATGCTGCTTATCTAGAGTTTTGTAATTAAATTCAAGGCAGTGGTGAATATGATTTGAAACCAAAAGGTGAACTTCATTCAGCACTAGTTAAAAATGTTTATGTACATGTAGTAATGCCATGTTGTAAACAAGGCCACTCAATTGGTGCTATTTTCGGTGTTAAAACGTATTGGTACTGCATTTTAATGAGTTAGGTATTTACATTTTTAAGACAAAGTGTTGTAATTACTGCATGGGTACTAGCAACAGTTTTAATGTCATAAAGCAAAAAGCCCAAAAAATTAAACTATTCTAGTGCAAAAAAATTTATTAGTTGTTGGTACAATACTGTATTAATGCTAAATGCTTTTCAATGTAGTAACGAAATTATACATATCTGAAAAAGAAATAAGAAGAGAACAAATGAAAATCAAGTATCTTTACTGATTTCTCAAACATTTTATATCAACCTAATTTTTTAACAATCCCTTCTATTTATAAATGGGATTAGTCCCTTAATGACTGGTCAAACAGGAACTCTGATGTTATGATCAACAGAATAGGCCGTTTAGCAGGTTAAAAAACAAAAATTCTCAGCTATCCCAAACCTTATAGCACATGAAAAAATTACTATGATTTCATTTCCTAACTTTAATATACCATGAAAAATTAATTTTTGAAAAACATTAAGAGTGTCCAAACTTTTATAGTGACCCAAGACTTACATTCAGTATGCTGTATGTACAGTATTGAAGTAAAACTTCAGACACTTTTCACCCATTATGCTTGCAAATACACGTATGCTGTATGGTCAACTACCTTCTATGCTGTGTCTTGAAATGGGCCATTTTAGTCTGTTAATATTTAAAGGATTTAGCTATTTGTTTCAACAGTTGTTAGCCAAAAGTCCAGCAGATTCAGAAAGTGAATTTCCACCACTGTGTGTTCCATGAAAAATTGCATAGTCTTACCACTGAGCTATTATATATCTGCAAATATAGATTATTTACTTATTTCTCCTTATATTTATGACTCATTTGGGTGATACTGTTACAGTATTTATTCTAGGATAACTTAAACCCAAAGGATCCATCTTATATATACGTTCAAGAAAAAAAAAGAAAAAGGAAAAAAAAAAAAACAAGGGAGAGAGCCTATAAAAGGAACAGGCTTGTGTAAACTGTAATTTGTCAAAATTGTGAAAAAGTGGACCATGGGTGGGCTTATCACTGGAGATGTCTATGAAGATAATTAACAGAATGACATGCCAAGTATTGTCTTTTACAGCCTTTGATATTACTGTCACATACACAATAGCACATTTAAATTTACAGTCCCATCTGTGATAAATTGTTGTCCATGTGGTGATTCTTAATGACCCTTACTTTGGCAATTGATCACTTGTGACCAATAATGATGAACATTTGTGCAAATTTATCTGCAAAGTGTCTGTTAAGAATCCCGAGCTGAAACATCACATATGTGCGTATGTGTGTATGTACATGTCTTTGTATATATATTTTACTGACACTTTTAAGACATTATTAACTACATCATGCTGAGGAAATGGGTGCTAAGTGCCTTTCCCAAGGATGCTGCTGAGGCAGCCGACCCAGGCTGGTCTATATATATATAATGCACCATTTAAAAAAAAACTTCAATCAAGACACCATGCTGGTTAGACAGATTGTAGCATGAAAAACAAGTAGGCTAATGTGCCTAATAATCAAACGCAAGAGCAGTTGGCTGCAAAATCTGGGCTAGCAGGATACCTACTACCACAATTTTTTCAAATTCTGTTGATTGATTATGACAATAGTTCTTAGAAGATTTCTGAATTTTTTGTTATCTTCATTATTGTTGGACAACATGTCAGCATAAATTGTACAAAACTAAAAGGCCCTTACATACCAGGATGTTTTCTGTCAGTTATCTTCAGATTTTTCTACTTCTTGCAACAGTTTTTAAATTGAATAGCAGATCAGCACCATTTGTAGAAATTATAAAGGCTTCATGTCTTCTGTCAACTTTGCTGAAAATCTACAGATACATTTCTGAGAAGAATTAATGTTAAGATTTTTCTATTTTTTTTTAATGGCAGCCATATTTGATGGCAGATTGGCATTATTTGTACAGTGAAAGGTCTTTATGCCAGGATGCTTACTGTTGAGCTTGGTCAATTTCTATTAAGTGGATTTAAAGAAAAAGAGTAATTTAAATTTTATAATGTTTAGAGATATGTAAAGGCAAATCAGCATGATTGGAGAAACTTAACAGGCCTTTACACAAGGATATTTCTTTCAAATTTGTTGAAATTCTGTTGAATTGTTTATGGGTTCAATTCAGTTGAGAGATTTTAGAAATATTGTTTTAAGTTTGCTTTTTTAAAATGAATAGTGGCCATATTTGATGGTGGAGTGGCACAATATTGGTACAAAATTGAAAGGCCTTCATACCCAGATAGTTTCTGTCAAACTGGTCAAATTCTGTTTAGCCCTTTTTAAGAAACTCAAAGAATTTTATGTTTTTAGCAACAGCAGCTACGGTATATTTTAAGGCAGATTGTCATCATTTGTACAAACCAGAAAGACCTTCATACTAAGATGCTTTCTTTTAAATTTAGTCAAATTCTATTGAGCAGTTTTTCAGAAATCAGTTGAAGGTTTTCTATTTTAAGTAACAATAGCCATATCTGATGCCAGATAGGCATTAATTTCCTAATTTGGATGTCTGAATGCTGAGTGTGATATTTAGTCAAAATATGTTTAGTGGTTTTGGAAAAGAAGTTAAAAATAGCAAATGTTGATGATGATGAATGCACAATGGACAATACATGATGGACACAGGATCGTACTGTACCGTAAGCTCACTTGGTCAACTAAAACTTAGAGGAATGGTAAACAATTTGCTCATGTAGATACATTGCTGCATCCACCACTATCCCCATGATGGAGATGAGTCTGTAGGAAAAATAAGTGCATAACTATTTTTTTAACAGTGCAAGTAAAATGCCTGGTCAACATGCATATATTTTGCCTGGTCAACATGCATATCTAAATTTCACAGCAATCCATTCAAACCTGCATGATTAGTTACTGTCACAAAATTCTGTCATATATTTTATTGAGCTGTAAGTAAACAAAGTGCAATAACTTCAAAAATATCAAAAGAGCACAAATATTTGATGATATGCACATCTGTAGATGATGACCATAATTATCACTGATAATATGAACCAAGTTTCACAATAATCGATACAAATCGATTAGACAAGTTGCATTCACAATATTCTGTTTTACACTGCATTCAGCTGCAGGACATAAAGTGTAATAACTCTAACAAATATTGAGAGCACATTCATTTGTTGAAATTTGCATCTTCAGACAACAGCCATAAAATAAATAAAGTTCATGGTGATCCACTGAAAACTGCGAGACTACTGGTTTTTATACAATTATGACATACACTATATCCAGTCAAGATGGCACTAACTCTGTAAGAAAAAAGATCATAGAAGCACAGTGATTTGTCGACATGCACATCTTGAGGTGATGTTTGTAACATTTTCCAAGTTTTATGGTGATCTATTACAATCTATAAGACAAGCCGCTTTCACAAGATTCTGTCAGACACGACATCCAGCTTTAAGTCAAAAAGGACAATAACTCTAACAAAAATCAAAGATGTACAGTGATTTACTGAATGCACATCTTCAGATGATGATTATAATATGTACCAAATTTCACAGCAATCCATCAAAAACCCTGAGACTTGTTGTGTTCACATGATTCTGCCATACACAGCACTCATTTACACGACAAATAGGGCAATAACCACAACAAAAATTGTGGGAGCAAAGTGATTTGTTGATATGCACATCTCCAAATCATGATGATAACATTTACCAAATTTCATAGCAATCCACTAAAAAATGTAAGACTAGTTGCATTCACAAGATTCTTTCATACATTGCATTATGCTACAAATAAAAAAGGTCAATAACAGTTATACAAATTGCGGGAACTCAGTGATTTGTTAAAATGCATATCTTCAGGTGATGATCATAATAATTACCAAGTTTTATGGTAATTGAACAAAAATGCAGGACTAGTTG
This sequence comes from Margaritifera margaritifera, assembly GCA_029931535.1. Taxonomy (NCBI): domain Eukaryota; kingdom Metazoa; phylum Mollusca; class Bivalvia; order Unionida; family Margaritiferidae; genus Margaritifera; species Margaritifera margaritifera. The sequence continues at coordinate 1,508,136 of JAQPZY010001332.1, forward strand.
CACAAACAAGATTATGCACTGGACAGAAAGATGGATGGCTGGATAAATGGATGGACATACAAGGGGGAGTTATAATGTACAATAAGTTCAACAAAACTATCACCACTAGATCCAGCTTTATGGAACATACAAGAAATGTGAGATAAATTAAATGATGAAGGAATGAAGTACAATAACAAAGCTATGATCAACTAATATTAATACATACGTGCCACTTTTGTGTTCAGCATAACAGAATCTGACAGATTACTTCCCTTGCCGGTGCTGGCAGTCACAATCAAACTGTAGTTCCAATATGCGTGAAGGCCAGTTATGTTAAACGACGTGCTTGAAAATCCTGTGCAAAGATGGAATAATTTTATTATAATATTCAAATGGATAATTTCTTAAGTTTGTAAGGAAAAATATTATGATAAATTATGTTAATTTCATATTGATACTTATTATGACAAAATTATTCATACATAGATACAGTGTTCTGTTGATATTCAGCAACACAGTGCATGGTTCTCCATAGGATTTTGCAAGTTGCAGTCCTTGAAACAAGTTGCCGTCCCAGCCCTAAAAAAAGGAGTCCCAATAATAATACTTTTTTTTTTCCTTGTAGAACATTATGTGAGTATTGTTGTGATATTCTTGAATAGCAGGACATCCATTTAATATTAAAATAAGGGGGATGAAAAAAAATTCTGAATCATAAAAATGTAAGTAGAATACAGAGTTTACCATTTTTGTGTTAATTATATGCCATACATTCCAAAATAATGCAGTGTGAATAAAAATGGCTTATAATATTTTTGTAAAATTCACAATAAAGTAGCATTTCAAATGTTAGTGCTTTGACTACATTTAAATTAATAATTAATATATTTATATGAGAATATTTCTGTGTTTTTTTTTTTATCAAATAAATGATGAATACAAGTATAAATATAAATAATATTGTAAAATAATGGCTGATATTTTCATTGTAAGGTGTATGGTTGTGAGATGGATCTATACTGTATACACCATGCAAGATACCTGCCCACTTTAATGACTACAACTATAATAAAGTAATACAAAACTAAATCATAAATGTCATTCTCTAAATCATTGATATTTCATATATGTTGATTATAGATTTTTAACATTTTTATATTATATGCTGAACATTCCACAATAATGCAGCACAAACAGAAGTGTCTTAACCATATAAATATGTTTAATTCATATATAGATGGCATTTAGCATGCCAGCAGTTTGATTAACATTTAAAAAGAATATATAATGTAGCTATATTATTATTTTATTATTATTAATATTATTTCATTATTTTAAAATCTGATTAAATTTTTTAATTTTAAAATTATGAAGAAGAAAAAAAATCCGACATTATTTTCCAATATCATTTCTATTTTTATTTGTATTCATCATTGATCTCATTGAAACAATTATTGCCATCTGAATATTTTAATTATTACTTTTATTCTGCTTCCATACATGTATGTATATGGTTCTTTCTGTCTTCTATAATAATAATAATAATAATAATAATAATGTCTAAATTACCTGCTCTTTTAAATGTAGTCAAAGCACTGACATTTTAATTGATACTTAATTATGAATTTTACAAATATTATAAAGCCATTTATTTTCAGGCTGGATTATTTTGGAATGTGTGGCAAGCACACACAAAAAAAATGATGACGTCTTTATTCTACTTACATTATATTTTATGATTCAGAGAATTTTGTCACTGTAGTTTCATACCCTTTATTTTAATTTTACTGGTTATAGCAGTTGGTATCTTGCACGTTGTATACAGTAAAGATGAAACAACCTTGATTTTTAAATGTGTGAGCATCCGCGTCACAACCAGGCACCTTAATATGTACATTAGGCTGTTCATCTACTAAAAATAGCATTTCTTTAACATTGCAAATGCCGTTAACAACTTTATTTTTCCAAATTAAAAAAGTTTGCACTTACAGAAAAAGGTTTGGTTTGAAATTTGTAAGGTTTGAAGGGATTAAATAATCCTCAGCTAGACTGTAATTGTGCAAGGTAAATATTTTCGAAGACGGGAGGTGGGGTACCACTCATAATGGACTGGAGGCAGACTATAGACATATCTACTAATTTCTGTTGACCAGTCTCATGAGAATCCGGCTCATCTGTAGCCTTGCTCCACAGGGGCTCGTATTGTTGCTTACAATTTACCTATCAGTAGTTTTATATAGTACATGTATGACTGACAGGTAAATTGTAATCAACAATACGAGCCCCTGTGCCTTGCTCTTGGCACCAAAGAAATTATGTAAAATTGCCATCGGAAAAGTAAACATATGATAATCACTTGAGAATGAACGTGTATGTACTTGACATCGAAAAACAGCTGATTTTATGATGATTTAATACAATCAACATGCGAGCTCGTATTCCTCTGATAAGCAAAATAAGTCCCAAAAGCTTGGCACTATTTTTATAAATACTGTATATGATAAAATGCAAGTGTTCCTAATATCACGTAAGGATATATAATATGATGGATTAAAACTGCTGAGTGAAGTTTATCAAAGAGATGCGTCAAAGCACACACCTGTGTAATTAGTTTTTTTTTATCAAAATGATCACAAGGTACTGACAATAGATTAACAGGTGTCTTAATCTCCTTGTGCACAAAGTTCTTACCTATGCAGCTTCACCTAATCACATTACAATTACTTTAAGTTTGTTTGATACATGTAGCTCGCATACTACATGATTGATACTTGCTTTGTATAAACGGATCTAATAAACAAGAATTTCGCCAACAAAAAAACTTGCATACAGAGGACTCAGCTCTTGGAATTTGCATGTGTCCAAAATGAAAAGTATGTGTACTTTTATGCCGATTTCGGTGTCTCAATGAACCCTGACAGTGTTATGTGTTTAATTCTCAGCAAAGTCTAAGTTTGTTTATAATAAACTGATACCTTTTAAGCCTACAAATGTACATTTGCAATCTAAATCACAGTCCATTGAATTATGACCAAAACTCTTTAACCGAGAGGAAAATATGGTAATCCTACATTTATGGCAACTGAACAAAGAAAGAAAGTCTGTTAATTTCTGTTCCCCACCTACCATGGTAAAGTGAAAATATTTTACAATAAAGCAATCTGACAATGACCTTTAAGACAGAGCTGTAAAGTTACTGGGCAGACATGGAAAGTAACCAAGTTTGATTGCCCTTTCTGACTGAGTATTTAGAGCAAATGTATAGAAAAGATGATTAAACCTTTGACTGTGATACATAATGTCATCAAACTGAGAAGCATAAATTTACCATGGTTCATCCCTGTACTTTAAACAGCTTTTATAATATAGAGCAGAAACAAAAGAAACCTAAAACAAATTGACCTATAACCTTGACCTTGAAAATAAGGCCCCAAATGTGCAATATAACACATCTTCTAGTAACAATATATAAGTATACCAAGATTCATCATTTTATCCTATACAACTCATAAGTTAGAAAGCAGAAGGGCAAATGTGACTGAAATCTAAACCATTGATCTGTGACCATAACCTTGCAGACAGGACCCACAATGTGGTAACTGACACACCTTTTAGTGATGATATATAGCTGTACCATGTTTCATTCCTTCATCTCAAATGGCTCAAAAATTATAGAGTGGAAAGGAAACAATTCAACATATAACTCCATGACATCAACCTTCAAAACAAGAGCCCCAAATGTGGTACACAAGACACCTGGTAATGATGGCACAATATGTAGACCAAGTTGCATCAATTAATCTCAATAGCTTTAAAGTTACAGAGTGAAAAAGAATGTTTGATGAAAAACCTGAAATATTGAGTCATGACCTTGACCATGAAGATAGGAACTCCAAGGTGAATCACAATGCAACTTTTAAAGTTTCACACCTTAATCTCACAAGGCTCTAAAATAACAGTGAAGCGAAAGTAAAATACTGACTGGTAATATTGACCTTTAAAATAGAACCCCAATGTTTTATTTTACATTACCTTCATTTGACAAACCTTCTAATGACTATGTATAAGTCTATAAAGTTACCTACCTTGTTTTCAAATGGCTCTAAAGATACAGAGTGAAAAGGAACATACAATGGAAAATTAAAGTATCGAGTCATGACCTTGACCTTGAAGATGCGACCACACTGTTGCACATGAAACACTTTCTAGTGATGATGTATGAGTATACAGGCTTTATCCCTTCATCTCAAATAGCTTTAAAATAGAACAGAAGTTAAAGTGTGATAGAAAACATAAAATATTGATCTGTAACCTTGACCTTGAAGATAGGATCCACAATGTGCTATACAACAAAACTACTAGTGATGATGTGGAAGTGTAACAAGTTTCATCCTTTAATCTCAAAAAGCTTTAAAGTCAAAATGCAGACGGGAACAAAATGCTCACCAATCTAAATATTTTAAAGTGATTTTGGATTGCATGGATCCTTGGCTATTTAAAAATATAAATTTTTCAAAAAAGTTAAATACTTCCAACATTTCACAAGCTATCATTCTTAAACAATCTCAGTCATCTCTTCAAACTGAACACAAAGTGGGTGAGGGGAGGATATGATCACATAGTGTGTCATTATTATTTAATATGCAATTATAAGAATTCAAAAGAAACTGAAATAACAATGAATGTAATATGTTTCATCTGCCAGAAGTGCTAGTCCCCTCAAAGTTACATGTCAAGATATGATACAAAACACTGTATTCTTTTTGAACAGCATGTTTAATCAATTGAGTTTATAGGTCCATCATGAACAACCTGCAATTGGGAACCAGGAAAATGTCAACACGCTAGTGACAAATCAAGATTTGTGTGTTAATTGCATCATTCTGACAGTTTGTTTTTTGGTCACAATTTGGTCAATGATGATCAATTGCTCAAAGAATGTAGATAACATGTTTTCTGGCAAATAAAATAGTTTTGAGGTGAATTAAACAAGTTATAAAACTTCATGATCCCCCCCTATATTTGATGGCCTAACCAATATAAAATTAGGTTAAACTCTAACATAAATAAGCAAATTTAGTTAATTTTTGTCCCCCGACTGCTATAGTGAGGTCATAAAAGGCTGCAATAATGAAATCTATGACCTTAAAGACAGAGCTATCAAGTTACTAGACAGACATGGAAAGTAACCAAGTTTCATTGCCCTGTCTCAATGGGAATTAGAGAAAAAATGCAGAAAAGGAGGAAAACAACAAAACTGTTCAGTGATGTTAACCACGAAGATAAAATCTGTGACTGTGATACATGAGATACCTACAAACTGAGAAGCATAAGTGTACTGTACCATGGTTCATCCATATCTCTCAAATAGCTGTTATGATATAAAAGCAGAAACAAAATAAACCAAAACATATTGACCTGTGACCTTAATCTTAAGAATAAGACCCCAAATGTACAAAACAACACATCTTCTATTGACAATATATAATATATAAATGTACCAGGCTTCATCCATTCATCTTAAAGAGCTCTTAAGTTAGAAAGCTGATGGGCCAATGTGACTTAAAGCTAAAATATTGACTCATGACCTTGACTTTGAAGATTAGATCCTAGTTTGCTATGTGATATACCATTAGTGATGATATAAAGTTATGCCAAGTATTATCCCTTCATCTCAAATGGCTTTAAAACTAGAGTGAAAAGGAAAGTGTAATGGAAAAATTAAACATTAGAGACATTTTATATTCTAATTAAGCTACCCTCATTAAATAAAGAATTTGAATTATTATCATTATTATTATTATGCACCGATTTGTCACATGCAATTAGCCAAATATTGTCATACCTGCCAGAAGACATTAGCATGTCATGCAAAAAACATGATTTTTTACTCCCAAACCATCTGATAAGGTCATGTTTAGAGAAACATGATTTTCATTAATCTTAGTAAAAAAAAGAGAGAGAGAGACCCTCCTTGACACCCCAATATATATGCCCATAACCTGCATTAACAGTCAATCTTATGGAAAACTCACCTCGAGGCAGTTTATACAGTTGATTGTCATAGTGGTGAACAAAAGGTAAGTCAGTTATAGATAAACAACCACCACTGTAGATATTACTTAACTGACTAACAATAGCTAGGCTGATATTGTGTTAAGCATCCTTTGTGCAAGAACCCATTAGGCTAATTTGCACAGGTAAGGTATACAAAGTGGAACAACCCAATTCATTTCAAGTTATGTAAATCAAAGAAATGTGTGTTGAAGAAACAAAAGTTATTACTCTTCACTGCCTTGAATGATAATGGTTGAGCCATTTTTAATAAAGATCATTGGCTAGTTTGCGATAAGCTGCAACATCATAGTTGATTCCATATATTTCAGTAGTTGGAACAGTGTGATTCATTTTTGAAGGCAAAACCTAGAAATGCAGCTGTGATTCAGGGAAGGATGAGCCATTGGCAAAGAATGCAAAGCCAACAAAACTAAATTTTTGAACTCCTGTTTGATGGAGTTTGACTTTGTGAAGTGCAGCAGCAAGAGTGAGCATTTTATTATTTGCACATACTTCAAACACCATATACCTATCCCTCGATAACTCATGCACAACAGGGTAAAAAAACACAGACCACAGTATAAGCGTTGGCACAAGTTACTGAGGGACCTCTGAAAAATGAAGAAGGGGATGTCATCTTGGTTGGACACTGACAATGAGAAGATGTGGGGGAAGGGACTGTTTAATGGTTTAATACTCATTTTATATTTGCATTGGGAATAATTGTCAATAAAATGCTTTTTCTAATGAAGTTGTCTGCTTTTCTGTACAAATTACCTTTTTTTCCAAGATAACCAGCATCTTAAAGATTGTTAAAAAACATTACTGCAAGAGGTTTAAAAACACATCAAATGTAACTGCAAAAACATTGTGTATTATGTCACTGCTTTTGCATGTGAATGTGGATATATTCCAATGCTATTGTTGATTCATAATAGAACAAGATTTCATTTTTCCTAAAACCAGGGACATTTAATTCTTGAAACAACAACTGTAAATATCGAAACTTGATTTTTAAAAATTGTTCTATTAGTAAAATACTGATGTCGCAATTTCATTGCAAGTGATAGGAAATTCTGCTCATCCTTGAGCAAACCTCTGAGTGCCAATTCAGGAATTTTAAGTTTGCTACAAACTTTGGAACTCATTTCTCCATAATGAACCGTATGTATGAAACAAAGCTTTCCATGCACTAACTACTCCTTTCGCTTACTTCCCTTGCTATCATTTATAACTTTTGCGAATCAGTGGGATAAACAACTGATTAATGTTAGATACTTTCATTATGTTACCTTATATAATATTATTTATCAAATTGTTTGATTGGACAATTGAAATTAATCGACATGACACATTACCATGGCTGTTAGCTCTTTTGCACGTAGGATTTACATGTTTTTAAACTATTTTTAGTTCCACCCCCTTTATTTGATTTGACACAAAAAAACATAATTAACATGATAATACAAAGCATGTCTACTTTTAATTGATTGTAACAATACAACAAACACTTCCACAAATCAGAGATCCAAACACAGTTGGCATTTAATTAAGTTCTCTCAGAAATGCTCGCAGACATAACTGTGATGTTAGTTTGACACTTTTCACACTGGAATACAAGAGGACATATCACATTTATGATGATTACACAGAAACCAAATTAAAAGATAGCAATTAAAACATGAATTTCACTTGACAAAACTTATTTAATTAGTATTTATTTCTTCAAGTGCTGCCAAGAGCATTCATGGGTCGAAAATTTTGTCGAATATGGTTACTTACAGTGTAATGAGTTTTTTATGGTAAAGAAAAGTTAACAAAATATGACTTCTTATTAAAAGTTACAAATTGCATGATGTTGATTAAAATTTCCAGACACAAATTCCCATTTTTTATGATAAAATGAGTGACATATCAAAATTAAATTTACCAATTTTTTCTTCATGTTCAACAAATAGGAACCAATTCTTTTGGTATTTTCTATTTTAAAAATGATATCTAAGTCTGACCCAAGCTGGCTTGAGAGTTATCTGGACACGGGTTATCATGGGAGAGGTGTATTGACATAAGTTATTCAGTAGTGTATGACATCTGTCAACATAGTAATACCACCCAGCATTGGGACAATGCATGAATGCAAGATTAATCCCCAAAGTAACTAACATGTTTAAACACTCTAACTAGTGCAGCCATTGCATTTCTGACACTCCCTCACAGCAATACAGCAATACAGAGTCAGTAAGATCCTTTTCTATGTTGAGAAACATTCAACAAGATCTTCTGGAAAGTCTGAACTACAGTACCATCCAGACTCTGATGATTACAAAGACAAAGTCTAATGACACTTGCATCACCTTTACTCCCCCCCCCCCCAATGAAGCATGGTTCATACAGACTTGGTGAAATTTTTACCCAAATAATGACTCATTTCAAAGAATTTTTATCAAGAAACATAAACTTTGGCTTGGCAGACCAAATCTATATTAATATAAAATAGCTTCAGAAAATATTTGTCACCTTTACAAACAATAAAAGTTGAAAACAAAACTAACCAAAATAGTTCACATCTGACATTTGTAATCATATCATTACTTTACATTTAAATATACATGAGTCACTAAACTAGAATCATCATGAACATCTCAAGTGAGGTTTTCACACTTTCTTCAGTTCTTCCACTTTGGAACAATTTTTACACAAATATTTCTTCAATTTAAGACAAGCAGATGTAAAATATACGCTTACTACTTTGTGGAATGCAGCATTCCAAAATCAAATGTGCATATCCATCTGCTTTCTTTAACCTTTTTGTTCAGACTTTCATCAAAAAGAGTAGCAAACCTGAAACTCTCTTCTTCAGTGAATGTTTAAATTTTCTGCTAAGCCAAATGCACTCATGTATGCTGCCTTCCTCTTGCAGCATGCAAACTGGTTTGCTATGTCACTGTCTGAAAATATGCCTTGAACAAGTTTATTAGTATTTTCTGAAGATCAATAAGAATGGTGATCCATGATCAGTTTTAATGTTAATAATATTTCCAATTTTAGAATGTCATCCACTGTTACAAATGTTCCAACGCTGCATGAAGCAGTAGACTTAATGCTAGCACTTGGGTGCAGAGGCGGAGGCGGTACTGACAACTCTGATGTTTGTTTTTCCTCTCCATCTTTGTCAGTCTGTTTCATTGAAGATGGACTGAAGAAAGATTAAGTGTCACACTGTCTTGATTTTGGACACTTTATCTATGCTTCTTATCTTTAAGGTGAGATTTTTGGGCAGTTTCTGCCATGTGTGAAATATCAATAATTCTCTCACACACCGTACACACCACTTCCCTCTTATCTCCCTTGAAACACTTCACCCAGTGTTTATAAAGTAGGCCATACTCCTACCTGATATTTTAAACACGTTGTCCCATGCTCATGTATACTCATTCACAAAGAATTCTTCCCACTTTGCCGGCCATGTGGTATTCTAGAAGGTATACTAAAGGAGAAATCTTAATATTCCAACTGACAAAATTATAGATTGGTTCCTGGTTTTTTAACAGGTGCTAGCATTTAAACTGTACCAGGATAAATTCATCTAGGCAATGCCGATACACTTACAACACAAGTGATAATTATTTTAAATGTGAAAAAAAATTCTCTTTCAAATAAAGTACAAAAACTCATTTATTTTATTCAAGTTATAATTGTTCAAGTACATTTTGGCCAAATTATCAAGGAATTATTTTCAAAATTCAAGGACCTGTCAAAAACAAAATGCCTTATGAAATAAATCCCAAGTTTTCCAGGACCCCGCTAAAATTTCTTGACCTTTTCAAGCCTGTGTGAACCCTGTGAACTATTGACAGCAGCAAAGACTGCATCTAGTTAAGAGGCTATTCCACTGTCCAATTCATTTTAAAGAGAGAAACTTGGTGGTTTTTTTAATTAAATGTTTCTGTCGTTATGATAACACAAGTGTGTACACATATGTGGGTATATGTGTAGTGACAGTATTTGAAAATGCAAAGTTTGCCAACTATTTTTCTGTTTGAAAGTGTATTCAATGCTTTCGAGAAAACATATATTTTATTTTGTTTTATTCAAATCTGAATTTCCAGTCATTTTCTACAGGCTTATATGAGTAGATGACTTATTCTCGATTGTACGACATCACATATTTTAGTTGTATGCACTGACCCCCTTGGGAACTCCAAAAACTTTTTGAGTCTCAGAAACACCTCTGACACTGTCAGAGAGGTTTGCAGGTATGTATTGTATGCTTAAATAAGCAGACAATACCAATGATAAAAAAGTCTTAAATGCATAACCAATAGTGCAAAAAATTGAGGATCAACTTGACATTTTCGTAATTTGTCTCTGAATATTGCAGCTATGATCTGGGTATAATCTTCATTACCTGCATTGTGTGACTGATTAGCATCAACAAAATTATGAGAGCGAAGAAATAAACAGAAGTAACAATGAACACATAAACTTTGATTTGTCACTGTCATGTGTAGCCTTCTCCATTTGCTGACTGCACCAGGGTTCCCTATTGTAGGTTATCCAGGTGAGGTTCTCATAACAAAATTTTCATTCCTAAATGAAAATAAGTTTACTAGAAATTCATTTTAATATATGAAGTGACAAATTCTATATTGAATGGATTTAAAGTATGTAAAACTGTATTAAAAATATTTAATAATCCCAATTATTAGAAGCTTTATATATATCCATTTAAAATTATTTTGCCACAATTCAGGATTATATTAACCAGAGTTTATTAATTTTTTGGCACACAATTATATATAAAATATGGAAGGCTCTATCTTTGTCTAGAATGCGATAACAAAGAAAGCTATTGCATACAAAGGAAAATTGTATGAAGAGCATGAATTACATCTCCACCTAATAATGATATACAAAAAATCATAACACATTTCTTCAAAATTTTCATTCAGCAAACTTGTATACAAAATTCATTATGAAATGAGGATTTGTTTTCTCTCCTGAACAAAAGCTAAGTTTTAATACACATGGATGGCACCTGCAAACAAGAATTTTTGCAGAATGCATTGTCTCACTTTGGTCTGTGTAATAATATCCTATGCAATATCTGAGTTGCAAAACTCTAACACAAACTTTAGCATCAAATCTTAACACTGATGATGTTACTGCTACTGTCACTGCTGTAATAGTGCTACCAATGTCTTGCCATGCTTATGCAGGTGAAACAAATATTTTGTATGAGAACTTGGTGAATACATTTTATATAAAGCAAATCTGGTTAAATTCCATCTTATTCTGAGAGAAGTTACTGTGCTGGTGCAGAATTCTTTTTATTACAATAAAAGGAAAGTAAATACACCGAAAACTCTCCAGACCAAAGCTTCAGTAAACTGAAAAATCCCCATGAAATTGAATTATATTTATTGTGCCAGGGGTGATTCTGTTATATTAATTAAGGCCACCTTGCAGCCTCGATTTCAATTGGGAGGCTGAGAATTTTCGGGGGTAAATATGCAAATCAAAAGTTAGCAAATCTTGCTTGCCAGAAATTTTCCTTGATTTCACTCATATCCATACAATATGTTACTGGGCTGAAACCATAATTTTACATTTCTTCCTTTACCAGAAGTCATTTTGATCATATAATTGCTTCGTAATGCTTCTTCATTTAGACATGACAAGTATATGGAGTCTCCAAAATATGTTTATCATAAAAGAGTTGACAATCAAACAGACAGCTCCTCCAGTTTCATAGTGATGGATATGTACTCCTTCCTTAATTAAACCACCGTTTTGGAATAGCTGTCTCAATCGTTTATAATACATACTAGTAATGTAAGATAAACACATTTTGTGTTTTGAATTGCTTAAAATGGACATGGGGCCTGAGATTTATCATCCAAGGTACGCTTCTAATGAACAGAGTTATGTTTTTGTATGACATTCTATTTCATGCTTTTTTATTGAAAAGGGAGTATAGTTTTTAATAGTATTAAATATTCTAATTTGTTGACTTGTGTCTGTTGGGTAAATATACCACAAAAGATACATATCTTGTACAACAGAACACAATTTTAATTCAACAAGAAACTGAGTAAAGGTGCCACATAATCAAAGTACACTTTTCTTCCAAATAACACCTGTAAGTAACCAAATTATTATATTGCAGCTTAAATTTATATTATATTAGATGAATACACAGATACATGTACCTTCCTATACTCAGTCTCATATTAAGAACTTCTTCTAAGATAGCTTTTTTGTTATACAAATGAATCCAACAACAACTACTCTACTACTATTACTACTACAAGAAAAGGCAACATCTCTACAAAATATGAACAAAATTATAATTTTTTAATTTTTGGTTTACACTATACACAAATTCTAATATATGTAATGTCAATTTTTCATCGGCTATAAAGAGAAATCTGAAGAAAACAATTGCAACAAAACTGATTTGAATGATGACAGATAGGTGATTAGAAACCAGAACCTGTATGTTAAACATTTCCCATAATACTAATTTTGCAATAATTCCCAATTCTGGAGATGGGGGCCCCAAAATGTTATTGTTGGAATCATCCATGGGTCCCAAATATTCTGTTGATAATTTCAGTCATTCAATAAACCCTCTATTCCACGCACAAAATAAGTTTTTGGTCCCAAATGTAAATTTTACACTAAAATGAACCCAAGGAAACCAAACCTTGTTCAAAACATGTGGGCAATCAATAGTCTTTAAATAGCTTAAAGCCATACAGAGTGAATTTTTGTTTTGTTGGTTTTAATGGCACCTTTAACACATTATTGACTATACCATGCAGAGGAAATGGGAGTTAAGTTCCTTTCTTAATGACACATGAAGGTAGCAGTTCTGGGCTGGCCTGGAATAAAACCTGGCACATACAACACAAAGAGATGCAATGGAATCCTAAATTAGCACAAATATCTATTTTAACAAGAAGATCAGGGCCTGTATATTGAGCCCGTGATAGAATGAACTGTCTTAGCTTCATAATGATTCATCCAAGTATGAAGAAAATTTATCAAAGGGTTTAGGAAATACTGTAGTATCACTAATTTTCATGGGGTACCAATTTTCATGGATTTTATTGTTGCCCCAAAGCACAAATTAAAAATCCCAATGAAAAATTAGCCACATACTGTATAATGAAGAATCCCCATACCCACCAATTAGAGATAAACAAAGCTATTTGATAAATCAATGTCATTTGTGTAATCTGGTAATATAATATCGGCTTTTACATGTGTTTGTTTTATTTAAACACTTTTAAAAAAAGAATTATAAAGCATTTTATATTGTTTCAATGCACAAGTATCTAGATGGTATCTGGCAGCTGTAAATTTCCATTCACTGCCTTAAATCAATATCTTGTGACATAAGTAAGGACAGAGAGAAATGAGAAAAAAACATAAGATATTCAAACATTGTTATTACTAAAATGAAAGAAATAAGAAACAGTTGTCAAAAAATTACAATCCTCATAAAAGCATGTCTCATTGTATCCATGCATGCCTAATCCCAATGAACAATATGACAGTGTCAAATACTAGAACTATTGCTTGATGCTCAATTACTAATGAAACAGAATGTATATACACTAATTACCACATAATATTGAAGCTCACACTTCACTGATTTTTGGACAAAACCAATGAATCAACATTGTGTCAATCAAGACAGCTGGTACACACAAATGTTTGTTAGGTAATTAAACCTGAAATTGTTAAATTAAACAAGTCCAGGAATCTCAAAGCCATGGATAATTAGGTTGATGTTTCACACATTTTCGCATTATCCATTCATCGGGAATCAGCTTGATTGATGAGGTTTTAATTAAAGTCAAGTGGTTGAAGTTGGTTTGTACATGAAGCAGGCTCGAAAGAAGGAGTGATTCCATTATTCTTCAATTTAACATCTTAACACTCTGATGGGCTCTGAATGCATCCAATGTTCACATTGATTGCTAACTGCATTGAGCAAGAGGCAGCTGGTCATGTGTTTGGTTCACATGTGCAATGATGACATTATTCAAACCAACGGGAATCTTAGTTGAATTTTACCATTATTGAGCCACTGTGTTAAGGCCATAGACATCCGAAAGTAATGGATCATGCAATTTTATGGACAGTGTTTTAGCGAATAAATCATACACGTGTACTTTTATTAACTGATTAGATTAGTGTTATTGGCTGTGTCAGCTCCCTCTGATGTTGAGTGTAAGCGATTGATCTTGACAGGTTTTTGATTGTGCTCATACAGGTGGCAATACAGTTTTAACCATTGAAGTGACCGCTGTTTGTTGTTGTCATAGTTTTGTTCTTTTATATTCTCTATTTGGGATATTTGTATTGTTTAATCCACAAATTTAAATGCCTACAAATATGCAAACTTTGATGGGCAAAGTCATGAATTAAATATGAACGAAAATATCTTTTTTTTTTAAACCATGAAAATCAAGACTCATGAAAATAAATTATACTACAGTATAATCAAATGAAAAAATTGAAAAGAAACTCTTAATCAACTTTTCTACATTCTGACTGAGCATGTTGCAGAATAAAAATCCAAATAATCCAATAATCCTAAGTGTCCTAATCACAAGTTCTAAATACAGAATGTTCCGAATGATTCATCCCATGAATAAAGAAAATCCATCAAGGGGTTTATGAAATATAAGCAAATTAAAAATAAAAATGTAACAAAATGTAAATGCAAATTTTATATGATTGTTACCTTGGCCCCAAAGTCAAAGGAGTGAGCGAGTATGTTGCAAAATGAATTGTAAGAAAGTCTATCAATGAGTTTAGGAAATATAAGAAAATGAAAACTTGAACTAAAAACTGGTACTGGAAAAGTGATGGCTATGTCTTGCTTCCAATTGATGCGGGTTCAAATAAACTTGACTGGCTAAAGATATAAACACTCTGCAAACATTTAAACATTTACCTGAATGTTATAGGACACCTGGCCTACATTTCAACATAACTTAAGTGTTGACTTAATTTTAAGTTTAGAATCCAGCTTTCTGATTGGCTGAAATTTAAGCCTGACTTAAACTTGACAAGTCAAATGTCTCAAGTCTAGACTTAATTTAAGATATATGAAAACTGGGTCCAGATCACATCTCATTCTTAGGTGAAAAATTACTTCAGTAAACCAAAAGACTCTAAAAACCTAACATTTAATTTGGTCCCAATGAATTTCAGTCTTGAGAGGTTTCACTCTAGATAATAGAAGGGCCTTCCCTCAAACTTTCTTTACAATATAGATCCACAGAGATCTAGTTTACAGAATATTTTTTTTTTATTTTTGCTAAAAATAAAAAAGACAAAGAAACATGAAAATAAAAACCTAAAATTTTCTGAATTTAAATAACCATGATAGCAAAGTTGTATAAATCTTAAGATGGTAGTACATGTATTGAAATGAATGAGGAATATATTTCTTGAACAAAGGTCGACATGTGTCAATAATATAACAACTAAGAATTGTTATAATAGTAAATCTATTTTGATTAACTCTTGACAACAATTAAAATCTGTTGAGAAGAATTTTTATGCAAAATGGAATTCCATAAAGAACACTGAACATCAGGATTGCAGCCACTGTATTTAACTGCTCAAATTGAATAACCCTTGTTTTCTAAAACTGAAAGATCTATGAACTAAAAGTTAGTAAATGATGATAGTAATTTAACAAACTGTTCAAAATACAAATCTGTTTTTGATCAACAGAATCAATACTGACACAAGCTTACCTGAAACTGTACGTGTCAAGTTCCCAGCTGGGCTGTCCCCAGTCGCTATAATGGTGTAAGTTGTCTTCCCTGGACGAGGCAAAGCAAGGCTCCATTCTACAACTGCATAAGTGGCTTGTATATCTATGACTTGTACATTATATGGCTTCTTTGGAACTGAAAGAGGCAAACAAAAATCCAAGACTTTAATATTCTATCCAAGGCAAAGAATATAATTATTTGATTGGAAACAATTATAATAATAAGACCTGAAACATCTTACCTGAACTTGAGCTGTTTTATATAGTGGGTTGAAAGGATTGACAGTTTAGCAATGGCATTTGCTCTATTAGGAATACATAATATGAATCCATGTGTTTCTCTCAAAAGATAAATCAATTTTCTAAAGTATTGTTTACAACAAATCCAATGCACAAATTCACGTTGTACATTTCTCAGATTATTGTTAATCTGCCTTAATTTGTATGTTTAATCATCCATTAATGGATTATATTTATGAGCTTTTTGAGTGCTAATATAACTATGAATCTTTATGATCAATGCAGCTTTGTTTAGTTGCAATTTTGTTTATTGATAAGCATGGAAAACAGTCAGGTCAGCATAGAAATACACTGCAAGTCTACCACTTATGGATTCAGATTTTGATATTAGCCAAGCAAAGATTTCATTTTGATGGGTACAAATTCTGCATGTACACTTCAATTTAAAACAAGCCTGAATTAGATGTTTTTTATGTCATTTGCCTAGTGTGTTGAGCAAATATGATAAAGTTAGTACTTTAATCTGTGACCTTGATATTTAAAAGTGTGACACGTGACATATCTTCAAATGTGTATATATATATATATATATATATATATATATATATATATATATATACAGTACAGCTCACGTGATTTTTCGGAACCGCGGTGGGGGTGGAGAGAGAGTGGAGAGGATTAAGTAAAAAAACCTCCACCAGCACTACGCGCATCCTGACAGAGTTGACGCTGCGTCTCGCAGAGAATAGCCCTGCACACCTCGCTTTCTCGCGGAGTCGCATCCGATCACCACCGCGGAGTGGACGTGGTCTCGATAATATTGGCGTGGTTTACTGTTTATGACCTGCAAGTAGAGGTTGAGGGGGAGGGAACCGACTTATCTACATCATTATCCCTTGGGGGAGCAATTTGCTAACTTTTTGATACTGAAAAAAAACCGTAGTCATTCAGTTAATTATAAATATTTCCTTGTTCTAACTAAGATAATGTATGATACTTATTGCCAAATCAAATTTTAGATGATGATAACGTAATGAAAATCCTACGCAAACTGTATTAATACTACATTTTGCGCAATAAATCTGATTTTTTTCTTCAATACTATGTTATTGGAATCTAAACATGCATTCATATCCTTATTTCTTTTTCAGTAAATGCAATGAAAATTTTTAATGATCATATGAAAGTCAGTGATATTGTACTCCCTCCAACGAAAAGAACGATAAACATCGAACAAATTAATAACAAAGCTGCAGTCATACCTTACTCAAGTGATACAAAATCGCAAAAAGTTCCGAAGGTTACTCCATGCATGAGTTCTCATTCACATATTGTATGATTTCTTCTGACATCCAATCGCTTAAATAAAGCATTAATTTACCAACAGAAATTGTAAGTAACCCACCTATACAAAATATTAAAGCTCGCCTGAACTGGGATAAATATATACCCATTTGTTGTATGTAACTACTGTATATTTATATCACCAAAGAAACTTGAGCATCAGATGAAATTAATGTTTAACTTTTTCTTTTTCTGTTCGTTTTCCTATTGCATACTATGCATAATACAGAAAGATGAATATTTCTAGATCATTAACTCTTCTTAGTAAAGTCCCCCCCCCCCTCTCTCTCTCTCATAAAATATGGAATCCAAATCACTACTTCGGAAGTCATCGTAAACAATTGCACTTAACATTAAAAACATTTTTTTTTGTTTGTACATGCTTCAGCAACAGTTTAAGTTATTCCATGCTTGGCTAGCTTTCTTCAATTAGCGGCCTCATCATTCACACTAAGCCAAAAAGATGTTCCTGCCATTCAAGTTTTTCGTGATTCTGCTTATGTTTTGAAGAGTTTTTCACCAATGTGAGTTTCAGAAATAACGATAAAATGCTTAATAATGTTAACCAAAATTTAAATTTCTCGATGCTTGACATGTCGAGTTTTTTTAGGCAATCTTAAGAATTAAAATATTAAAATTTGACTGATTATAAATCTAGATGTACACAAACTAAAATTTGGGAACGTTCAGTAGTGGTAAGAAAAGTAATAACATGCTAGACATTATAGTGTTATGGAGCAAAGATGAAAGAAATTTTCCCACCCGTGTGCGGGAATTCCCGACCACGTGTTCCAAAGTCAAATGTGTGTGTGCGTCCGCAGGAATTTTTTTTTTTTTGGGGGGGGGGGGGGGGGGGGGCTGGGGGCTAAACAGAAATAAAACGAATATATTTATTATTTTTAAAAAATCGGGGGGAACATGCCTCCCCCCCCCAAGCAGACAACCAAGTGTGTGTGTGTGTGTACATATATACGAGTTGCACACTTTATCCACTCAGCCACAGTAACTCTAGCTGTACAGCAGTATACCACATACAGAAACACGCTCAATGACCAAAGGCTCTAAGAGTCACAAACAAGAAACTGCATACTTTAATAACTGCATCAAAATAATTATAAGACTATATTTTGTTTTTATATTTTCACCTTAGAAAAATTAGCAAATAATAGGATACATGTGGAGACAATACGTCCATGCCAAATGCTCTAAACTTGTTGGAAATTAAAATCTCTGAACATCTGAGATTTTAGAATTTTCCACATTATTTTTCATTTCAGTAACAAGTCGAGTTCAGATTAATTACTAGCAATTATCAAACTTCCGTTGTTAATGGCGGAACCATAATTGCAGCTGTAAATACATCGTGTCAAGTCAGATGGCTTCGTGTGATAAAAACACACTGCTCCCAAGCTGCAACTGACATCATCCTTTGATGCAAACCCTTGGCAAGTCTTTATTAGGGAGAGCCCATATAATTTTCTAAGGGGGAGTGGGGGGGGGGGGTAAATGCATGAAAACAATTGTCTTTCTCTGATTTGAAGTATAAAAAAGATGTTATCCCGTTCCACATTTCACTTGAAATAAATTTATCTTGTGAAGAAAGAACAAAAGATATCCTGGGCGAAAAGAAACAAAAAAACAAAACAACATTTAAGCCCCATACATTAAATGGTCAGTCCCATACAGTACACATGCAGTCAGAATGTTCAGCCTCGTGACTGCTATTACTGCTTACGAACTAAGCATGCAGCTTGCATTTCAGTGTAAATTCAGTGTTTTAGTTTGTTTTTGTTTTTTTTTAAGCAGAAGCCGATGTCAAGTTGGATTTTAATTGTCCATATCTCAGAGAATTACTATCCTTTGGAACAAAATGATAAATTTATGCTGCTCGTGAAGTCAGTGCATAAGTTTGTTCATATTTCTTGGAATAAATTAAAAGGCTAAACTTATAGCTTTAAGAAGTCGAAAAACCTTTTATAAACAGTAATGTGTACTGAATATACAAGACTTTTGAAATTATTTTGTATTCTCCAAATATATGATCGAAATAAGGATGACTGATTCTTCCAATGGTATCCGGTTGTAAATTACACCTGATGTCTCAGTCTTTTCATAGGTGGTCTTCATTCATTGGCTGTTCAAATGTCAATCAGTGATGTCGACCAGCCCCCTCCACAGTGGAGTTGACATCAGCGTGCTTGCCGAGGCGCGGTGGTGATTTGTAGGTATTTATCCCTCCACCGTGGAGCTAAAGTGGTGGGGATTAAGTCCGAAAAATCATGTGAGCTGTACTGTATGTATATAGATATTGAGTTCAGTCAATTAAGTCCAACAAAACAGTTGTTGATGCTGACAAGTGAACTGGTACAGAGTGCAAATCTTCAATGAGTAAAGATCAGTTCTATGTAATATATATACCTGGGGTGTCCAACCTTTTCACATGAGGAGCCACATTGCAATTTTTTTTCTCACTCATGGGTCAGTTATAAGATTAGCCTACATTTTCACTACCAGTCGGCACGAGTTATGAAAGGTTGGCATACTGGATAGAAACCTTTGGTGAGCCAGACTCTGGCCTGTGGGCCATACGTTGGGCAACCCTGATATATACCACCTTTCCCATAAGTTAACCCATTTAATGCACAAGTGCAGATAATGGGTCAATGAGTGGGGCATGGTATATCACTTGTAATGTGAATGGCTTTATGACTAGTAGTCAACTCTGACCAATCAAGGCAAAACATGCAGTATATGTGATTATTTTCCCATGCTCTGTCCCACTGATGCTATATTGTTATTTCAATTTTAGCTTTCAGGGTGTACAGATGGACCTACCTGAGTCTGATGACATTTGCCTACAATTCATTCAGGTGAACAAAGACAATTGTGGGAAATGGGACTTTTATTATGGATCTTGCATCTGGATTGAACACCACAATATGTTTCTATAATGGAAAAGTGTCTGGATTTAGGGAATACCTAGAACACATACACTGTCAAGAAAAACAATCTGAACTTGGTAGTGACCATGAAAATGGACTGAAACTTGTGAAATGTATTCCCCATGTGCAAAAAAATTCCCGGTTGGGTTTATGAGCAGGAGAATTTACATTGAACCCATTATTCATTATAAAAAGTTGGACAAAAGTATTTGGGTTGTATATTTGTCTGAAAAATATCTCGCTCTTGTTCCCTAAATAGAACCCCTGTATACGAATTCCTTGAAGAAAATGATGAAAATGGAATTCCCAGGTTTATTTGTGGATCTATACCACAAGGATTAGTTAAACAGAATATTTCACTTGATTTTAAGGTTTGTTATTATTTTGAACACAACCATTAGATAGGCAGGTGCGCTTTCCCACCCTTTCTCTCTCTTACATTTAAAAATTGTTTAATGCCTAATATGCTTGTTACATTTCAAACCATAGATCTCTAAACTGGAACTTCCTTTAAATGTGCAGAATATGTACAGGAAACTAAATACATTTACATTATTGTATGATGCTGTGTACTTGTTCTAATTTTGAAACTGCATGGCTGCAGAATGTTTAGATGAAAATTGTCAAGCACTGCCGAACGCCCTTAAATGGTTACGAGCAGTCTTAATGATTAAGAATTTATCATACACATATTTCAGAATTAAATGAAGATCCAGCTTACAAAAAGTTCAAGTAACTGAGTGGTTGAAAATATAAGTTAAACTCAAATTTTTGTTTGATAGTTGAGCATGCCAGTTGGCAGGAAAATAAGGTCACAGAAAGAAGGTTGATCTTAGCTATGCAATAACTATATGGTTATGCTGATTATTGCATGGCCAAACACCACCTGCCTGAAATCTGTCTTCTACTGGATCATTTACTACCTGTGCAAAATCATTAAATGTGAAAGCTATTCATAGTAAATCTGAAAGCTGTTTCATAGTAAATTCTAACTCCATAATTTAGGATGCCTACTGCATCCACACATCAAAGAAAAAGTTTGCCATTCATGTTACAATTAGTTATAAAGGACATTGTCATGCATTGAGATGCCATGAGAAGGAAAAACAAATTAGTGTCCTCCATCTATGTTAGACAGGTTTCCTTTAATATAAAGAACAATTTGATAGGAATTTTATTGTGAAGCCCTGACAGTGTCTGGAATTGATAGGTGTCTTTTAAAACGAGGTGACCTTTAAATAAGGTTTCACACCACTGAAGCTAACAGATGGCAGGATTCAAACACACATCCTTCAAGTCATGAGTGATGGCTCTTGATGGAAGGAAGGATGGATGGGCAGACCACAGTAAAACAATTATCACTTCCTTTCATATTCATGACAGTTAAATGCCTAAATCCAATCAAAATCAGGGCTTAGGCTGTGGTAGGGAGCCTTTCAAACTTTCCCTTCATAAAACTTCTTATGTTGACGCAAATGAACAATTGCTTTACCTCACATGAATAAAACAGGAACTTCTGTATGCATATGAACCATCATTTAGTCCATCCAAAACTGCATATGATGTTGTTTTTAGGCCCAAATATGAAATATTGTATGAACAAAACAAAATTCCATTTAACCTTTTGGCATAAGAATTTGCCCTCATCTAGAAGCTACCAAAATCAATCTGGCCACAAAAACAAAATTCTTCATTCCACAATCACCATTTCAGAGTAAATTAAATGAAATAAAAACCTCCTATCATGATCATACATATGCTTCAAAAGATGGAGACCAGGTTGCAGCTGCCACACCATACAACACCATCTCGAGCCCAGCTTACCATATACAATCTCCATTATTTATGCAGAAATTATAGCAATACTCATATCCTTTAACTATATGAAGACCTCTCAAAACAAAAGTACTGTGAATGGCACATTATATGCCCACCCCATGTTTAGTAGTCCCAATGACCAGGACCTTTGGTCAATGTATGCGGGCTTGAACTATGTTTACCGTGCAGAAACCATACATTTCTTCTTAGACTTATGATGACCATAACATTTGTCTTTGAACCACAATTACTTTGACCTTTGATCTTTTGACCACAAAATCAATAGGCCTCTTTCATACCTTAAGTGCAAGCCCTCCATAAACACTGGTCAAGATATACAGTGTAGAACTAAAGTTATTATGCAAAAAAAACATTTTTCTTCTTTCAGTCACAGTGATCTTGACCACTGATATTTTGACACCAAATTTGATAGGCTTCTTCCTTACCCCCAATGCATGCTGTCAACAAAGTTTGGTAACAGTAGACAGTCGAAAACTTTAATTATAGTAATGAAAAAAAATTTGGTAACAAATGGATGGACAGATGAATGTATTGGCAGATGGGACACATCATAGCATGATATGCTCTACATTATGGCAGGCATATATAAATGAAAGATTTCATTATTTTTTCAGATTCCATTTTCACACTGAAAGCTTTGCAAAACCTTTAATTTTACAATCTTTTAATATCCCATATCAACAGAAACCCAACTTGCTCATAAAAACTGTTTGCCTGGGTGCATATCAAACCTGTAACCGTTTGATTACAAGTCCAATGCTCTACCAACTGAGCTACTATGGGTTCCCTATTCAAAGGAGTTATTTCAAATGATTTTAGTAATTATTTACCTTTATCATTTTTACTGTGCAACTTTTATTTGGTACAATATAGCCAGTATCATACTGATGTGCTGTTAAACCCTGTATATACACATATAGATAATTACATATTCATGGCTGGCATAATTGTTTTTAATACAAGTAGTTTTGACAACTTCATCACTGTCCTACCTTCCTCAAGAGTGGTTACATTCATTTCTTTTCGGTTCCCCTTTCCACCTTGATTAACTGCAACAACTGACACCTTGTATACGGTGTCTGGGTCGAAGGTCCCAAAGGAAGCAGTGAAGTTTCTTCTATAAAGTTCATTTGGCTGTACACCTTGGTATTTGGTTGTTTGGTTGCAAGTTGGTGCAACAACAGTTTGCTACAAAAAATAAAGAGTATTTTAAATTACTATAATTAAACTTTGGCACAAAACTACTAACTCATGTAAATTGCAGGGTCAAATATGATAAAATATATTTTCAACTACAATGTAATTGTAGTTGAAACTAAAAACAATGTATCCTACTCATCAACCATGACACATAACCTTATCACGAGACTGATAACTAAGTCAAGCAAAAAGGAAAAACCAAACTACTGGCAGCAGAAACTTATAAGATACCCAGCTTTTGTGGTGTCTTAAAAAGAGTATCCATTCAACTGCAAAAAGTAGGTCACAGCAGAACTAATCAAGTTTAGGTGGCAATCGGTTCAAAGGTGTGGAAATTAGAGCACAGACATCTGCTTTAAGTAATGTTTAAAATCCTGAAAAAGAGGTGACAGAGACTCAGTTTTGATGTGCGAAATGTGTTCATTCTAAAGATGTACCCATTGTATAAGTTTTGTGGCATTAGGTTAGAAGATACTGGAATCAGAACCATACACAATTGTAGCTTTTTATATTTTTATTGATCCACAGTGATCTTGACTTTTGACTTTTCAACACCAAAATCAATAGGCCTCTTCCAAGTGCAAGTCATTCACAAACACTGTTCAAGGTGAATGGTCTACAAATAAAGTTATTATGCAAAGCCATTTTTCTTCTTTCAGTTGCAGTGACCTTAACCTTTTGACCCCTCCAATTCAATAGACTTTCTTCTGACCCAACGTGTAAGTCATCCATACAATCTGATCAAGGCAAATGGTTGATAACAGAAATATTGTGCAAAAACCATTTTTTCTTCTTTCAGTCACCGTGACTTTGACCTTTGACATTTTGACCAGGCTTCTTCTCTATTGCAAGTGTAAGCCAACAACAAAGTCTGATCTAAGTCTGTGCTATAGAACTAATGCTATACATCATTAGCCATTTTTGTTCTTTCAGTCATAGTGACCTTGATCTTTGACCCAAAAATAAAAAGGTGTCTTCATTACCACAAGCCAGGCACAAAGTTTGGTCCAGGTGTGTAATGAAGAACTACTGTTACTGTGCAGAAACCAGTTTTCTTCTTTCAGTCACAGTGACCTTGACCTTTGCCATTTTGATCCCAAATTTATTAGAGTTCTTGCTTCTCCCAAGTGCAAGCCATATACAAAGCTGGTAGATGGTGGAGAACTTGAGTTACTGTGTGAGAAACATTTTTCTTCTTTCAGTTAGAGACACTGACCTTGAACATTTTGACCCCAAAATCAATTGGGTTCTTCTTTACCACATGTGCAAACATCTACAAAGTTTGCTAAGTGTAGATTGTGGACAACGTGAGTTACTATATGGAAACAAATTGGTAACAGATGAACAGATGGATGGATTAAGCAGCACTGATGGACTGATGCATAGACAACTTCAGAACATAATATGTTCTGCATTATGGCAGGCATATAAAACTGTCACTATGAAGGGATCAGAACCCTCTCTACAACTATTTACATATTGAATCAGGTCCAGTTTACTTCAATAGCTACCAACAAATCTTGTTAAATGAGAGTACTGTGAACAATACATTATCCACCTGACATATGTTATCAGCCCTACATGTAGGTACTTGTAGTGCATGGCTGACTCTAGACAGTATTGACCAATGAGTCTCTGTGACCTTGACCTTTTAACCCTTTAAGCAATATATTCCTTCAATGCTCGAAAGGCAAACCATTTGTTAATTCTGTTGCAAGCATATAATGTAGAAACTAAGTGTCCTTATTTGGATCATTGTGCCTTGGTCTCTAAACTGTGTAATCCAACATCAATAGCATATTTCCTTAATATATTAACAAGTCCTCTGCAAAGTTTGGTACCATTATGATGTGTGCAATTTAAGTTATTTTGCAGATACATTTTCATTTGACTGTGACAAAGTGATCTTGATCTTGGACCTTTTGACTCCAAAATCAATAGATTTCTTTCTTGTCACATGGGCAAGCCATCCACAACACTTGGTCACAGTACATGGTCAGTAACTAAAGTTTCTTTGTAGAAAAGATTGCTGTTTTTGAGTTTCCAAACCCTGACCTCTGGCCTATTGACCACAAATTGATACATGTGTTTCTTACCACAGGTTCAAGCAATCCACAAAGTTTGGTCAAGGTATGTAGTCTAGAATTTAAATTATTGTTTGGAAACAAATTTTCTTTTTTGAGTCACATCAACCTTGACCATTGACCTTTTGACCACAAAATCAACAGGCTTCTTCTTACCAAAGTGCAAGCCATTCACAAAGTTTGGTCAATGTATGATGTCTAGGCCTAAAGGTTTTCTGCAGAAAGCTTTTCTTCTTTCAGATATAGTGACACTGAACTTTGACCTTTTGACACCAATCATTAGGTTTCTGTCTTAAACCAAGTGCATACCATCCACAAAGTTTGGTGAAGGTATATAGCTTAAAATAAAAACAGTTACCATTGTTTCTTTCTGTGACAGTGACCTTGACCATTTACCTTTTGACCCCAAATCAGTGGGTTTCTTCCTTACCTCAAGTGCAAGCCATCCACAAAGTTTAGAAAAGGTTCATAGTCCAACACAAAAATTATTGTGCAGAAACTATTTTGTCTTCTTTGAGTCATAGTGATGCTGACCTGTTGACCCCAAAATCAAAGGTTCCTTCCTTATCCCATTTGCAAAACATCCACAAGTTCAGTCAATTTCCTTGATCTAAAACTAAAGATACTGTGCAGAAACTAAAACAGACAGATAGACATATGGATGAACAAAATGTCATCCTGTGACCTTCAAAACTAAGTTGAGGTCATCAGAATTTAATCAGATCCAGGGAGCATCAGTATATCCAAAGGGGGTCTTGTCTGATTTGATATTTTCTGAGATATGGTTGTCACAAACTCAGCATAATGGGTGGACTGATAGATAACGCACAAACTGCATTAAACCTGTAAGGTGAGTGACATAATGACCTCAACTAGGAAAAAATGTAGGTTCCAATAAAATTGTAAAGCTGAGCTCTGAAGATTAGGCTCACTTTTTTTCTCCACACTAAACAATGTCAGCATCTCAATATACACTAAAATTTAGTATAATTCTGATTAAAAGCCCAAGTGAATATGAAATCTGCTAGCTGGCAGACATCAGCTTAAAATTTAAAGAGCCTGATGCCAGGTTAAACATCATCCAATATGGCCTGAATAAAAAAACAAGTCTTTAATTTTTGAGTTGTTTCAAGTTGTTATATTTCTAGCAAAGGAAACAATATTGGATGACAAATCAACAACATTTGTATGTACTATAATGTTTTTCATACAAAAAGGCTCTGCATCAAATACACTGTAAATGGACTGATTTTTAGAATTGTCATTTGATGGGTGTTCTATTGTAGAACAATGGTGCTGGAATTGTAAAAGTCATGATGCTACAATGCCACTTGTCAAATTGTTTAGTTAAGTGGTTTTGAAAAAGCTGTCTAAATATTTATTTTTTATTTTCACTGACAGCTATATTTTCAAGCAATATTATATGCATTCAAAAGGTCCTACTGCTGAAAGACTCAAGTGTTAAATTTCTTCATGTTAAATCCGGTGAGACAAAAACTAAATTTTACAGGGAATATTCTGGCATTTAGACCTTACAAATTGTATTGAGTGATGTTCATTTGCAATCAAATATTGTCACATTAATAACTATATTTGTGTTTCTAAAATATGTATGCTCCTACTGCCCACTGCAAACCAAAAAGCTTATGTTCCAAAAGTTTAATTTTAAAACAAAATATGTGAAAAGCTGACATAATGGCATGAAAATCAATTTATGTCACCTATATATGCATACAAACATGCCTACCAAATTTCCCAGGTTAATTCTAGAACTGAAAATTCAGGGAAGAAATTCCCCACTCCATATGAAACAAGAGTCCCTTGATGGGACTGACACTCTACTGGGTAAAAAGAATTTCCAGGAATTTAAGATAAGACCATTTCTTCCTTTTAACTGCTGAGTGTTGAAACCATCTCTGATATTCTTCAGCGATAACAAGATTTTCAAATTAACTGCTGTGGTGAACATATTGGATGTCAGATTGGTACCAATTTCATATAGGACAAAGTAGACATCATTAGAAGTCTTTTGGTCAAAACTTCATGCCATAATGATCATCTATTCTGGGGGAGCAGTGACAGGAAGATTTTCACAACAGCCACCATGGCAGCCATATTGTATGTACGACTGGCATCATTTTAATTTAGGACCGACTAGGTATCAGAAGAAGAAGGTACTGATTGATGGAATGTGGAAGCATTCCCTTCCATCTGCTGGGATGGTCTAATCACCCTGTCCCTGACCAGTTTTGTTATCTTTGTAACTCATCAGAGGGAATAGGTCTTGTTGATTCACTGGTTCAACTGATCATCATGTCTTGTAGGTGCGAAGTTTATATACCCCTAGCTGCTGGTGCAGCCACTTTTTAGGTAATGTGACATTAGTTTTCCCCCAGTTTATGAGGGTTGTATTATCACAACCTTGTGTTGCAGCTGGTGTACTGTTTTTTGGATGGCATTAATGTTTAATGCAGTCAAGTTTCAAATTACATTATTGTTTCATGCAGCCGGGATTCAACTTAAGTAGTGGTAGAACATATAAACCAAAATAAGTTTTTACGTAAAAATAGGGGTAAAAAACAAAGTGGCTAGAGAACTCTTTTGAATTATTTATTTTATAATTACAAGGACTATTTATCCTGTATTGTGTGAACAAACATAGCTAATATTTGAATTAAAAAACATAGAACCGCCGTGGTATTATATAATATTATTGTTGCTTCTGTGTTCGCTGGGGTATCATATTGTTAATATAGCACCATACCTGGTGGGATTGTAAGATTGTCCACAGGATTAATGAATGGATGTTTCATAATATTGTCAATAGGATTCTGGTTGGGGGAGACACAAGCCGAATCAGATAAAATTGTCTCGACTGGCACCGAATTCCAATTCATTGTAGGACTCATTATGTCCTTAAAAGAAAATCCTTGATCAGAATGGTTGATTTCCACAGAGAATTGGTTTTAAATTGAGCAATCAATTAATAAGAGCTAAGTTTTCAAGTAAACACTCAGGTTTTACAAGTAAATCATTCGCAAACAAAGTAATAGATTGCATGACCGTTATTTGCACCTTTTGTATCAGAATGGATGAACGTAAAATATTTAGAAGCACATTTACAACCCTCAAATATACTTCCAAGAGGTAATTGTAATGTTATGTACTTACTAACCTGCCATCTCTGTGGCAAACAATATGTAAGTGAGAATAAAAGGGAATTCCAAGTGAGAATAAAAGAATACCACTTAAACCAACCTGACCACAACATAAACTGTATCAGATAATAGAAATCATCCAATCTGATTGAGAGCTCTCTTAGTAGATACATTATACAGAAAGATTTAAAACTTTATTGCATACACCAATAACATACTCTACATCCAGCAGGGATCAACATCTCTGTTTAAAAGGGAACCCAGGCATTTTTTTAACTGAGGTATCATAGGAAATCTATTGGTGAAAACCCCATGTTGATATAGACATCCATTTGGCAAGAGTAGAGATAACAATACTTTCAAGATGGCCACCATGGTGGTCATATTGAGGCTCAATCATTTTCATTTAGGACCAAGCAGACACCATAAGAACTCTTATGATGAAAACCCCATGTCAAAACGACTTTCCCTTTAAAAGGAGTAGCGAAAACAAGATTTGAAGATGGCCACATATTGGATTTCAGATCAGCACCATTTTAATTAGGATCAACAAAACACTATAATAAGTCTTTTAGTGAAAACCCCATGATAATATGACTGTTCATTCAGGAGAAGTAGAGATAACAAGATTTTCACACTGGCCACTGTGGCAGTCATATTATAGTCCAGATCAGCACCATTTTCATTTAGGACCAACTAGACATCATAAGAAGTCTTTTGGTGAAATCCCATGTCAATATAACTTTCCATTCTGGAGCAGTAGCAATAACAAACTTTTCAAGAGAGCTGCTGTGGTGGTCATACTGGGCATCATATTGGCATCATTTTCATTTAGAACCAAGTAGACATCATAAGTATTCTTTCAGTGAAAACCTCATTTTGATATGACCATCTATTCAGGAGAAGCAGCAATAGCAAGATTTTCAAGATGACTGCTGTGTGGTGGCAATTTTGGATGTCAGATTGACACCATGTTCATTATAGACTAACTGGACAACATAAGAAGTCTTTCTGGTGAAAACCCCATGTCAATACAACTTTCTGTTCTGGAGGGGTTGTGATAAGAAGATTCTCAAGATGGCTGCCATGGTGGCCATACTGAACTTCAGATCAGCACCATTTGTATTTAGGACCAACTAGACATCATAAGAAGTCTTTTAGTGAAAACCCTATATTGATACGACCATCCATGTACGAGGAATAGCGATAACACGACTTTCAAGATGGCCTCTGTGGTGGCCATATTTGATGTCAGATCACTGCTATTTTCATTGCGGACCAACTAGACATCATAAAAAGTCTTTTAGTGAAAACCCCATGTTGATATGACCATCCTACGACGAGTAGCAATAACAAGATTTTCAAGATGGTCACTGTGGTGGCCATATTGGGCATCAGATCAGCACCATTTTCATTTATGACCAGCTAGACATCATATGAAGTCTTTTAGTGACAACATCATGTTGATTTGACCATCAATGTAGGAAGAGTAATGATAACAAGATTTTCAAGATGGCTGCTCTGCAGCCATATTGGATGTCAGATCAGCACCATTTTCATTTAGGACCAACTAGACATCATAAGAAGTCTTTTAGTGAAAACCATCCATTCAGGAGGAGTATCAATAACAAGATTTTCAAGAGTGGATGTGTGAGCACTTAGGACCAACTAGACCATGTGATCAATGTGTGTGTATAGTTTCATTGTAATCCTCCAAGTAGTTTAGGAGGAGTAGCGATAACAAACTTGTGCTAACAGACAGACAGACGATGGAAGATGGACAACAGTCCAACCCATAAGCTCCTCTGGTCTATGACCAGTAGAGCTAACAATGGGAGAATTGTATGAATATAGGAAGGGTTAAATGGAGAAATAAAAACAGGGCTTGAAAATATAATGCTCGATTTTCACGCTTTCGATTGATATTTTTGGAAAGATTAAGCGAGAATCCTGCCATCATGCATCCAATAATAAACCCTGAATTTCATTTGCCTATCTCAACTAGCTTTTGTTGATTCACACTAACAAGGTTTTTTTCTTCACAAAGAGTCTATATCAAACAAGTTGAAAAATGTGTAATAAATACAAAACTTGCTGTTATAGTCAGAAAATCTTGTCAGGTCATCTACATATGGGTAAAAAAAATAAAAAATTTCATTTGTCGACACTGAGTAATTTCTGTCCAATCTTGCTAACAACTTTTGGAGACAGATGGGTGGATATATGGACAGACATGACCAAATCAAGATGCCCCTACTGCAAGCTGTTGGGCATTTATACTGACCTCTCAAAAGAATGTAACCACACTGAAAACTCTTGCATGAAATCAATTTAAAATGGGTACACTCCAGTTAGATTTAATGACATGTTCTGACCAACATTTGATCATATTACTAGAAAATCCAAATTTAGATTGGATAAATTTAAATATACATACATTTGGGAAAGCACGTGAACATCCAGTACAATTAGTAAATTCTTCCACTACACAGCTTTTGGTTTCTGTGTTGTCTATCATAAGGATGTATCCTACAAGTTCTCCAAACACATTATCGGGCTTATCCCATGACACCATGAATGATCTTGATGTGATGTTATATACTGATAGGTAGGCTGGAGGTTCTGACACTGAAATTAAATAAAAATGTATACTAGGATGTCAGCCAGAAGGAAATAGTGGTAACTATCAACATCTATTATTCACAGCAGTAAAATACTTGCAACCACATCTTTTACAACCAATACACTTTCTTTATGAATACTTGCTCTTCCATTTTGGAAAACACAGGTACTGGAAAGAAGGTCTGTAGAAATCTTGTTGTATTGCACATGAACCCAACAAACAGGTTAGCATTCGGAGTACCTTGGTTGTTATACTTTATCAGGTCAGACACTGTCTACAGTATTTAAATGAGAAGATGTCTCTTTCCAAGCAAGACCTTTAGAATAATTATTCATCAACTGATATAGAAAAAAAATAATCATGAGAAAACTTTTGTGGTTATAAATTTTAACTGATATAAGTCACACATTTCATGCATTGGTGTTTTTCCAATTTACAAAACTTTAGTAAACATAATAATTTAAAATGACAACCGACAGCAAAACTGTAAATGTCTGCACATCAACATAAACAATTGGGTCACCATCCTACCTTACATGTGCAACACCTAGTGTTCAGGCTAAGGGAGATAACTAGTCAGGGTAATCATAGTATCTCAAAAGTAGCACCTATTAAGTGTAAGATTTATATAAAATTACTTTATGTTCATGGTTTAATAAAGTTTTATTTTCCAATCAAAATGCTGCTTCCATGCTATTTCTTAAGATTTTTCAAACTTTGCTTCTGCACTGTTATCCACTGTGTTGTACTGTTTCAGACCACTTCCAAGCATTGTACTCTCTCTAATGCAAGTTAAGCATACAATTTTAATGTCTGAATACTGTTCAGAATTCTTTATGAAGCTATTTTGTCTTTGTCCCATACTGACCATTTTATACAGTTACATGCAACATGTATACTGTTTTCTATATGTATCGTCCACCCTCCTAACTTTGTGCCCATCCTTGAATTGTGTGCCATGTTTCTTGCGACATAACACACTTGTTTCGAGATAATGACATCATCAACTGGGTCAACAGCATTCTTCACGAGTTACAGCAAATATTTAACAAGTAAAATCAGACAAAATGAGATTTAAACAGGTAATTTCATGTAACTTAAAAAATCTGAATGAAAACCTGTATTCTGACTAGTGCCTTATTTGTATCAGACATTTTCGCCTTGAATTTTGTATTATATGCTAAAGATAGTTCCGCCGATCACATGATGGCTTTGCTTACATTTCTTGAACAGGAAAATCCACTTTGGGAATTTATACAACAGAAAAGTCAATGTAAATATTTGGTTCTAAACATGTGGAATTCTTATATAACATAAGAAAAATTAACACTGGAAATGTATATTCACTATATTCACTATAAACTTTTTTGTTTCAGTTCCATTTCATACTAAACATATATTCTACAACAACAGATAATGAATCTATTATAATAAAATGTGTATCCATTCACCAGTGTCTATTTTTAAATTTCTCTGTCTCTCTGTCTCTCTCTCAGCCTATTGATTCATGTATTTATATGGTAAAGAACAAGCAAGCAGTAATATAAGTGCACAAACTGCATATAGAATTAACTGAATTTTTTTTTTCATTTTTAAATGTTATTTATTTTTTTTCTCTCAAAAATACGGAGATGCTATAAACTAATAATATCCATACCTTGGAATAACTGGCATATTCCGGCCATATGCCACATGACTTTTAGTCAGTGGTACGAACCATGGATGCACTTCCAGAAATAAGTAAACAAACACACGCTCGGAAAAATGGTAATTCTAAACTAATGTAAATGAATGCCAAAACTTTTTAAACGATGATTAAATTAAGTAGATATAGTTGAACACTTTCTATAGTTATTTGAATAGATTCTCATAATATTATAATTAATGCGTTAAAATTCACATAAGGGCACGAAATATGGCGGATCGAGGATACTATTTCCCATTACGCAAAAGACCCTTTCAAGTACTAAATAAATTCACACAAGTAATTTTGCAAACTATTAATTCATGTTGCAGTGAATCCACCTTTCCCACTGCAATGAAGAGCTAAATTAACATGATGAGAAGCATCTAAGAATTCATACTCTAAATACTCTAAATACATTCTTGTTCTTGGCACTAAAAAAATTGCAATATCTGCCAGAAACTGTGAGGTATGTTGAAATAAATTGGTAACTATTCAATATCAGTCAGAAGTATTTCATATTAAACATAAACATGTTTATTGTCTCCCTAAATACTATATTTTTGCCATGATAATTTGCTAAAATTTTATGATTGTTAATATTTTTGAATTTAAAATTCATGTATTTCACAGTGGGTTGAGACAGCAACCGAAGATGCTGCATACAAATATTTCTGAGAAGAATTCATTAAAAATTCTAACTCTTGATGTACTTGACAAAATTAAAAAAGTAATAATATGCAAGCAACTATTTTAAGTACTGATAACTTTAACTTCTTCACTCTGTATTAATTGCTATAACAAGCTGAAGATAGAAAAGAAAGGAAGGAATCCCATAACTATACTGAAAGCAAGTATCTGAACATTTTTTTTTACTTTTGTTTGTATGGAGTTTACTTGCACATTAGCAGATAAAAGACTATCTAGTACCAAGGCATTGGGAGTAAACTGCTTTAAAATTGTGACAAGTCACACCAGGACAACTAACCTGGGCTGCTCTGGGCAGTATTGAAATCTACAACCAATTGTTTGGGAGTCCAGCAGGACAACTGAACCTCCATGGCTCTAAATAAACTTTTGAAAAAGGAATTCTATTTTTTAAATTGTGGAAAACCTGTTCTAAAGTCTATGCCATAATGATCATCTTATAAGGAAGATTTGTGATTGTAAAACACATATGACCCCAATGCAGACACTGCAGACCAAAAAGGTCCAAATTGTCACCACAAAAAGTCAAAACTGCCACAAAATTTGAAAAACTTTTAAAATGGCATGAAAATCTAATCAAGTCATCTGCTGATTCATATTCATACCAACTGTCATTTATCTACCTTACATTATTTTTCCTCAATTACGCTCACAAAATATTTGTAAAAAAAAAAAAACAGCCCAAAAGCAAAAAAATGTTTTAAATGAGTAGAAAAAAATTAGAGCAGTGAGCTGAAACTTCAAATATGCCTATCAAATTTCATGTGTCTGCCTCAAGTGGTCTTTACTTGATCGTGCTAACAAGGTTTCATAAAATAAAGTCCAACGAAGTCCAAAGAGTTCAGAAAAGTGTAAAAAAAAGCAAAAGTTTTTTTGTGATGACACGAAAAATTAATCAGTTCATGTCTCAAAAATTTCACTTGCCTACATAAGTAGCTTTTGCTTAATTCTGCTGATGTTTTTGTACAGAAAGTAAAAAGGTCCAAAAAATGAGGATTAGTGATAATATACTTGTGCTAATGGACTGGCAGACAATGGATGACAGGCAATGGACAACAGGCCATCCCATAAGCACTTGCAAACAGTGACCAGTAAAGCTAAAAATTGTAACCTAGGGAGCAAAATTATTGCATAACTGAAAGAGTATTTTACAGTTCTGCGGGTATTAGACAACTTCCACAAGTACTAGTACCTCTTTTGGAGGGAACTCCCTCTCGAGGCAGATCACCAGCCCTCACCTATTTGAATAAAGCCAATGTCGTGAACATAAGATTGATGCATTGAGCACTAAAACTGCAAACTTATCAGTTTCATATTGAGGTGATGAGGATCTGAAAATGTATGGGCAGACTATTTCAGTGGACTATAAACTGCAATATGTCATGCAAGTTTTCTCCTTTTGTTGTTCCTGGTAATATTTTAAATTCATAAGACCCAAGCAAAAACTTTGCTTTTCTTGATTCCTTAACAGAGAATTTATTACAAAATTCATAAAAATGTTGAGAGAAAATATTGAAGAATTAGCTGTTAATGAGCATTTTCTATTTAAATGATTCTGCATTGTACAGAGGATGTCGAGCTATATTAGGGAGTTAACAACTCAGAGTCTAGTCATTTCCTCTAAAGATTAGAATTTCAGTTATATCGTTAAAATAGACTGACTGGCATTTCAATGACACAAAGCCAATATAGCCAACTATAGAAAGTGCCTATTATTAGAAAAAGAAACTATTCTTAGTGACAGACAAATACACAGCATGCCATATGCTTTGGAGGGATTTAAATCTCTCCAAGTCAAAAAACCAGCAAACTCCCCTCTGGCCTATACTACCCATTAAGTTCTTCCAAAAATATTAAACATAAATGCAATTAACTAGAGCTATTAGTGATGGCTGCATCACGAAGGGCCCAATCACTATACTTTTCTTCCTAGGGCTGCATGCAAACAGAGAAGCTTGTGTTGGGGAAACCAAAGTTTGGAGACAATGGACATTCAGCAGCCATGTCTCCTCTAAATGATGACATCAAATACTTAAAATTAAACTCCTTCATCAACGTCAACATATGCAACATTCCATGTAAAGATATAAAGATGACCTACAAGGGTCATAACTCTGTCCAAACTGAAGTGGCTGAGATAAAACCCATAAAAGCTATATCTAGGTCTATGCAACAATATTCAATCAAATTACATCAGAATATGTCAAATGTTATTGAGATATGCTGATTACAAGCAACATCGCATGTAAAGATATGAAGCTGACTGACAAGGGTCATAACTCTATCCAAAATGGTGTAGAGGAGACAACACCCATAAAAGATGCATCTAGGTCTAAGAGACAATGTTCTTACCTAATTCCATCAGAATAAATTGAATGGTTCTTGAGCTATTCTGATTGCAAGCAGCATTCCCAGTTTCCATGTGAAGACAAGAATTTGCTTGACAAGGGGCATAACTGTCCAAAATGGAATAGATGAGACTAAACCCATAAAAAAGGCACATGCAATGTTCACACCAAACTGCATCAGAATATACTGAATAATTTTTGGGCTGTGCCATTTAAAACAACATCCCATGTGAAGACATGAAGTTAATTGCTATAAACCATAACTCTATCCAAAATGGAGTAGATGAGACAAAACCCATGCAAGACATATCTACATCTATGAGACAATGTTCATACTAAACTGCATCAAAATATGTTGAATGGTTCTTGAACTATGCAGGTTATTCTCATATACCAGTTACAAGCATATCCATGTGATGAGATGAAATTAATTGGCAAGAGTCATAACTCTATCTAAAATTGAGCTGACAAGATCAAGCCCATAAAAGTTATATCTAGGTCTGTGAAATAATGTTCATACTAAATGAACCTCATTAGAAACGTATGCAAATTGGGTAGACTTTGCAAGCTCATGTGTGCAATTTGTTAGATCTTGTGAGCCAAGGAAAAACTAACCAAATTTTCACATGTGCAGATTTTGCTTACGTGAGAATTTGAATGTTCACATGAGAAAGTATAACTTAGAAAAATTCTTTTCCATTACATCTAACTATTTTTGAAAATAAGGCAGAGTTCTAATTTCTCATGTGAGTTATCACATGAGAAATTTTGACACTGATTCTGATCAAAAACTTATTTTAAATTTGTCCTAAATTGATTCTGATCAAAAACTTATTTTAAATTTGTCCTAAATTGGATTTTCTCATGTGAGTTTTCACGAGTAATTTGGTCTTAAATATTCTGTGCAAATGTTGGATGTTGAGCAGGGCATCCAGATTATTGTAAAATTAGACATTTCTTTTGAATACAATATTACTCAAAGACAAGATTCTAATGTTTATGAGTCCAATTTGCACAGCATATTCAATATACTTTAAACAATAGTATAAAAAAGTGAATTTTTAAACAATTTCCAGTAGCAAATGTACAAGAAATAATTTTATGGTAAAGATGCCCTAAAAAAAAATGAAACCTGAAGATTATCATTTTATTTCCAGTAATTCCATTTTGTTATACTTAATATTATTATCAGATTTATACTACATTTTTGAATGTGTTAAATATCAAAACTTGTAATAATAATAATAATAATAATAATAATAATAATAATATTCTTAGAATTACAGTAAAGTAAATGAACGTGATTTTATTTCTGTATTATACTTTTCCATACAATATCAATGCTTAAATAATGAGTATTTTTTTACCTAAAAGGGGGGAAAAAATCAATCATTATCTATAAAATTCAATTCTCCTGAATCTTTTGCTTTTTATCATCAGGCGTGTTATATCTGTCCCTATTGTTGCTACTGTAAGTGTAGTTGTGAATAGTGTGAAATAGTATCATTATTATTATTATTATCTGCTGCCAGAAGAAAAATAATGGCAGTTCTTTTATACTGAATAAAAACTTTAAAATGTATAAAATTATTGTTTTCTTTGAGAGAGAGAGAGAGAAAGAGAGAGAGAGAGAGAGAGAGTGAGAGAGAGACCCATCCCATTCTACCAGCATTCTATAAAGAATAATGCTTCATGAATTTTGGTTTTAAAAATAAAAATAAAAAAACTCACAAGATGAAATGTGGTGTTCCGCGACAGAGATCTAATTCAGTATCGAGACAGTAACAGCGGTTATTTTCCTTGTTTACAGTCTGGAGACTGGTTTACTGATCACAAAATATACACATAACTTATCTGAGGTAATAGCACCGGACTACCACGGCAGCCTCATTCTCAAACAGGCTCCTTTTTAAGTTTGAACTATCATAATTTAGCTCATTCATTCAGGAAATTTCACTGCAAGCAATACCAAAACATGTGCAGCAAATGATCATAGAGCCCTGGAGATAACTGTTGCAATCTAAAATCATGGAGTTATCATGTTCTTAAGTAAAGTAAAGATTATATTGCATTTTGCCAGTTTACAAGACTGAAATTTGTCAGCCATTTTAGAATTGTTGCAGCACAGTTTGCGCAAATGATTTAATACGTTACATGAGATGATCTAGTAATCTTGCTCCACATAATCATTGAGACTATATTTTTGCAGATCATTATTATTTACTGCCGTGCCTGTCAAACTGCAGTTCAAAGTTGCAATGTTGTCAGTTATCGATGATAGGATGATGAGATTACTAAATTACATGCAAGCTTGTTAATCTCATTTCTGTTTTTCTTAGGGACTGTTTTTCTTCATCTTGCGTATCAAATTCTACAATTGTCTTTATGCAGTGAACTTTAACGGAGGCAGGTTCAGAGGTTGTGTATATGTAGGTATGCTTCTAATTTTTATATTTTTAATTTTTAAAAAAAAATGGCAGTGATTCTATTTCAAGGGCTTTAAGGAATAATGTGAGTAATTTCATTGCTTTTTTTTTAAAGATATAGAGTACCGAACGTTTGAACGATATGATGTTGCAGCCCTTTCAAAATGGATGGTAAAACTAAAATTTTGGATCTCTAAAGGAATCGGTCATGAATAATACTTAAAGATGTTTCTAAGTCTTGTGAAGTGATTTTTGAATGTTGAATTAAAAAATTAAAGGCTTTTGCCAAATAGGTAAAGAGTCATTTTTTTCCCAGGGTTACACAGTACATGTTGCTGCAATTTATTTCAGTGGACTGTACCTGAATCATACAAAAAAGCAGGGGATGATGCATTATTTTATTCTGAAAGGATTTGTTTAGAAGAGGTGGTTTAGTGCATTTCAAATGACTAACATTCACGTTTTTCATCTAAAAGTGCATGATTTTAACAGATTGGGAGGGGAAACCTAACCATCTGACATCATCTCCCCCAATGGATTTCTGTATGGAAGTGAAGCGAAAAGTGTTTAAAGTCATCCAGAAAAAGATGTTAAGATTTTCCCACATATTTGAGAAAACAGCTGAGAGAGATTCCCTACACTGAAGAGCTTGTCTTTCTATGGATCAGCCTGAATTTCTGGAATCTTTCCTTAATAATTCACTGGATATAATCCAGATCATACACCCACTAAGTCTCCTTTATTTGCTCTTTGTGCAACAATCTGGCAAGGAAAGCAGTATGCTTAATTTAAAAAAGAGAGAATGTAACAGTTAATGGGATGTATTTTGTGTACAAAGTGCTATTTCAAAAGAAATGGAACACCATATCAGTACATCATGGTACTCTATTGAAACTTTTCATTTTAATAAACTTTTAAATGTTATGATATATACTACTGATATATTGCATAAGTGTACAAAAGAATGTTGAACTTTGATAAATACTATTTCAAGCAATTAACGATCAATACTGTTTCAAACAATTATTAATTTGTATTCATTCCTTCTACTTTGTTTCCTTTGATTTATACATAGATTTTTGAGGTCTCCAGTGAAACTGCATGATTAATAGCAAACAAAGCTTGAGTATGTGTAACGAGTTCTCTAGAAAGGGTGCGTATGCAAAACACTATACATGACTCAAAATTAGGATTTTTTTTCACTAACCCACAGGATCACCAAAATAATATTGGTACTGATCCTGCCCAAATTTCCCTGATCCTGCTAAAATCAAACAGAAGCCTGTTCAGTTTCTAATTCAACACTTATTATTCATTACCATCAACTCAGAACAACGACAACTGTATTTCTAAAAAAAGACTCGATATTGAAGTACCCAGCACACGTTCATATTTCTCCAAATATTCAGTGCGGAAGGTGAACAACATCACAGCCTCTCCTGGGTCATACTTTAGCCATTTGTGTTAATTTTCCCAGCATTTCTGGCACTTTATTAGTCTCTTCTCTTGATCATATTTGTGATCACACTCCCTCTTGTCATTAATTTCTGCCATTTCGGTGGCAGCTGCACATCTTGCAAATATTTCTACATGTTTACAATTGTCACTGCACATTGCACTGAGTGTTTATCAGCAATGATATAATTATTAAGACATTGCTTGGTATAATTCAATTTGATAGATGATATTTCATTTATCTGCAGGGTTTGGTAGCAAGATCGCGCAAGCAACTGTACTTGCGTGTTGCCAAATTTCTTCTACGAGCTCCCATCTAGTCTGCTAGCTACAGTTAAGATCGTAACAAGCTTATAGCGAACTTGTTATGAGCACACATGAGCTTGATTTAGGATTGCATTTTTATAAGGGTTGACAGCGCAAGCTTGTATACTCATTGCAAGCTTGCTGCTATCTCGCGTATGCAAAGTTTTAGCAAGCTTCCTACTAGCTGGTGGACATCACGTTGCAAGATTGTATGCTCATTGCAAGTTTGCTGCGAGCTCGCGCATGCAAAGTTTTGCAAGCTTGCTACTAGCTGGTTGACATCACGTAATGAGCTTGTATGCTCACTGCAAGCTTGCAGCGAGCTTTAGTGAGCTTGCTAGAAGCTCGTTGTTGTGAGCTTGCCTCGACTTCATAACCGTTCAAATTCCAGCTTCCATGTGCTATACAGCAAAGTCAGAGAGCTTGTTACTATCTTGAAATAAGCTCGTCATTTTTGCAGGGGATGAGGCCACAGGGGAGCTAACAGGATTAGCCAAGATGACTTGGTAAAGAACCTGAGGGATTATCTTGAAAGGTGGGAAGGCATAAGCATACAGACAGTCACACTTCAGACTGAAGGCGTCCACCTCTTGCATGGTCGAAAAAGTGTCTCCCCTTCTGACTGTTGCAGAGATCATTCCATCAAGACCACATGACTGTCTGCCATGATATTTCTCTTGCCTGAAGTGTGGTGAACTCTGAGAGTGATCTCCTCTGAAACTGCCCATGGAGGAGGTTCCAGATTTCCACTAAAAGAGAAGGAGCGTCAGTACCTCCTCGACGTGCGAGGTACACTACAACCAACGTGTTGCCTGAGACAATGTGGTCTTATGAGTTTGACACACGCCTGTAGCGCTAGAAACACTGTCTGCATTTCTAGATTGTTGATATGAAAAGCCGATTCCCTGAAGAACAACCCTCTCTTGCTACAGGTGAATACCACATTCCTAAATCTGATGCATCTGTGTAGAGAAAGAAGTGGAGTTCTGATGTGTGAATTGGAACTCCAGTCAGAAACTGGTCCTGGTCTAACCACCAACTCATGTGGTGATGAAAACTGGGACACAGGGGGACCCAAGTCGACAGAACCGGAAACTGGAGAGGATGCAAAGGAAATCTCCCCTGGTGAACTATTTCTGCAGCTATATCCAGTGTTCCAAGAAGAGAGTGGAAAGGGCGAGTAGATAACAAAGTAATTGTGAAAAGACCCGCTATGAGGGACATAATCTGAGCGATACTGTCTGGGGGAATCTGAACCCTCCCTTGACTGGTGAGGAAATTTATCCACATGTACACAAAGTCTTGAGAAGGGATGAGATCAGATTTCTCTCGGTTTGGGGATTAGACCAAGACTAGTCACTGTGAACAAACAGAGGGACAGGTCCTTCAGAAGAGTATCTCTGAAAACATTGTTCAACAACCAGTCATCAAAATACTGGAGGATGGGAACACCTAAGGACCTCAAATGAGCTGTTACTACCCACATCACCGTGGTAAAGGCTCTGGGGCTGGAGGCGAGGATAAACACCTCCTTGACCAGACAAAACTGGAGGTAGTTCCTGTGTTATGTGAAGATGGGAATGTGAAGATACGCATCATGAAGATCTAAAGACACCACCCAGCCATTGGACCCTGGGGGTCCTTATGGCATCCCTGACTGAGGCAGTTGCCTCCATTTTGAAATGTTCTTCCTGAAGACATTTGTTTCAGGTGGAAAGATCGATAACAAGTCAAAACTTTCTCAAAACGTTTGCTTAAGTGTGGAAAGATCAATAACGAGTCAAAACTTTCCACCTTTTTTCACACCAAAGAGAACGAAAAGCTGGACGTTTGTAATTTGCCACTCTCTCTACTGTGCCTTTGCACAGAAGGGTATATACCTCTTGCCTTAGAGATACCAATTGGGACTGGTGAAAAGAAATGTGGGTCTGCAAAAGAGGAGGAGATTCCTGGAAACGAAGCCAGCAGACTTTCTTTATTGCTGAAAAGACCCTCATATCGTCTGTGATTCCCGAACAAGCCTCTGAAAATAGGGCTAGTCGGGCACCTTCCTGGATGCTGGGAAGAGGGAGATGTTTCAAGAGGGGATACAACTCCCTAGGACCAATTGCCTCCCTCCTTTTGGAGGGATTAGACCACTAATTCATTTCCCACAGAACTTACTGTTAATATATTAAGAAATAAAAATAATTTGTGCATTAGATTGGCATACAAATCACACATGCTTCTATTCATTAGTGTTAGAAAAAATTATTTAGCCTTAAAAAAGGAGGTATACTGCTGCATTTTTTTAGCATCGTGCTGTTAAACAGGGTAACATTCTGGTCTGCACCTAATAACATAGCCTCGCACCAAGAGTTCATATTATATTTTGTCACTAGGAATTCAATCCTGGATATCAAAATAAAAGCAAATATTTTTTTGTCAACTATAGTGCATACATTGAAGTTTGTGAAATTAAAAATAGAAAGAAAAAAAAATTAAATTATCATACTAGCCAATGGGTGCATCTCAAAACATTTATTACTCTATTTCTCATTGCTGTAAAGTAATTAGTAGTCTGATATCTGGAAGAGCGATGGAGTCCGAAGACCTCCTCCCTTGTCCTCTATGGTGGGAGAGATTTTTTAAACTGGGGCTGTTTGCTTGTTTATTGAGGTTCACCCTGTTTGAAAAAACTTAGCAGGAGGAACATCAACCGATTAGGGTGGACATGCTTCTTGTCCGGTTTCGACTGGCCCGATTTGTAACCAGAGACCGGTGTTGTTGGTCCCTCAAGTCTTGTGATGCTACAGAGGAAATTAAAGCTATGAGGGTCATCTTCACATCAAGCAGGGCAGCTCTCAATGGGTTTTAGCTGTGATACAGCAAAACCTTTTAAGTCTCCAAAAAAGCATCTCTACAGAAGTGGATAAGCCCTGCATAGAGCATCATGGCCGTCAAAAGTGCATTCCTTAATGTTTTAGCAACAGCCACCAACAATTGCTGTAAAATGGAGGAAGCAGCCAAAAAAAAAGAGAAGATATTGTAACCAGGGTTCTAGCCTTAAGTTTCAAAGCATCTAAAAATTTACGTGAGTGATGTGCCCAGGTCCCAACTATCCCCATCTAGGAAGCACATAAATCCAAGGGGTCTTAAGGGCCAAGCAGGGGAATGGACCCAATGACTAGAAGCAGGAACCAGTGTTTGAAGCATGGAAGAGATGACAGACCACCTATTCTGCTGTCTGGCAGCTTCTTCGCCCCAGGAAAACTTCTGAGTAAGGTCCCAAACCATTGTTGAATGTGGAAGCAACAGAAGGTCTGAACAGGAATCAACCCCAGAAAGTGTCTCCAAACTAGAGAGAATTCTAGTGTCCTCATTTCCCAAAGGATTTAGCAATGGCTTGAGAGAAAGTGGTGGTAGATCTCGTTTACCATGTGAAGTCCTGACCTATTCCTTTTCCATCATGTGACCTGAAAGGTGAGATGAAGAAGGGGACTCTATGAGAAGGGAAGGCCCTTATGTAACTGGTTCCTTTGGAAACTTATTTGACTTACTCAGAATTGAAAGGACATCATTGTCCTGAACCCACTCTCTAGGTGAGGACTATCAATCCTGTCCTCAATGTCAGGAGAAGGAGATGTTATGATGGCAGTTTTGTTGTCCCGTGCTTGCTCACATGAGTTGAAAGAACTTACCATTTGATCTTCCCTCCTTGGAGAATGGAATCAATGATCCCTTCTCAATGCTTTAGGGGCAGAGCAGTAACCCACCTCTTTTCTGGTAGATGAGTTATGAGGAGACAAGAAAGGTCCATGGTATGCCCTGTCTAAGATATCCTGGAACTAAGTAAGAGATTCCATGATGTCATGGGAGGAAAGGAAGCTTCACTAGCAGATAGTGGGTGTCCCCAAATACCATAGGTATTAAAGGGGAATACAGGAAAGGGGGGCATGCCAGTCGGATTTCTTTCCCTAGGCAGGCAAACAAAACTCAGCTCCCTGTCCCCATAGGGATTAAACGGTCAAGCAGAAAGTCGGGGTATCGACCCTCCCTCTCTCCCCAGTCTCAATGAATACCTGGTGACTGTTGCTCAAAGACTACTGCCCAGTGACCAATCAAATACCAGTCTGGTGATGATGATCTGATATAACATTTTCAGTTCAGAGAACTAGTGCATCACATTTGTTCAAGCGTGAACACTTACTTTTATCAGTCACCGGCAAAATCCCTTCATTGGGAGGCACCAAGGATCTGTCCCTAATGGGAACTGATAGCTCCAGTTCAAGTGTCAGTGATCCAGAGGCTTTAGGCGATTTCTGAACCACAGAAAGTACTACAGAACCCTCCTTCACTAGAGGTGTTGACTTCCCTAAAACCGAAAGTGACCTAGACCCCTCCAGGGAATAGAGGGGATTCTAACACGATGAAGAGGAGGAAGTGGGCCCTTCTTCAAT
Source organism: Margaritifera margaritifera (assembly GCA_029931535.1). Lineage (NCBI taxonomy): Eukaryota > Metazoa > Mollusca > Bivalvia > Unionida > Margaritiferidae > Margaritifera > Margaritifera margaritifera. The sequence goes on from JAQPZY010001332.1 coordinate 1,552,776, forward strand.
CCTCTATGAGTGCAGCAGCTTTCTGCCAAATCCCACATTGCATCTTACCAAAGACAAGAAAACAGACAACCATCGATACATGCATACTTAGTGTATGATAAACAGGTGGAGTGAGTGTCCCATAGGGCCTTCTTATGCCTGCATTTACCCACACTTTGTGACATAATTACAATCTGAAAGCTAAAAGAAAGCACCAAAAAAAAAAAAAAAAAAAAAAGAAATACAAAAAATGAACTATGAACTAGAACTAAAAATGGGTAGGAGATACTTACCTGACACTGGTCCTAAGAAGAAGTAAAAATTTAGAAGCACCACTTTACCAAGTAAGATGCATAACACTTCAAAAACAACAAAAAGGGACATAGATGCACAAAAGACAAAGCAAATACTGAGGAGAAAATGACCAAATCTACACAAAAAGTGATATGTTAAGCTGAAAAGAAGCCATAAGACCATACATCCTGACACATGATTATACACACAAAAGTCCAAGGAAAAAGAGAAATCTATTTAGTATGGTGAATATGGTTCAGGAATCAGACTGGGTTCATGTTCTTTTAGTTTCTTGGAAGGAATATTTAGCTTGGACTGGGGACTTAGTGTCCTGGAAAAGAGTAGCAATGCAATAGTAGCCGATATTGTGTTACTGCTATTAAAAGGCAATTCACTCAGCAAATACAGCAAATTACATGTAATGGTGCAAAGTACTGGTGGTTACAAGAAGTCTGAATGGATGGACTAATGGATGGAACACTACATGTGATTACTATAACCTAAGGGCTCCCGCAGTTCGATGAAGGGCCCTAATAATGCATGGGTGTGACAAGATTTATTGTGAAGTGACATACATAACATTAATGGTCAGACATGGGTACAACAAGAAAATTAAGATTATAATAAAATATCCAAAGACCAACTTTACTCAATTATGTGAAATCAAGCCAGCTTATTTTCAGAACATCTCAAATTCATCCTCAAACTTAGATTTTTAAATATTCCTTTTGCTTGGTTTTCATCAATATAATGTTTGTTAGGATTGAAACTTAACACGTGTTCTTTATGCTCCAGTGCTTTCATAGACATGTAAAGATATTGTGATACAATCTGCATGTACATATATATGCAATGTTCTGGAACTCCTACTACATCATTAAATCTAGACACATGAAACTTCTGTCAATCATTGTCCTTTGAGTGGAGATTGTGTGAACATTTTTATAATTTTGATTTCATTTCTGGTATTGGTGCTAAATGAGATAGGGGTGATTTAAAAAAAATTTTGAAACATCTCCAAGTTGTTTGTCTCACTTGCCTGAAAATGTACATTTGATCGAGCCATTATACATGTCCCAATAAAAGTCCTTAATGAAACTTCATTTTGATACAACAGTTTCTTCAGACGGAATAGAAAAGATGGCCACTAGGCAGTCATAATCAACACCATATTTCCATTTAGGATCACTTAAACTTTAGGTTTTTGATATACACATCCACTCCCCCTGCCCCCAATCTTTAGTTACAGAATTAAGACAAATCAGACATGTCTTTCAGTACAAAAGTCTAAACTTAAAACAAGGCCCATAATCCTTTTAAACACTAATTTTGAACAGTTAAAATTTGACTTGATCTACATATTTATCAAACTGAAAATGCACAGATGTAGCTCCATTTTCAGCAACTTTGTGTATGTTTATATTGTAGGACTGATTTATCAAGAGAAACGAGATACATGTTTAGGCTATGAAAATATACCATTTACTGTATCACTTTGTCAACTAGCACATAGAAAATAAATGATTGATGGCAATTATGCCAAAAGACACTGTGACTGATAAAAATTATAGAGTATTCAGTGACATGTGATAACCACATGATATTCAAGGAAAAGAAGGGTGATATTCTGAATGACAGAAGCCGAGTAAGGTATCAGACTGAGATCATGTTTTTTTATTTCAGACCTCCAATTACTAATTGGCAGAAGGAATATTCACCTTGGTCACCTTGACTGGGGACTAGTGCCAGGAATACACAAAAGCCATGGAATTGCATTTAATAAGATTTGATTATAAAAATAATGATCTGAACTGGCCTCTTGGACCTATGATGAATATCCTAAACTTAAAGGTCAACTTGAAAAGGGTTATAGTTTCCTTGCAAAAATAAATCTGATTGTGTATGCCTTAATGAAATAAAATAAATAAGTAATTCCCTAGCAGAGACTGGTCAGCTATCTGTGAGAAGCCACCACTATACATTCTGAGTTACAAACTACTCTTGAACATACTGTAGTATCATTTATTTTCATAGGTCTCAATTTTCGTGGTTTTGTAAAAAAGGACATTGTTGTGGGTACTTGAATTCATGGTTTTGCCTATCAAAGTTTGCACATTTGAAGGGATTTAATTTCGTGGATTAACCGCCACAATACCCCAAATAAAGAATACAAAAGAACAAAACTATGACGATAACAAACGATGGCCTCTTCAATGGTTGAAACAATACTACCACCTGTATGAACACAAATCAAACACTTGTCAAGATAAATCACATACACTCAACATCAATGTGCCAACACAGCCAACAACACTAAGCAAATTGGTTATTAAATTACACATGTATGTGTATGATCTCTTAAAACACTGTCCTTACTTTCTGAAGACCATGGCATTGACACAATAGCTGAAGAGCAGTAAAATTCAACTTAGATCCAGTCAGTTTGGATAATGTCATCATTCCAAATGTGAACCGAACACGTGTCTGACCAGCTGCCCCTTGCTCAATGCAATTTGCAATCAGTGTCAACATTTGATGTGTTCAGAGCCCATCAAAGTGCGAAGATGCAAACTAAATTGAAAAAAAATTGAATCACTCCTTTGTTTGAGCCTGCCTTGTGTACGAACCAACTTCAACCACTAGACATTACTTAAACTCTCGTGAATCAAGCCAATTCATGCTGAATGGATAATTGTGGCTCATGCCAAAATGTGTGAACAATTGGACCTAATTATCCATGGCTTTATGAATACTGGACTTGTTTAATTCAACAATTTCAGGATTATTTACGCAACAAACATTTGGGTGTACCAACCGACATGGTTGACGCAATGTTGATTCAGAGGTTTTGTCTGCAAAGGAGTGAAGCATGAGAACCAATAATCGGTGGTAATTAGTGTATATACAGTGTTTCATTAGTAATTGTTCTTCAAGCAATAGTTTTAGTATTTTACAGTCATTGAGATTAAACATGCTCGGATAAATGAGATGTGCTTTCACGAGGATTTAAATTTTTCGACAACAGTTTCACCTCAATGAAGAATCAATTTGAACAAGTATTAAATTTAATTTTCATTTATAGTATCATTTCTTATTATTATTTTTTTCATTTTCTTCAGTGTTTGAATACCTTACGCTTTTTCTCATTTCTCTCTATCCTTACTTATATCACAACATATTGATTTAAGGCAGTGAGTATAAATTGCAGCTACTGGATACTGTATAGATATATGTGCATTAAAACAATCATAAAATTCTTTAGGATTCTTTTTTTAATAGGGTTAAAAAAAAACATGTAAAAGCTAATATTTCTTACCAGATTACAGAATGACATTGATTTATCAAACAGCTTTGTTGATCTCTAGGAATCAAATAGTATTAAAAAAAAATGAGCTGAGGTGGGGGGGGGGGAAGAGGCTTCTTTATCATATGTGGCTAATTTTTAGTTGGGTCTTCAAATTCGTGGTTCAGGGCAACAACGAAATCCACGAAAATTGGTACCCCATGAAAATTAGTGATACTATAGTATATGCTAAATATATCATTTATACAGAGACTAGCATTGTGTTGAGAATTTACTTTTCAACATTTCCCTTTTTGATGAACATTGTAATATTTCTTTCCTGATTTCTTTTTCATCATTTTATTTGAAAATAAAGTACACACAATATTCAGGCATGTAAAATGACAAAATACAACTTTCACTATGAATAAAGTAAAGATGCTGTGAGTAACTGCAGAGTTCTATCTCTTTACATGCAATGATGCTAACAATGAAGTGAATCTTGTGCTACAGGAAAATAATGCTGTAAACAGTAAAAGTTTACAAATAATTTAGCTTTTAAACTACATTGCTCAACAATGATATTTTGAACATAAGTTTGTCCACAATAGATTAACAATCTGAAAATTTCTTTGTGAAGCATATATTCTGCAATTTTCCATGTATTATCCCTTGACATGGTTGTTTTTTCTTTAGTAAAATAGAAATCTATAAACATATTAAACACAAAACAGTTTTGTATTATGCTGAATGGCACAAGAGAACAAAATAGTGATTTGTCAACAATTATTTTTTCATAAAAACAATGGTAGAAAAGGGCTTCATCAAATATGGTCCTTTTATACTGCTGAAGATGATGACAATTAAATCATTTTGATTCCATTGGAAAAACATAAGCCATCTTGCTCTACTATCTTGTGAACTATAATCAATATGGCAAAATCTATGCTTACCATTTGCCCTTGTTTCACAATACTCTATTTGGGAACCACTTGCACTTTCAAACTGCTCATTCACAGTGTAAATTTGAAAAGAGTGAGAGGAACCTGGTGGAGAAATAAAGAAAAAAGAATCAGCAAAATTAATGTCATTAAGAAAACAAAGAAATTGAGAGCAAATTACTTCAAGAAACAGATTTCCTCATTTGTTCTTTAAATTGATTTATTAATCATAATCCTCTTTCAATAAATATAAGCTTCTTCCACCAAATGATATGTCTTCACTTTTTCATCCCCAACCTACCACCAATTTGTTGGTGTATATAGTGTATATTTGTACCTATCTATATTAATTTCTATATGCCATGATTTCTGTCATATGAATCCATGACTGTGTATTAGATGAGAGTTAACTGCTGGGTCGTCATGTCAGTGTGTCTACTATACAAGAATGCTTATACCAGCAACTATGTTCCATCTCTGTTTGGGATGTGTGTATGGTGGAGGGGGTACAGGGGCTGGTGTGTGCAGGCAAGGCAATTGTTGCTGTTACCTGCGGACCTGGGTTTGAGTCTTGGAAGGAACAAATTAATAATATTCTCTAACCTGTATGATAAGATTCTTTCCCAATATATAACAATTCCACTCCATATTATCATGCATCTTCTTGCAGGATCCAGGGATATCACTTTCCATTCTGTCTGGTGTATATCTGTACCTATATATATATATATATATATATATATATATATATATATGACCCAGCATAAAGTACTCAGAGGGGTAACACAAGTGACTCTGGGGCTGAAGTTTGTTCAGTAAATGATTAAGACCTTTCATGCCAAGCAAGTGTATAATATATGATTTATTGGGTAGGAATCTCAATCATAATTTCCAAGTTGTGATTTGGAAGCTAGACCCTACAGGGTAAGAACAGGCCCAGGAACCAATGCTGACTGCATATTAGGCAATTTCCCCTTGTAATGCCTTGAAGCAAGAGTGTGTGTTTATATATATATATATATATATATATATATATATATATATATATATATATATATATATATATATATATATATATATACATATATATACACATGCACACACACACACACACACACAAACACTTTTAGCAAAGTCCTAATAGGGTATAGAAAAGACCCAGAGGCCAAAGTTACTTGCATAAATACTTAACCATTTAACTTTTTCGTGCTGAGAATGTATATATAATGTACATGTACTGCTATGTATACTGAATTTATAATATGTGTCCATGAGGTAAGTTGCACTTTAGTCATTTTTTAAACAACATATTTACTGTATTTTGGTTCAAGATCAGTCTTGTTTACATAGCATTAACAATTAGATTGGAATTTTCAATTTCTTGTTGTGAGAAAAGTCAGGTACACAGAGGAAATTTCCATTAGAGTTACTCATATTCTAGAATATTCTGTCAGGTAACTTATCCTTATATTTATACAGGTTTGGTAAACAAGATTTCATTCCTATACTAAATTTCATATTATTAAGATCAGTCTATTATGGAATTTATTTTAGTAATCAGATGTTACAATTGTGAAAATCAGAGCAAATTCAGAAACAGGAATTATTTATTTGAAATATTCATTGGAATTACTAAAAGTGCTCATTCTCATATTGGATTAATACTTGACTTTGAGATTTATATGAATTCATTCAAAGATAGTCTGGATTACATCATTCAGGCATATCAAGACATTAAATACTACTGACACATCAGAACATTCAAGACTCATTTATCATGTCGTTTTGAATTTTCACTTTAATTGTCTATAAAAAAATTGCTTGTTGATTTTACTCACATTGTTGGTTTCACTTTCTTTCTGTTACATTATTTTAAGACCTAGAGTCGTAACAGTACTCTGAAGTCACTATTTTTCATAGGGTACCAATTTTCATGGATTTCAAGGTTGGTATTTACCAGATATTTAAAAACTCAAAAATTTTCTTTTGAAACAATACCATCCCTTCAGTAATCTGTGAATTTAAGTATAATGAAAATGTCATTTTTTGCACAAAAATTGATACCCACAAAAAATATACAGTATATTGTTATATGTGGGGATCTCAATGGTTTACAAACACATAGAGAATGACCCAGTTGTAATGTTGCTGAAAAAATGATTAATTTTCTACTTCTGCAATATTCCAAAAGATAAAGCATACATTACAGCAAATGTGTATTGAAATCCATCAAAACGTAGAGAAATTATAGAGTAGCCTTGGACCCCATCACATTTTCCCAATGGGATTCAGTATGATGAGAAGGGAAAAAACAGCAGTCCCAACTATCACAGCCACTGCCACAATATCAGCATCACGTGAGTCAAAATGAGTGAATAAGTAAATGCAGATTCACTGAATTTATAAATTTATCCAACATGTCTTGATCCATGACCTACAATTAAGCTGTAGTAACCATCATCACTGCCTTAATATGGTACTGGTACTTACATCTCTGCTACTATAACACCTTGACATCAAACAATATCTGATAAACATGTTCCTGTATTCTGACTCTGGTACACAAATGCTGGCTAGTGAGTTTATTGAGTTTGAGCATTTGATAAAGTTTCCAGATCATGTCAGTCAAGCTTATGCACTGTGTGCTGACAATTAGACAAGTTCTCTAAGTCATCAAGAGGCTTGATTATAGCACTTGGACCATGCATCAAGGTTCTAATTGATCCAGATTATCTTCTGCTTTAAGAGACCACTGAATGAGCAAATTAAGAGGAATTAAAGAATAATGGACTTTAATTGTCACACTGAATACTTGAATCACTAAAGGTGACAACAAATGATGGTCTGATATTATAATATAATTACTATATATTTAGTGGCTGAAGGAAAAGACTGAACTTAATCTAATGACAATTGGGGCATTGCCTCAGCAACTGATACTGGTACAAAAGTGATAACTTGGCCATTCAAACATAAAGAATACATACAACATTACTGTTAATAATCCCAAATAAAAAAAAGGTTGGCTCAAAAATGATGAAATTGAAAAAAAAATCAATTTCTGTTCAACTGTACAGAAATTTGAAAGAAACAACCCGTGATGGAGTTATGTGTAGGCACTAAGTTATTTCAATTCGTATCTGCAGACATTATTATCTTGAACAAGAACATAAGACAAATGGACTAGCTTCACTTTTGCTGAAATCAGCCCTACATCAGATTTTTTTTGTTGTTGTATGTATTGGCTATATTGGTACTTCACAGACCAGTTTTGTTTTTGACATAGGTATTAATCTTTACTGTATTTTTAATGTAATTTGATGGTGATGCCTTGTGTAGCAGACAAGGTCATATAACTTGCATCAATGTTCCTTATACTAGTGACATGCTTTGTTTGTATACTACTGACACAGAGAATACACAGATGCATAAGAGAAAGAAGTTCATATTCCATTTTTCTTTAACTACTCATGCATGTTTACCAAAACAGATGTGCATTCTTATAAATTATATTCAAAACAATTTCTTCAGTATGATGAAAATTTCACATATTCCTATATGCATTACAAGGATTTTAGCATCATATGCCAACAATTCTCAACTGAGTGGCTGGGAATATTGTAATTTTCTTGATTAAATTATTCAATTCATTCTAAAGATTTATATTAGTAATGTAGAGTTTTCTGAAGTATTGCTATTAGCAACGATAGATGTTAGATTAGTTAAAGATATACTAGTTTCTATTATAGAACAAGGGTACTGCTTAATGCTGTCCCGCATTTTTCAAAGTTTTGAGCCCCCCCCCACAAGTTAACATTGTATTGATGCTGCTGCCACCACTGCCAACATCAGCATTACAATATCTCACTTTTCTAAAAATAAAATGTTGTGACAAAGAAAAAACCAATAATGTTTCTTCACATTTATTTAAAGGCTGATGTTAGACTTTCAATGGGAGTGGGTTTCCCCTTTGCTTCAGTCTGAATCTGGCTATTATAAAGAAACATTCTCCTTATTGTGATATGATTGGCTGTAAAACTTTGGAGTCTACCTGAAATTGGTCAACAGGTGAATCAGAATACCTAATTAACCACCTGTTAATATTAATTAGCTAGAGATAGGCTAATTGATGAATTGCCATCTAACAAAGAAAACCCCACCTATTCATTAGCATAGCAGTTTCTGTAAAACCATTTAACGGATCATTGTTCCTTTCAAAACTTTATCGCTTTATGGGAGATATAATTTTGGTATACACAATTAGGGCAGCAGACTTAAGACTGCTTTGTGATTGAACACTAGGTGTTTTCTTACTGCACCTTGTTGGATAAGGATAGGTTTGCCATTTGTTTTTATGGCACAGCTACACTTAGAAGATTATTTCATGCTGAAGCAAGTAAGTACAGTAAAGTGCCTTGCCCAAGTAAACATACTGGTAGCTGACTGGGTTTATCCAATAGTGGAAATCAAATCATACCCTTCCAGTCATGAGTTCCACATTCCAATAATAATTCATATGTAGTCTATGCTACCTATACCTTTATAGTGACTGACAGTTTCAAACTTTGGATTTTAAGAAAAGATCACATCCAAAAATCTCTATTTCTATATCTTCATTATTGCTGTACTTTTTGTTTCTTGATAATAGCAGAAAAATGGATGAATATTACTATTTATTTAGAGTTCTGTGTGTATGTAGGTCAGTCATTGGGTAAAAGGACATTTAAATATTTACTACAAATCGCCAAAAAATTCAAATTTCTCCCCTTTCATGAGTTCTTTTCGTCATAAAAAATAAAATGGCAAAGAACTATTAGTGACTAACCACTCATACTTGATGTGGTGGAGCTTATATGCAGGTTTGTTAGAACCCACATGTTGCAGCTCAAATTTGTCATTAACAATCAATAATTACACTTTGTACATAAGATTCTTAAGTTACAAATGACAGTGACAGATAAATGTTTGACAAATCTGACGATGTAAGTCACGCTTGATGTAGCTTTTGTTTTGTCGGTACATATGTAAGAACACTGCAAGAGTAAGGAACAGTGTCCTGACAGGTTTCCCCACTTGTAAAATTGTATACACACATGCATGTCCCCACTTCCCTCCACCACCAATACCTCTGGGTAGGATCCAAATTCCTGTGCCAAAAGCATCACTCATGTCTCTCTCCACAGATTATGATTTCTATCGTACAGTACTTCAACAACTTTAAAATCTCTTCAGAAATTGTCTGATTTATTGTCAAGATGCTGACAACTCAAAATGTTCACATCATTCCGAAAATGTAGTTTTGGGGTTTAAACTAATTTTAATTAAGTAATACTTACTGCTGTTATTACATTGCTATCTCTTTTTCTGGTGATAGTCCTCAGTCCAAGGTGACAATTCCATTTTTTATTAATTGGAGGCCTAGAATAAAAACAACACAGTCCCTGTCTGATGCCTTCATTACTTCCATTCATTTGGAATATTATCTTTCTTCATTTGGGTCAGAATTACAGGGTTTCAGAGCAGGAAGGGGGGAGGGAATCTGGCAATAACAGCAGGTAAATATTACTGAACAAAACCACATTTTAACAGCAGTAATACAATACCTATTATTATTACATTGCTGATTTTACCAGCCCAGAATGAGGCTGATGGACCCATAATAGCTGTCAAGAAAAAAATTACCATCTCTTTCCAGTAGGATGCTACTCCAGACTGGAAGATGACATGTTGACAACTTATTTAACTAATACAATCAGGCCTAATGCATAAATGACCTAACTAAGGCCCACCATCAAACAGAGGCAGATGAAGAGCAAGTGGAAAGAGAATGCCAAAAGGTGACTTTCATGACATCATCCAGACCATAATGATTAATAAAGGCCTAAGATGTAGCAATAGCCTGAAGTTCATGCACTTTGATTCTCATGAAGTGAAGATCTCTCTAGTGAGATACTGATAGGCTCATTTGATAGTCAAACTAATCCACCTAGATATATTGGCTAAAAAAATATCTGAAGTACCTATGAGAGGGATCAAGAGACACTTCTTACCACTTCTTTTCCTTTTGATTTAGCCAAAAAGAAATATAATGTGGTGACTAGACAAAGAAGTCTATCTTGATCATCCCTAGCACAAATGTGACTGATATAAGGGATTTGAATTGGTTCAGGAGCTACCAGAGGTAGCTGATTCTTGGCCAAAAAGCTAAGCTGGCACAGAAGAGAGACTGGATCACAGTTGCACTTGAAACGAAGACAACCCTCTTCAACCGATAAGGTATGAATTGACTACCTCTCCTTGCTGATGCTAAAGAAAGAAGGAAAACCATCTTTAATGTGAGATTCTTAAAAGAAGCCACACTCAGAGGTTTATATATTCCATTATCAATTAATACCTCTGAATAAACAGTTCATTCATATTTTAATTACGGTATCAGAAGAAATACATGGCTTTTGCAGTGTTATTTACATGCTAATTTAATATGCCTAAAGGTTTGACCAGGTCATTCCAATTGACACCAGCAATAGATGTGATCAAATTAGTGAGGCTACCCATAAGGAAAATGAGGGTACCCATTGGGTATTGTTATCGATCCTGTAAAGCAAGTTAATGTATGCAGTACTGTGTAATGACCTGTAATGCCAGGTGCTTGCTCATGTACCGGTAAATTTTTCAACCAGTGACATCTATTGTTCTTGCTGACAGAAGTGTCAGAGCTTTTAATTCATGAGCAAAGATCAAACCAAAATGCTGCCTAACCACAGGAAGTGTACATGCACTTACTTGATAAAAGGTAATCTTATTTTGTGGGAATATAGAGGTCACTGTACTTGCAAAGAAAACAACATAGCATGCTAAATGGTAATTTTGGAATTTAAACTAAATGGAGTCTATATGGATATAAATATTGTGAATATTGAAATATAAATTATATATTTTTGAAACTGAAAGAATATGGTATGTATTGTTTTAATTTCCATTGACTATTTTATTGCTGGTTCCTCTATTCGACAAAAGCTTCAGCTAAACGGGGTCAGTAAGGTACATTAAGCAAAATAGCATGAAGAAGGGCAGAAATCTCTCTCTCTCTCGTATCAAGACATATTTTATTTCTATCACGAGGTGCAAGAAGAAAAATGTGCGATGGAATACCCATGTCCATGTCATGGTTATTCATTTTCTAACTTGTCTATTCTAATACAAACATATGTAAGCAAATTTAAACAACATATATTACTAATGCATGCTGCTTTAGCGCAATTACGTCTGATGCCATGAATTTAATACTGACAATCATGTAAATATTTTGGAATCCTTCTCAATGTGGGGTCCTATATTTTTTCGTACACGATCTCTTCCCCAAAATGATTTAAAAAAATTTACACATTATTTTTCGTACTCTGAAAAAAATATAAATTTTTTCACATACGAAAAATTACATTAAATACGGTAAAGCAATTTAATTAACATAATCCATATATAAGTCGATTCGGAGTATAAGACAAAACCCAGAATTACAGGTAAAAAAGTATCGACTTTTAGGCCGGCAAATACGGTATACAGATTGGTTTTACTTCAGATGTGCACCTACAAAACAAATCCTAGCTCCAGTTTCACTTCCTGGACATCAAAGGTAAATTGTAAAATAATGAGCTGACAACTTTTTTAACTTTTTATATATTTTGTAACTCATTCATTGCATTTTCAGAAGCTGGTATTGCCTACTCAGGCAAAATTCGTTTCCCTATTTTAATAACTGCTAAATATAGTGTACTTTGGACTAATTCAGGCTGATTTTTCGAGCCAATGGGAGCAGTTATTTTGATCAGCTGTGTGCTTAGATTATCTACAATTTCCACAAGTACAATATGTAAAGAAATTTCAGCCACAGTACATGAAAGTAGCATAGAGGTATGCCAAGATTCTCTCCATTGTGCATGTTACAAATACAAATTTACCGTACACACGTCACTCTCTCGGAATTACACAATATCTGTAGAGCGCCACCCAAATTGTTTTGCACCTCCAAAAGAATAGGATTTTGTCTATCCTGTCTAGTGGAACACAAACTTGTCCATGGTTGGTGAGGTAGTTCATTCCCAAGTAAACAAAATCCTGAGAAAGGATCAGCTCCAAATTCTCTAGCTTCAGAATAAGTCCTTGCCAGGTCACCGTGGACCAGCAGAATGGCAGATCTTGCAGGAGGGACTCATTGAGGTCATTGTGAATTATCAAGTCATCAAAATACTGGAGAATAGGGATCCCCAGATCTTTAAGGTGGGTGGAACTTCTCTCATCACCTTGGTAAAAGCTCTGAATGGCAGTGCTTGAAATGGGGAAAACTCCTGATTCTGACAAAACCGGAGGTACTTCCTGTGAGGAGGAAAAGGTACGCATCCTGAAGGTCAATCGAGACTGACCAGTCACCAGGCCTTATGGTATTCCTGACTGATGTGGTACTGTCCATCATGAATGGCTCCACCTGAAAAAACACATTTATGGCATAAAGATCAATAAGCCAAAACTTTCTGCCTCTTTTGGAGACCAGGAAAATCCTGGTGTAGATTGTTTTGGGGTTTTGTGGGGGTTTAATGCCACTTTTTAGCACATGATTCGCTATATACACAGCAACCGGTATATTTGGAAGACCCCAGATAGAACATAGACCCATGGGAAGCTACTGGCAAGCTATCTCACATACCCACATTGGTCGAACTGAGACTCAAACTCATTTGAACTGAGGTGTGATGTGTGAGTGATCTGTCAAGGAGAGCGCCTTAAACCACTCGGCCACCCAGGTCCCCATCTGGAGTAGAAAGCCATAGATTCTTTGTTTGCCACCTCTCTACTGTGCCCTTCTGCAGAAGGGAGTGCACTTCTTCCCTCACTTGAACCAGTTTTGACTGGTGAAAAAGAATGTTAGTCCTTGAAAGAGTAGGATGTTCACAGAAATGAAGCCTGTAGCTTCCTTTAGTACAGAATGTACCCATGTATCTTCCATTATACCTGACCAAACCTCTGAAAAGATAGCTAGCCAAGCACAAACAGGGATCCTTGGAAGAGGGATGCACAGCAGGAGAAGGTGCGAGTCTCTAGGGCATTTCCTCCTTTCTTAGGGAAGGGGGATGAGTCTGCAGTCTTCCTCCACTTACCCTTCCAGCTGCCTTGTCTAGCTAAAAAGGCAAGAGGGAGTCATGAATTGGTGTTGCTTCTTGGACTGCTGAGGCTTCATCCACTTAAAGAACATGGAAGAAGGTCCCAAGCATCTAAGAGGGTGGCTTAAGAGGCCAAGCAGGAGAGTGCACCCTGTAGCTGGATGCTGAAACCAGAGGTCACATCGTAGATGGTGGGACCAGTCCACCCCTTATGTTGCCTGGCAAATTCCTGGCCCATTGAAAACCTTTGGAAAAGCTCAGTTACCATGGCTGTTTGAGGGAGTAAAAGGAGATCTGGTCAATATGTCCCCCCCCCAAGAGTCTCTCCAAACTGGAGAGTTTTTCTTGTCCTCTGCACCAGAAGGCTTGGGACACACATCTTGGGAGAGAAGACAGTAAACTTCGTTTACCACCTCATCAAAGACCAGATCTCTTCCTCTTTCACAGCCTGAGCCAACAGGTGGGAGAAAGCAGGGGACATGAAGGGAGGAGGAGGGACTGTCTCAGCCAGTTCCTTGGCAAACTTGTTTGAGTCCACCAAAACTGAAAGGATGTCATTATCCTGCTTTTGCTCCTGAGGGGAGGCAGGACTTTCCAACACAATGTCTCTCTGAGAAGGGATAGACTTGGGAGTACGGGTATCCTCATACCTCAACTCATCACAGGAAGTGATAAAACTGCCCCTACTAGCAAACATTTTAGGATGATAGGAGTGCCTCTTGTCGCTACTAGACCACATGAAAGAGGACTAGCCCCCTTTGTTTCCATTGGCTCCACATGAGCAGATGATATAGGTCTGTGACCCGCCACATTTGAACTGCTTTGAGGCCAATGCTTGGGCATCCATGGTGCCATTAAGGGGAAGGAGGATTCACTTCCCTGAAATGGATGTCCCCACATCCTGCAGGGATTAAATGGGAACAAAGGAAAGGAGGGATGGCGATCCAATCTACTTCTTTAGTCAGATGAGTATACGATGACTCCCCATCCCCAACTAGATTGATCTGCAGAATCAAGGCGGGGGATGGGTATTGATCCAATTCCTGTCCTCATACTGATGATGTGACTCCATTGACCATGACTCTAAGATTGGTCAGGCAACTCTGATCTGATAGAGAAGCCCTCCTCAAAACACATAGAGTGTGATCACTGCTCTTCCTTTTCAGCAAACAAACAAAGCAAAAGATCCCATACCCTCCTGGAATCAAAGAGCACTCTTCTCTAATGAAGATAAAAAAATATCCCATACCCTCCTGAGATCGAGGAGTCTTCTTCCAAGCTCCTAATGACCCAGAGAAGGACTCCATACCCTCCTGGGATCAAGAAGTACTCTTCTTTAGTGAAGAGAAAGATCCCATACCCTCCTGGGATTGAGGAGTCTTATTCCAAGTCCCTTAGGACTCAGAACAATCCTACACCACAGGGGCATTAAATTTATCTTAAGCAGAGAACGATCCAGGGATCGAGGAGAAAGGGATCCCATACCCTCCTGGGATCATGGAGACGCGCATATGTAAGGGCAAAATGGCTAACAAGAAAGCAATTCATTGCATAATGCGTTCTGTCAAATTGGATATCAAATTGGTATTATTTGTACAAATATAAACACCCTTTATGCCAGTATGTGTTCTGTCAAATGTGGTAAAATTCTGTTAAGCGGTGTTTGAAGAAGATCAGTTAAATAAATTTCATCCCATCTTTTTAACTGGCTATTTGTTTTCCATCTTGAGTAAAAAATCATTGATTTATGACTGAAAACCTGTTCTTTTTTTTTGTAATACCCAGATACCCATGTCTTTTAAATTGAGGAGCATAATAATCATGGATGCCAAATTCTTTATATTTGTAAACAAGAGCTAGTAGTGATGGGTGAATCACAAATGGCTCTGCTGTCTCCAATTTGTGGTGAAGTTATCTTGCAGAAACAATAGTCAGGAGAACAATTAAGCAGGGAGCAATAGCTCTTCTAAATGGGACTAAAGTCATAAAAGGCACATGTAAGTCTATGAGACAATGCCCATACCAAATTGCACCAGATTATGTTGAATGGTTTATGAAATATGCCACTTGCAAGCAACATTCCATGTGAAGATATTAAGTTAACTGTCAAGGGCCATAACTCTATCCATATTGGAGTTGACAAACAAAATCCATAAAGGTACGTCGTGGGAAATGAAAGACAAAGCCTTTGAAAGGCACATCTCCATGTAAGAGGCAATTCACCCACTAACTGACATCCAATTATATGTGAGGGTTGCAGAGTTATGTTAGTTACCAGCAACATCCCATGTGAAGAATTAAGTTAACTGTCATGGGCCAGAGCTCTCTTCAAAATAGAGTGGTGAGAGACAAACTCATAAAAGGCACATATCAGGCTATGAGATAATGTGCTCACCACACTGCATCAAATTATGTTGAATGATTCCCGAGATATCTGGTGAAAAGGATCTGCTTTAGTGGAGCTGTAATATTGGTGGAAGAAGGGCAATAACTCCATCAAAATTGGACTGGAAAAGACAAATACTTTTACAAGGCACATCTACATGTAATAGTCAATTTGCCTAAAACAATTGCATCTCATTATGTGCCAGGCTTGTGGAGATATTATGGTTACAAGAAAAATCCCATATTAAGTTAATTGTCATGTGCCACAACTCAATTCAAAATGGAGTTGATGAGACAAAACCGATAAAAGTGCACATCTCGGGCTATGAGACAATATGCACACCAAACTGCATCAGAATATGTTGAATAGTATCTGAGCTATGCTAGTTACAAGGATCTGCTGTGGTTAAAATGTAACAGTGATAGAAAATGGTCAATAACTGCATCAAAATTAGACCGAAAAGACAAAAAATGGAGACGAGTTCGATATTATTGTAGTATCATTTATTTTCGTGGAGCTCAATTTTTATGGTTTTGTAAAAAAAGACATTTTTGTGGGTACAGTCCTACCTATTTATGTCGACATCCTCGGGCCCGAGGAAATATTGTCGACATAGGCGGATGTCGAGATAAGTGTTTGGGGTGGGGGTGGGGGGGGTCTGAAAAAAAGATACAAAACATTTTGGTTACCTTTGTGTAATAAAATCCACAATGCGTTAAGTACATGCATATGAAAAATCCATGACTTCGTGTACGGGTCTCATGTTAGAAAATGTATGCATCCTGATATGAAAAACATTCACTACGATATTCAATGTCGGCATTAGCACATGGTTGCATAGTTGTTATTTACATGCTTCAAGTACATGTACTTAACTTGGCCTAGATTTTGGTCAGTCTGTTCCCATCTTATTGAGGCTACCAAGGGGATGGGGCTATTCACAGGGAAATGAAAACATGTCAACAAGTTGGTTTAAACAGTACATGTATTTATTTACAGAAGTCATCGTGAAAAGTACATAAAATTGAACAAGAGATGTGTGGCTGATATGATTAATGAAGGCATAATATTGTATACATTGACACATGCTAATGAGGTATTAAAAGAAAATGATTCATACAATACAATATTGTAACAATGTCAGCTCAAGTGGTATACATTTAAAATACGTCCCGGAGATAACAAGTTATGAATTCTCTCAAAATACAAATACATGTAGCAGTAAAAGATTTTAATGACAAATACATATAATTGAGATTATTATCTATAGCTTTTGTGTTTGCATAATAATCCACAGGAAGATGGTGCACATTTTTAAAACAGCGAGGCTTCTTCGACTTGCCAATAACTAGAAGTGGCATTTTATCATTGCCAATCATGTTCGATGTGACTAGAACAGAGATGCGGTCTTTAGGCTGTTTCCCACCAACACATGGTTGACCTTAATGAAGGGTGCATTGTTTTTATTGAACATTGTAACCGGCTTGCTTTGATGAAGGGTACATGTGTTACATGTATTTAAGTCGCCGCTAGAGGCCAGATCAACTAATTGTTGAATAAAGTACAGGTCAGAACTGGCCGCTTGCCGACATCAATGATCAGGCGGCAAAATTAAAGCCTGGCGGCAAGATCAACTAATTGTTGAACAAAGAATGGGTCGGAACTGGCCGCTTGTCGGCATAAATGACCCGGCGGCAAGATCAACTAATTGTTGAACAAAGTATGGGTCGGAACTGGCAGCTTGTCGACATAAATGATTAGAAAACAAAGGATTTGTTCAAGTTGGGACCAAGGGCTTCTGTCGACATATACGTTTATTTTTTATCTCGACGTCAACATAAGCATGACAAATTTGGTAGTAATAGTAGACCAAGGGACCGGGACTTTGCTTTTTTGTCGACATAGGCGGCTTGTCGACATAAGTGATGTCGATATAAGTGGGTAGGACTGTACTTAAATTTTTGGTTTTGCCTGTCAAAGTTTGCATATTAGTAAGTGTTCAATTTCGTGGTTAAACCTCTACAAATACCCAAAATAAAGAATAAAAAAGAATAAAACTATGCTGACGCAAACAGCGGTCACTTGAATGTTTATAACAATGCTACCATGTGTATGAGCACAAATCAAAAACCTGACAAGTTCAATGCTTACATCGTATTTTCATCCAAGTGAATACCATCAATGGAAGCCGACGCAGCCAACAACACTAAAACAATACTACCACCTCTATGAATGCAAATAAAACACCTGTCAAGATCAATTACTTACAGCATTGTTCATAAAGTGAACAAAACATGTGACTGGCTGACCCTTGCTCAATGCAATCAGCAGACAGTGGCAATATTTGATGTGTTTAGAGCCCACCAATGTGAGAAGATGTTAACTAAATTGAAAGACAGTGGAATCACACGTTTGTTTGTGCCTGCCTTATGTACAGACCAACTTCAACCACTAGACTTAACAATAAATAAAGAGTAATTAAAATCACACATCCACAACTGGTATGCTAAACAGGTCATGGCGGCAATCACTTGAAAGGAGAATGTTACTGGTGACGATCACTGATTGCAACCTCATTAATCAAGTCAATTCAAGCTGAATGGATAATTGCAGCTCACACGACAATGAGTGAATAATCGGACCTAATTATCAGTGGTTTTGAGAAAGCTGGACTTGTTTAAATTATGTAATTTGTAATTTGGAGATTATTTACTTGACAAGCAATTTGTGTGCTCTTTGAAACTTCATTGACATGATGTTGATACAGTGGCTTTGTCCGAAAATCAGTGAAGTGTGAGCCCTAAAATACTCTGCTGTAATTAGTGTATACACATAGTGTTTCATTAATAATAGTGCTTCAAGCAATGCATGGATAAAATTAAATGTGGTTTCAGAAGGATTTAAATTTTTCATCAGTTGTACTCGAGTGAAGGATCGATTTGAATGAGTATTAAATTTAATTTTCATATACTAGTATTTTTTATTATTCTTTCTTTCATTTTCAGCATTACTAGTGTTTGAATACCTTATGCTTTTTCTCGTTTTTCTCTATCCTTACTTATCTCACATATCGATATAAGACACTGAGTAGAAATTACAGCTATCCGATACTTTATCAATACGTGTGTATTGAAACAATATAAAATACTTTATAATTCTTTTTTCAAAGGGTTAAAATAAAACAAACATGTGTAAAAGCTGATACTGTATTACCAAATTACAGTATTGACGTTGATTTATCAAATACTAGTAGCTTCGTTAATCTCTAGGAACAACACAGAGTAAGAAAATGAGGGGGGGGGGGTCATCATCATGCATGGCTAATTTTGCGTTGGGTATTTAAACTCGTGGTTCGGGGCAACAATGAAAACTATGAATATTGGTCCCCCATGCAAATTTCTGATATTACAGTAATCCATATTGTTACAAATATCCAACTGCATATAATTCTGAATCGATAGTCAATTGTACAAATGTAAACATTTTTAACAATCTCTGTAAAAAAAAAAAAATGAACACCCATCCACCCAATTTAAATAATTTTGTGGGGCTTTTTTCCATATAGGCCATGCACTCCTTATCCTTGTGTATCACTGTGATCTGAGTGCAATAAAGTTAAGTTTTTTTATATTATGCTAAAAAGCACATTTCCATGCAATGGGTACTACACCTAAACAATGACATCTAATTATGTACAAGGGTTGCAGAGCAATGCTGATCACAAGATGACTGAAAGAACAGCTGGTTGGAGAGATGGTCCAACAGAAATGGTGATCACTACAGGGCTCCCACATCTGAATGTGGGTCCCTAATTATTTGCAAAGTAAATGCAAGTAACATTCTTATTATTGTTACTTATGATCAAACTGAGACCAACAGCTTTCACAGTATTGTATCTCCCTCTGGCTGAAAAAGCAGACCAGAAAGCTGTGATTGCATCCCTACAGACAGTTACTCTCATAAGATCTGAACAAAAATAGTATCGATCCCCATTCATTTGTCACATGCTTTACTTTGTACACAAAGTTTATAGCTTTCAATACAATTACTTAGACAATCTTCAGAAGTTGGAGAGACCTACAAATGGAGCCTCTGACAGCTTGGGAATCAAAACTAATAATTTACCAGTGTCTTTCAAAAATGTGCAAGTGTAAATACTGAATTTCATTGGCTCTTAAGGTTCCTTTCAGAAAAATTAGATAACACTTTTATTTTACAAGCCTGATGAACAACTCACTTTAACTATGGGAGGGTCCCAGTCTAGATATAGAGGAGTGCCAAGCAGTGGGTTATCTGATTTGTTTTAGCTCTGCCTATCTAGCAAATTAAGCACAAGATTAAGCTTTATATATGCATGTAGATCCTCTATGTATTTTACAAAGTTTCAGTCAAAAAAAGCAGAAATGTAGAGACATAATGTTTCTGAATAAACAAATTGCCGGAAACAACTTTGGATCTCTCATCCAGATTTTGGTCTTCCTCTCATAAGAACTAAATTAGCTTGTTCAAAGAAGCATTGAGACAGGTTAAGCTTTGTGAAAACTTGTATAAGTTTGACATTTGTACAAAAGATTTTACATGTGTAGAAAGTACCAGGGAGAATGCAGACAAGATAAAAATGAATTAAATAAAATTTAAGTCACAGTACAGAATCCACCTTGTCTAGATGGACCAAAAGACTGATGAACATCATTGTCACTACTTTCCCACCAGATTTTTGATCAGGGGAAAGTTCAACAAATAAATAAAATAAACAAATAAATAAATAGCCTGTTGCAAGCTGATTCTGTTGTAACTTGTGCTCTAACCTGTTGAAGTTTTTTCTCATATTGTAAAAGTGTGGATTTTGTCAAGATTAAATTTCAATATCAATTACATCACTATATTCCTATTGTACATTACCTTCTGTAAGGTTTACAACTCTATGTTGCAAGTCTGTTGTTGTAGTTGTAACATTGCTGGCAATCCCTGAAATAGGACTAATCCTTCGTACACTTATAATGTAGTGATGGAGATCTCCATTTGGGTTTAATGGTGCATTCCACATTAACAGTATATCTCTGGCATTTTGTTCTTGACAATGTATGTTGAATGGGGGATCAGGAGCTGAAGAAGACAAAGAAAAAAGAGTAATTTTTAAATCTTTAAATATCTCCTTATCTTCTTTGAAATTAAAGAAAGTCATCTAAAACTATATGAAATCAGAGTGTAATTAATGAAGATTTTACTAATCTCCAGTAGCCACTGTAAACATTAATTATCATGCAGAGATCTTGACAACAAAATGTTGGCCCTTTTCTAATGTTGGATCTTTTTAAACTTTAAATTGAAACTTGTAATTGTCACTATAAAGCCAGTATTTTGCTGACATACCATTAACTGAACCACATACATACATACATACATACATACATACATACATACATACATACATACATACATACATACATACATACATACTGTGACAAGGCATAAAAAACATAAAACAATAAAAAAGAACATTCTATTCTATGATATCAAAGTAGAGGCAGTATAATGGCTTGATAACAAGAGGACTAAGTGGGCCTGATAACACTCATCTGACTTACATAAATTAACAGTTGACCATTTCACTAAGCAGGCTTATGTAGTTTGCAAGAACACAATCTATGTGAACTATCTCTCAAACTTTATATCATGTTCATTTTACCTATTTTACTATATCCTGATAAAATTTTGTTCTAAGGATAATGATAAAATAAAATGTAGCCTCTTGTTCATAGTCGATGTCATCCAGATCTTGATGATATAAACCTATTTACCAAGGTTTATAGAAATTGGATGACAAATATAGTCTCCAGATTTAGAAAGGTACTAAACTCAGCCAATCAGATGGAAGGTATCTCATTAATATAGACTATATTTGAAGTTTGATGAAAATCAGATCAAAAATATAGCTTCAAGAGTGACAACAAGCTCAGCCAATCGGATGCAAGATCACCTCATTAATATGTGAGGGTCCTGTTCACTTTTGATATTGTCCAAAATCTTGACAATATAAGACCTTATTCCATTTTGATCCAAATCGGATCAGAATTATGGCTTCTAGAGTGGCAATAAGCTCAGCCAATCATATGCAAGATCACCTCATTAACATGAATAAATCATGCTCATTATCAAAATTGGACAAGATCTTGAAGATATAAGCACATACTCCAAGTCTGAGCACAATCAGATAGGAAATGCAATCTCCAGACTGGTCACAAACTCAGCCAATGAGACGCAAAATTACCTCATTACTATGTGTGGATCTTGCTCATTATTGAACCCATCCAAGATCTTGATGATACAAGTCCTTATTTCAAGTTTGATCAAATAAGTTCAGAAATGTGGCTACTAGAGGGGTAACAAGCTCAGCCAATCAGGCTCAAGATCACCTAATTAGTATGCATGGACTTTAGTCATTATCAAACTCGTCTGAGACCTAAATGATCTAAGCACATATTTCAAGTTTGATCAAAATAAGATCAGAAATACGACATTCTGAAGGGTAGCAAGCTCTGCTAATCAGATGTAAGATTACCTCATTATTGTATGTAGATATCACTCATTATCAAACTCAGCTCAGATCTTAATGATATAAGTTTGATAAAAATGGGATCAGAAATATGGCCTCCAGAGATGTAACAAAGTTAACCAATCTGATGCAAGATCACCTCATTAATATGCATGGATCTCACTGATTATTGAACTGAGATTTTAATGATATAAACCAATATTCAGAAATATGGACTCAAGAGTGGTAACAAGCAATTGTTAATGGACAGACATACGATGCACAACACATGATGGATAACACACAACAGATGCAATGCCATACCATAAGTTCACTTGGTCAGGTGAGCTAAAAACCAGAGGTTAAAGTTGTTTCTGTATTAATTTTTTTTTTACATAAAAATCTTTGCTCTTAAAATCTGCTGAAAAAGCTATTACCATTCTCCACCCTTAGAACCCAGATTTTACTGGGTGAAAGTCACAGACTTTGAATAACCCTGCCAGTAATACAAGCATAGTTCAGGTATCAATAAATACCTTCTTCAGCCACAACATATGAGGCCTCACCTGAAAAGAGCACAGCTTGCAGTCCACTCACCTCATTCCTATAGCCCTATCCCCAGACTAAATTACTTCCCTATCCTGCTAATGGTGCTCTAAGCAGTCCCCACTACCAGGAAGTATTATATGGACTCAGTATACAATCATTTTGCTATATATTCTCTACATATTTTTCCCAGTACTTAACTTTCCAGTGTCCAAATCTAAATAAATCATATCTTAAAAATACTACAATAAATAGATAGAGTCTAATTTTTTAATTATTATGATGAGGTTTTTCAGGGGAGAGATTTTCATCAGAATAGAAACACTTTTATCTATGATGAAACAAATGTGTCTGAAATATTGCTGCAAAGTTTCAATGAATTTGATAGTTACAGGCTTCTTTTTCTGACACCAAAATATCAACAACAAAAAAATACTGTCAAACATTCAAGAAAATTCAAAGTTTCATTGTGAATTTGTTGTTGAAAGGTAAAGTTTGATCAAATTATAGGAAGTAAAGTATGAAACAATTAATAGTATCTTATTAAATGCATCAAATTAGTCATTTTGGTTTAGTAAACGTAATGTGGGCACTCAGTTTGTCCTTACTATTTACCTCAAGTTATTTTGTTTTAATTTTTTTTTCTAAACACTGTTTCAAAAATGTCAATCTATAAATGGCTCATTAAGGTAACATGAAACATATTCATGGAGCAAACCAATGTTCATCCTAAGTGATTTTCTGGCAAATCACCATATATATAGTGAGAGTAGTAGAAGTGGAAATGGTAAGCAACAGCTTGTCTGAATTTCATGAAAGTAGTTTATTCAAGCCAGTTTAATACTATCAATAAACAAATTCTATTTTTAATCATGTCCCAACTCTTGATGTCTTATACAGAAGGTAACAAACTGTGGTCATGAACAAAATGCAAAAGTTTAACATCAACTAGTAAAATGTGAAATGTAGGTCAAAGTGACCTTCCCCTGTTGTAAGGATGTGGTACTAATAGAGATGCATACGATCATGTAATTTGATGATTCTGGAATGAACAGTGCTCGGTATTGAACCCAAGTCAGTGTAGTGTGATATGTGGGAAAAAGTGACCTACTTTTGTGATGAGGGTGCAGTATTCATCAAACCCTCACAAAGTTTCGTGATTGTAGGTATGACAGTATGTATACAAAGTGCAAAAAAACCTAATTGGTCATAAGCTAAATGCAAAAACTGAACCAAAGCCAGTAAAATGTGAAATGTTAGTCACAGTGGTCATCTTTTGTTGTAAGGGTGTGGTTACTAACTGAGATGCATATAATCAACTGTTTTTATTATTCTAGCATGAACAGAGCTTGAGAAATCAACTTAAAACAAAAAATGTAACCAAAGTCAGTGAATCATGAAAAATGGGCCACAGTGAACTACATTGGCGATGAGGGTGTAGTACTAGTTAGGATCCATCCCCTCAGCATATTTCATGATTCCATGTATAACAGTATTTATACAGTGTGCAAAAAACTAATGTACGTACCAAGTTAGCCCCCTAACAAGGGGATAGGTACTATGAAACCCACTCTAACTTATTGCCTAGGACCAAAGAAGAAAGCATGGTAGAGATTCATGTGTACATAATTTTATCTGTGTGTACACCAGTGCAAACAATGCCACCGATACTGACATCAGGGGTAGTAGAATAACTTTCCTTTACTTCGTAGAATTGAGTTATTAAGAGGAAGTAGGACTGATACACCTGGCCTCTTTCAATCCAACACAATCACAGTAGACATTTCATTCGCTTGTTTATTTAACTTCTCAGGAAGGTATGCAACACTGAATGGGAGCTTTGATAAAGGAATTGGGTTATAAAAATTTGCAAGTTTGGTGGAAATGTGGTTAGAAAAGACAAATAATCAATTTGAATGAAATAAGAAAACAAGATTCCATTTATTTTGGCAATAGATGCTTGTAGACCAGCATGCCCATAGTGAGGGTACCTTACTATTTATAAAATTCAAATCTACATGTGTGAAATAATGCTTCTTACAAATTGTTGCCAAAATAGTTCACAAAGATTAGATTTATGAACAGTGGTGGTATGATTCTAACATGAACCAGTAATTTATTTTCCGCCTCAAAAACAAGGATTTTAAAAATAAAGAATCAAATGTTGGTTTACTAAAAGGTTTGCTTCCTTTTTTGAGTCATATATTGACAAAAAGATCAGCAAAGGCTATGAAATTATAGCAAGTGTAGAGGAATCAGTACACTTAATCCTTACTTTGATGCAATTATGGTTCCACAAAATGCTCTCTCTCATCTGTAAATTTTACTATGATGAACACCCTCCGTATATGACTTTCAAAACCTAGAACATAAATAATCTTTCATTGGCAAGACTAAACAGAAACTATTTTCTTTTCCTATGTTAATACCAGATATATTTCATTGTATGGTAAATAAAATGTGATAGACACAACTTAAGATATATAGCTTTTGTACCACAAGATGAAATTTATCTAGTATTTATGCAGGAAAAGAAAATTGTCTCTTTATTATATAATAATCTTGCTCCTGAATCAAAGTTTCAATGATTAAACTCACTCTGCAGCACAACACCCCCACCATCCTTTTAATAAATTCTCTTTTCATTCAACTGTATTCATTGTCTGATCTTATAAATATCAGCAACTTAAGAGAGCGGTAGGATTGGGATTACTTAATCTGTTGCAATCAATTAAAGTGGATTTATCATGGTAGTACAAGAAAATAACTTCATAGAGATACAAAAGGTGTTAAGTCAAATTTTTCAGCCAAAAATAAGTTCCATGCCTGAAACGTAATGCACATTCCATTTATTTGTTCTAACTCACATTTTTCTTGTTGCAGCTATAACTTCGGTAGGCACACACAGTCAAGCATCACAAGGCATGATGGGAAATCTTGTTTTCACATGTGAAAATATATAGGAATGAACAAAAAAACAACAACATTATTTCACAATTAAGTATATAATAAATTAATATATATATATATATATATACAGTGGTCACCACTGTAAATCACCTCAGTATAATGCTGTCTCTCACCATAAAGCTCCTCTCAGTACAATGCTGCCCATCACTATAATGCACCTCAGTATAGTTATAGAGTAATCCTCACTGTAAAGCACAACATTATAGTGCTGTTCCTCATATAACATGGGCATGCTTATGGATCCCATTTTTGGCATGATTATAGCTTTGATATTGAACTTGCCTCAGTACAATGTGAACTCAATTATATCACAGAACATTTTCTTAGATCCCCATATCATCACTACAGTAAGGGACCACTGTATATATATAATGACACCATCACTGTAAATTGCTAAAAAAAAAGATATATATGTCTATCTGCTGAAATCCTAAAAATATACCTTGAACTTTTGTTTTGATGGGCTCTCTATAGATCTCACTGTATAATGTCTTTGTATCAGAATATCCACTGACTGCCTGCACAATAAACATGTACCATGTTCCATTTTTCACTTTAGAAAAAATTTGAGAAGACGTGGTCCCTGATGTGTTGAATGCCTGATTGTATGGAAACAGTGTTGTGTTCTCTAGGGAGCCACCATATCCTGTCACTACACCTATCGAGCTATTCCACTCAAGAGTGATGTTGCCAGAACTTGCATCTATGTCCATCTTTGTGAGAAGGGCTCCTGGAATACTAGGCTCTGTAAAATAGAATATGAGGAACAGTTAGCTTAATACTGACTCTTGTAAACTTGTAAACATTAACTATTACCATGAAAAGAGGAGACTATTGAGAAAACATTACAATTCACAACCAGAAGTCTGAAGCAAAACTGCAGTCTCCCTATCCTTTTCTCACTTATCACTAACCCTATTATACTTACACATCAGTGTTTCCAGGGGCCAAGCTCCTCCAATAAGGGATGAATCAAATTCTGAATCTGTGGTACACATTTACAGCAAATCCAAAATTGTTTCACAAAGTTTTAAGTTTTTATCCTAAGCAGTATAGGAGAAGTTGTATGATAATACACATGAACACATACACATGTGGGCAGGATCCAATGATTTAAAGTGTGGGGGGAGGTAAAAGAAACAAAACTCCACATGACAAGAGCAACTGATAGAGAAATGTTTATAGTACAGATACAAATCATGTAATTGTTGTTTTATTCACAAATCACAATGAAGACAATGTGGAAGGGATTAAAGTAAAGCCTCCTCCATGTTTCCTCCTTGCAAACTTGCAGTCATCATCTCATACATCACACAACCTCACAAAGTCACACTGTTAAAATGTGGTTGAGAGATTAATTAAGGGCATAGCCAGCTGCTGCAAATAAGTATATATCCATAATTCATGTATTTTGTTCATATACTTCAATTTTTCATACAGTTGATCCATAAAAGTCATAATTATTTCTTGTTCTAAATTTTTCATACAGAGAAGTTTGCTTATAATTAAAAGTGTTACAATTTTTTTTAACAAATTAAATCTTAACTCTGAAGATCTGTGTGTTTCAGAATTAAAGTATATATACAAATATTATGTATAAAAACATGGCAAAAATGAAGCAAATCTTCAATGAAAATCTGTTCTATGCATCACTTATTCTGCCTGACACTTGTATGTATTTTAATATTTTCTCTCCAATACCAGTGTGTAATAAAATGTACTAGCTATTTACAATAGAATGTTCATGAAACTGATAATACTCAAATAACTTGGGCCCTTTTGAACATCTAAATCATCAGGTATCAATCTTTCCAGTCATATTAAAATAATACATACAAGCATCCGTCATAGAGAACTAAATTTGGATAAAGTGTTGACAAATATTTACAGAACTTCATGTGTTCTGGTTTGCAAATCTGTATACAAATCATAATAAAATAGTCTCTATTATTACAAGTTAATCAGTGTCTTTTTAACAATGTTCACATCTACAATCTCAAGATTCTAGCTTCAAATACCATATGTGTTCTAAGATTAAATCATTTCCCCAAACAGAAGTGTAACATTTTTGAATTCAAAGTAACAATTATGCTAGGCTTGAGCTAATTTAACAGGGGACAAATGCAGGACTGGAACATCCCTAACTCTAGAAGGGTGCTCTACCACTTGAGCTATCTGAGCTGATGCTTCCAGTCCTACCCATTACACTTTCTCCCTGCGTTCTGAGACACTTCTCTGTGTCTGAATGTCCACCATCCACTTAACTGCGTCTTTCCTATCCAGGTTGGAAGTGCAGATGTGGAACACTGCTTGCAGCACCAAATGTAGCAGGGAAAAATGCATGGCTGGACCATGGCTTGAAATCAGGACTGCTCTAACCCTAGCTGGGTGCACTACCACTTGACCTATCCAAGCCAATGTGCCAAGTCGTACCTTTTACACTTTCTCCCTACCTTTTTGAGACATGTTCCTGTGTCTTAACATCCAACTGCCACTAAGCTACACCCTCTGTAATCAGGTTGAAGTGCAGATGTGGAACCCTGCTCACAGCACCAAAGTACCAAACGTAACAGGAAAAATGGCACAGCCAGACTGGGACTCGAACCCTGGACCTCCCTAACTTTAGATGGGCACACTATCACTTGAGCTATCTGAGCCAACATGTCCAGTATACCTC
Source organism: Margaritifera margaritifera (assembly GCA_029931535.1). Taxonomy (NCBI): domain Eukaryota; kingdom Metazoa; phylum Mollusca; class Bivalvia; order Unionida; family Margaritiferidae; genus Margaritifera; species Margaritifera margaritifera. Next base: position 1,581,542 of record JAQPZY010001332.1, read on the forward strand.
TTACACAATGATTAGACCAAATGCCAATTAAATACAAGAAGAGAAGTGCACATGCACTTACCAATAATGGATACAGTAATCTTCTTTGGTGGGAATAAAAACATCCTTTTACTTGCAGAGCAAACAACACAGCATGCTAAATGATCATTATTGGGATTTTAACTAAATGGAGTCCATATGAATATAAATATTGCAAATATTTCAATAAAATTATATATCTTTGAAATTGAAGGAGTATGGTATGTTGTATAATTTGTATTTACTATTTTATAACTGTTTTCTCTTTGACAAAAGCTTTAGCTAAACTGAAACATTTTAAGTTACACTGCGCAAAAGAAGGGCTGAAATCTTTCTCTCTCTGTCATACTGGGGCATATTTTATTTGGATCACGAGGTGTAAGAATAAAAATGTGATGATGGACATGATCCATGTCATAGTTATCCATTTTCAAACTTGAGCAAATTCAAACAACATATTTACTAGTGCATGATGCTTTAGCACAATGAAATCTTATGCATGTGAATATAACATTGATAATCATGTCCTTTATTTTCTGACACAATTTCTTCTCCCCAAAAACAATTAATTTTTTTTTAAATTTTCATACTTTGAAGAAAAAAATAATTATTTATTCAAATATGAAAAATGACATGAACTAAGGTATGCTCAAAAAAGGACAAATATTTCAAACATTAATGTATAATCATTTATATCCTCTGCCCCACCAAAATGATTGTTAGGAGACGGAAGAATTTGTCACAGATTTCATATCTTGGACACTTGCATTTACAAAGTGTACAGAAAAGTGATAGTCATCATGAGTTTACTCCAGAAACAAAAGTGTGAACAATGGATGGATGGATGAATAGGAAAATGGATGAAAACATAAAAAATATTGAAGGTGGAGAAGGGCTGATCAAATGTTTTTCTTCCACTTGTCCAGGGCAAGTGGTTTCAGAAAATTCACTTGTCCCACCTAACTTTTCACTTGTTCCAAAATTGTAATCACATACCAAGATTTGATGAGATGTATGCACTTTGATACAAAGAAAGGACAAATGAAATAATGTACAACATAATTATTTCTTAAAAGAATTTAATTTTTTCAAAAACATCGATTGAGATACATTTGGCTACTTCAGGTATGCATGTATATGTTTTAGTTGAATTCCCAAACTGTGCCAGTTTGGGATATTGTTTGCAATAACTGCCCAACATCTTTCCTTCAGAGTCACTAAATTGAAGCCAGGGATAACAATCAACCCAATGCAGCTGAAAATTTCTCTATCTCTTAGCAGTGTCATATTTGACAATTTTTACTGCCACATATTCTGGCTTATGTCTCTTTGGATAAATAGTTACCTCACACTCAGTGGCAGTTTTATGTTTTATCCCTCCACTTTCACATGATTTTCCTTCTCCGAATCTTTCTTTCTACCTTCCTTGCAAAAATAATTTAGCAAACTGATTTTATCCACAAAGTAAATATCAGCTTGCTTGACAGCTACTTCTAAAGCAATCATAACATACATTTTGTCATTTAAATATGGACTGAAACAGCTCATTAATTAGCATAATTGTTTTGCTTCAAATGCAATATCACAGATAGAAGTTAATCCTCTGTATAATCAATTAAAAATTAAAGAATCATTACTGTCATTTAATCAGTTCATAAAGGAAACTGACACCATCATTGGTAAAGGACCTTTCATTAATTTAATTACACTGACTCACTGGATTAAAATCAGAGTGAGCCATTCATAATGATCTGGTTTGAGTAAACACAATGCAACAAAGCCACTTAAAACACTGCTAATTAACCATACTGGCTTTGTTTTGTTTTATGTGTTTTGATTTGCCATAATTTGGTCACTTAGCCCAATATGCAGTAAAGTGGTAATAGAAGGTGCACTCATGTGACCGTTATCAGTGACCACCGGTATGTATGATACAGGATGTAAATGTATACATGGAGAGGGGTAGAATCAAGCATTCAGTATGCCCAGATGGCATGAAGGGGCCGATAAATGTAGAGAAAGTGATTAAAGCATGAAAATAAGGACTTGCCAGCCTTTTTTAAAATAGGGAAAAGCACTTGTCCCAGACTAGCGACTTGGAAAATTGTACTTGTCCCACTTCAAAAATTACTAGTTGGGGATGTCAGGCTATGGGGATTTGATCAGTCTTGTGGAGAATTATAAATAGCAAAAGGTACATCAATAAAATTAGTCTAATATGTGTACCTTTTTTCCTAGAGATATCTTACATAATTTTGAAGTTTTGCCCAAGAAACAAAGGTTCGAATGATGAATTAAGACACAAATTATATAAAAAAAACAAAAACGTTACAAGTACTGAAAATTAAAATTTGTGAATAGCAAAGGGGTAATCAACATTATGCCATTAGTCTATTATGTGTACCATTCAAAGAGATATCTTAAATGACTTTGAAGTTTTGCCCTGGAAACTAAAGTGTGGATAATGGATGGATAGATGAACAAACTAACAAAAACAATAAAAATATTGAAAATGAAGAATAATTGTGAATAGCAAAAGGCACATCTGGACCACTAGTCTGATATGTGTAACCAAAATTGTACAGAGATATCTTAAAAGGTTTTGTACTTTTGCCACAGAATCAAAAGTGCTGATGATGGATGGATGTACAGACAAATGGACAAAAACATTAACAATATTGAATTAAGGAATTGTAAACAACAAAAGGCACATCAGAATCCCTAGTCTAATATGTGTACTAAGTTTCACAGAAACATCTTGAACAGTTTTGGAGTTATGCTCCAGAAATGAGAGTATGAATGATGAATGGATGGATGAACAAATGGATAAAAATACTTAAACATAAGAATTGTAACTAGCAAACGGCACATCTACACCAATTGTCTAATATACGTTTCAAGAGTTATCAGGAACTGTTTCAAATTTATGCTCTGGAATGAAAGTGTGAATGATGGATGGATGGATGAATGAATAGACAAATGGATGAAAATGAAAAATACTAAATCTGAAAAATTTTGAATAGCAAATGGCACATCTAGAGCACTAGTCTGCTGCTAGTCTAATACGTGTACCAAATTCCACAGAGATATCGTAGAGAGTTTTACAGTTTATTTACAAAGAGCAAAGATTTAGAATAGGCTTTTCCTTACCAATAACAGTGTTGATATTTTGTTGTTTATAGGGTTATGTGTTAAAAGAGTGTTTTTTGTTTCTTATTTTTGAACATAAGAGAATTAATAATAGTGTACTGGCTGTTATGTTGATATAAAGTTAGAAGTGTCTAGTCATAAACTAAACATCTGTATAATGGTTTAATTTGTTTCAGATTATTGAAAATGGGGATGAAGATAATGACTCATGAAAGAAGTTAATTTTAGTCCCTTAACTGCCTGTCTATTTGGGGCTAGTTGCTTGATCACCTTCAGTGTACATGACCAGAACCTTCAATCTGGTCATGCTTGGGATCTGTATTCTTGGATCCAACTAAGTAGAGAGCATGAAGGTAGTATCACATGATCAGTCGCTTTCACTGGGCTTTCGAAGTTCCAGACAACTGTTTTGTTTCTCATCATCCAGCTATATTTCTGTATTTGTACTTGTCCATCACCACCTTGACACCACCAGTTTGCTATATACACTGCAAGGCATGCCCTTGTACTTGGCTTACACCTGATTTATTACATCTTTATAGGCTACCATGGGCTGGGCTTTCTTCCCCAATCGGATACTGATATTGTATACTAATAATAATGCCATGCCTGTTTAATAAAATGTTTCATACCTCTTTAACTAGGGGATTGCCCCCATCCCCCTTATCCTGAGACTTCTGAGTTGCCCAGATTACAAAAGTCTTGCAGATTGGGATCAGTACAAGTCACTCTGTGGACTCATACCATTGAATTTTGATATTTGATTAGTTTAGCTAGAATACATGTATTGTGTAATCAATATACTTTCTTCATGATGGGACCACTAGCATTATTCTACTTAATGTGGGATTGACCCACATATGCTAGGATCAGCCTACCACAGATCCTACTTAATCTGGACTCGGCCCAGAATACACTCTAATGCTGGGATCAGCCTAGCACAGATTGGGTATCATCATTGTCATATACACTGTGTTTTATGCAGATTCTAGCTGTTGAGTAGCATTCATAGACATAGCCAAATTTTTATTTGTTTAAATAGTGAAATTGTCATTATTATCACATACTGACTTGGAATATTTGTAATGATTGAATATGGACATGTAGTGTGAATTGAGAAACAGAGAGAGGGGGAGAGCAAAATACTCTTGAATTTTTTGTTACTTTTCTTACAAGGCATGTACTAAACATTCCGTATTGCAAGTCTATATTTTGTTGTGTATAAATGCTATCTTTGCCAAGTTCACATTTAAACATCAGAGCTCAAGCAATTTATTTAAATGTCATTTTAAGTGATTCATCATATGTTATTGTTGGGCTTCCTCAAGGGTAAATTTCAGGATCACTTTTCTATTTGATGTTTATCCATGACCATACTGATATGTATATGTATGCAGACGACGCAGTTGCTCAAGCTGTAAGTAAAAATATTGATGAAATTGAGAGTAAGCTAAATTCTTACATGTCATACTTGTCCACTTGGTGTACCAACAATGCTATGTGCATACATTCTATAAAAATAAACTGGTTTTACGAATTGGCACTGCTCACAAGAAAAGGAAAATACAAAAGAATCTCTCTATAATACTGTTGACATGACAAGCTTTAAAGTTTCACTCATGAAAAATTCTAAGGAGGCGCAGTTTCACGACACTATCATGGAATAAACAAATCAATAGCAAACTTTCCATCAGGTTAATTAATTTGAAAAGAATTGGGCAAATTTTTTACAACTGTTTCATTTTACCGCATTTTGATTATTGGTTGAAAATTAGGGACATTGTGAGGATAATGGATGGATGGATGGATAGACAAATAGATAAACATGGATGGATGATTTTTTTTTTTCATTTTGGTTTTAATGCCACTTTAAACACATTACTGGCTATATCATGCTTGGGAAAATGGATGGACAAACTCATGAAAATATTGAAACAGAAGAGTTGTAACTAGCAAAAGGCACATCTATACCACTAGTCTAATGTGTGTACCAAGTTTCAAGAGATATCTGGAATGGTTTCGGAGTTATGTTGTGGAAACAAAAGTGTTAATGATGAATAGATGGATGGATTGGTCAATATAAAAATAGATGAAATTTTAAAATATTGAATCTGAAGAATTATAACTAGCAAACAGCACATCTAGACCACTAGTCTAACAAGTGTACCAAATTTCACAGAGATATCTAATACAGTTTGGGAGTTTTGCTCTGGAAATGAATGTGTGGATAATGGATGGGTGGGCTGAAAAATGGATAAAAACATTAAAATATATTTAAACTAAAGGATTGTTAGTAGCAAAAGGCACATATAAGCCACTAGTCTAATAAGTAAACTAAGTTTCATGGAGGTATCTTGAATGGTTGTGGTGTTTTCCTCTATAAACAAAAGTATTATGGATGGATGGTCACACAGATGGACAATGGACAGAACCTGTTCTATAACCCTCACCAACTTCATTTTGTGGGGGATGTTAAACAATAAGTACATGAATAATCAAATAATTTCCCATATATTACATATTGCTATAACTTGAAACTTTCTATGTTGTAAAAGACATGCTTCAATCACTTATACCTCACCTGAAAATTTGTCAACAATACTGAATGTTCTTATTTCGTATGCGAATTGATCTATTCGAAATTTTGCTACCACAGAAAAACATGTATATCAATTCTAGATTCAATTCATGCTTGCTAAAATGCGATACATACAGAAAATGAAGTTGCACAAATCTTTGTATGCAAAACCTGACGAAATATGAGCATGCAAGTCATAGGAAAATCTGACAGTATAAAACTTAAGTCAAAAATAAAAAAATGTAGTTTTTTTTTTTTGGGGGGGGGGGGCGGGGCTGCATTATTGTGTTGCTGAATTTGCCAGGTGGGAGGCTGATGGACAAATATAACTGTTAAGTGAACTTACTAATGTTGTCAGTAGGATGTTCTATTGCTGGCTGGATGGTTTGGCAACTTGTTGGGCTGACACCAATGGACCCAAAGCAAAAATACCCCCACTCTTGTGTCACCATTTAATGAAGGTAGAAAGATGAGAAGGTGGAATGAAAACATTATCCAAAGAGAAATGATTAAAAAAGGCCCAAGATGCAGCAATATCCCTGACCTCATGGGCTTTGATTTTCAAGAGAGATCTCTCTGACTGATAAGCTCTTTTAATAGTCTGAACAATCTACCATGAGATGGTGGGTGCCGAAATATTAGAAGGGAGAAAAAGATGGTTACAACCCTTTCTTCCTCCTCTTGCTTAAACTGATAGAACTGTAAAGCTGTAAATGGGCAAAGGATTCTATCTTGATGATCCCCATCACAGATACAACTGAAACTGGGGATTTCAATACAAGCAGGAGCTACCAACTGTAGCTGATTCTTTGGCCAGAAACCATTCCTGGCAGAGAAGAGTGACAGAATCATAGTTACCATTGAAATGTAAACAGCCCTTTTCCACTGATGAACAATGAATTTCACTCCTTCACCTAGCCGATGCTAGGAAGTGGAGGAAGACTGTTAAGGTTAAGATTCTTAAAGGAAGCTTCACTCAAAGGTTCATAAGAAGATTTAGATAGTGACCAAAGAACTCGCAAAAGCATCCACCCTGGCATTAGTAAGCAAGAGACTGGTCTCTGTAAAGTACCTGATCAGTTCTGAAAGATATGGGTCCAACCATTTAGTGCAGCCCATAGAAAACATAACTCTTTATGACCTAATGAAGAATTATGACACCTTTCTCATTTCCCTATGAACAACATGCTCTTTTCCTTTCCATGACAATATTTGACAAGTACTACATATCACTAATGATGAAATTTGGTGAGTTTAAAAATAGGTATACATTTAGGAGTAGATTTTGTCAATAAAGGTGGGGCATTCTTATTTTCAGCCAATCAGTTTGAAAGAAAATAGAGCCTTGTCCTTATTCATGATGATTTTTTTTAAACATATGGGAATTTTAAATGCTATAAATAATATATTACAAACTGGACACCAATATATACACACCTTGTTTACACAAAATGTCAGACAATGTCTATGACAGTGATAGATATGTGAACAGCTTAAGATCATGGTAAATTATAAATGAAACTTCTGAATCTGAGTTCTCTGGCTTTAGTGCTGAGCATTTACCTATTAATTCAGACATCACTGACCCCAAAACAGAGTCAATACTTTTATATCAATGCACAAACCTCACAAGTGCAAAGGAATGGCACTAATTATCATCCAATTAAGAAGGTAAAGCCTCTTCATGACATAATGTTTGCTAATTTCAAAAGTACTACCAGCATTCCACCAAGATTGCAATTGTGTGGCAATGAAACAATACAAGGGGCATTCAGAATTGAGACAACACATTCCTGCCAAACCAGACAAATTAGGAATAAAGTTGTGGGCCAGGTGTGATGGAGTTACCTCCTACTTAAGCATTTTCTAGCTGTATTGTGGCAAAAAAGATCAAAGTGAACACCAGACAAGGTATGGATTGGGTTATCATGTTGTACATGATCTAATGTGAGATCTGGTGGGAAAAAAATCATCATGATAGGTATTTTTTCTGCATTACCCTTTCTAAAAATCAGAAATAAGATAAGATTTACATCTGGGACACTATATGCAGCAATTGCAAAAGTCTTCCACCATTTCTTAAGACAAAAAAGTCAAAATGTCAATCTACAACCTAGTATATGAAGCAATATATTACAATCACTGCATGGAATGACAACAACATTGTAATGTTGTCTTACAATACTGATGATGATGATGATGATGTAATCTGTGAATGACAGGCTAGCAGAAAAAAAATCAATGTGACCCAGCAAAAGGCAATCCATTTGTACAATAAGCATATGAATGGAGTAATTCATGACCTGTTGAGAAAGCAATATGCTGGTTCATGATCAATTGCTAACCTGATCTACAAACAGGTATCAACCAAGCAGGTAAGCAGTTCCTGATATACATATGCTAACTTTATCCTGGAACTGGGGACAGTGGTGGCATAAGGGAGGGGTGGGGGGTGGGGCACGGCAAATTGCTCCCGGGTGCCAGCTAAGGGGAGAAGGGGGGTGCCATCAGAAGTTTCTGGACTTTTTTGCATAAGAAATTTTCATAGTATTTCACCTCACCTTAGTGTAATGGGGGCAATTCACAAAACTTGTATTTCGGAGAATAGGGAGGTTGGCAACTAACATAAAAACTGTTCTCTGTGGCAAAGTAGGGATGCCACTAAAGAACATTGCCCCTGGGTGCCTCAGTAGGGGCATCACTAAAGAACAATATAGGGGCACCACTAAATATAAATAACAATACCCCCAGGCACCTCGAACCTTCTTGCCGCCACTGACTGGGGAGAGATCTAATTGGCAACTTTCATGGAAGAAAGCATTTAACTGTGAGGGCAAATGGTGGTTCCAAGGAGATTCTTGTGCTATCTAATCTGTGACAGCATGCATATACATGATTACCTGGCCTAAAAAAGAGGTGTAAACCAAGTTTTCTGAGAAAAGTTTATAATAAAACTCTACGGTTGTTGTGTATGCAATGTCCATGTGTCATGTCTGCTTCCTTGCAGTATATCTGCAATAAATCTGTTGTGTTTCAAAAAGATTATACATAAAGTTTTCTGTTAGCATCAAAAGCAAAAATGTTTAGATTCAGCTATAGTTCACCTGTTTTTCACTCATTTAGTGATGTTATAAATATCTATTATGTGGAAAATCTTGTTTCAAGTTGAACATCAATTTTCTACTGCTTATTTTTATGTATAATATGATACATGGACTCTGTAAACAGAGAAGAAACATAGCAACAGGTTAGCAGTTTGTTCTATTCATTTTATTTCAAATCCTTTTGGAGCACCTTGTCTCATATTATGCAGTATTATATAATGGTGTCAAATGGCAGCATTAAGGTGTACAGGTGTTAATAAGTGATAAAGTGTTAAGAGTTAACGATGACTGTGCGATAGCCCTTAATGGTGGATATTGAACAATCTATTTCTTTGAACAGAGAAAGAAGAAAATCTGTAACTGCAGTTAAAGGGGGGCCAGACAGGATAAAATGCATTCCTACTGCACCAATTACAAAAAAAATCTCCACGTAGCATAGTAAACCTTGGAGGTCAATTGCCTTCGAGCTTGAGCTTTGCATTTAGCAACCTTGCTTGAAAACTGGTTCTGGCAGCTAGATTATTTAATATGAGCTAGGCATTAAGGTGGATGATTTGAAGAGTGCTGTGTATGAGGAACTCTCTGTGCTGCAACAGCAGATCCCTCATGAGTGGTAATTCACTGAGATTGTCAACCAACAGGTCACGATCTCTGGGTCCAAACGAGAGCTACTAGGATGAACCATGACTTTGAAGTCCTGAATCGGTGAAGAACCTTAGGGATTATTCTGAAAGGTACAAATGTATAGGCATACAGTCAATCCCACTTCAGACTGAAGACGTCCACTCCCCATGCAATATGGTCTGGCACTGGACAATCATAAAGAGGGAAGTTTGTTGTTCAGCTTTGTTGTGAATAAGTCTACCACTGGCCTGCTGCATAGATGAAAAAGTATATGCTATCAACTGGTGTAGAGACCATTCTGTGAGGACTGCTCACTCCTGTCTGGACAAGCTGTCTGCCAGAACATTCCTCTTGGCCATAATATGGTGGACTCGGGGAGTAATCCAACAGAGGACATTCCAAACTTCCAAGCAGGGAGAAGGTTCACGAGTTCTCCCTTCACATCTGAGGTATGCTACAACCAATGTGCTGTCTGTAGCAACCATGATGCAACCATGATGCAGTGATGCTTTATGCAGTTGACACACCAATGAAGTGCTAGAAAAGCAGCCTGCATTTCTAGATTGCTGATGTGGTGGGATGCTTCTTCCCGAGACCACTGGCCCTGCAGAACAATTTGGGACACTCAGTCTCTAGATGAGTTGATAACAGACAGGGGAGTCTCCCTTACTGTGGTAAGGACCCAAACATCATCTGAGAGGTCTGACCAAGCCTCTGAAAAAATAACATCTCTGCATCCAAAGGGGTAGCCCATAAATGGCTCTGATTCCAGAGGGGTGGCACGTAAATGGCTTTTGCCTCTGTCATTTATGTACTTTGATACCCCATATAAAATGTTATGTGCATTGAAATCCCTGAGTAGAGCAATTGGGGTAGGCAGCTGTTGAATGAGGTTGTTTAATTTATTTGGTTGTAAATTGGTATTTGGAGGTATATAAATGGAACAAAATGTAATCACTTGATGAAAAGTGACACTTACAGCAACAGCTTGTAAATTTGTGTTTAAAGCAATAGAATTATGATGAGACATATTGTTCACAACAATGAAAGTTTGTCCTGAATGCCAGTCAACATTTTGAGAGTAGGTGATAAAAAGGAGTAATTTTTAAGGGCGATAAAGGTTTCCTGCAAACATAGCACTGCAGGATCGTGCTTATTTAAAAGCAGAATATCATAGTTGGTTTTAAGTCTTTGACAATTCCATTGTAAGATGGTGTTTTTCATTACGAGTTAAAGTAGAGAAGGTGTAGTAATTAGGTAAGACCTTTCAGGAGGGAGCGCTTCTATGTGTTTAGTTATCAGGAGGATGTATGGGGGTACATTTTTTGTTTGTAAGTCTGGAGCTGCCCTGAGAACATGGAGCAGTATCTTCTGCATCCATGTCCTCCAAGTTGCCAAACCTATTATGCCACTTTATAGGGTCATCCGACCCCTTGTGCTGCCTGCCATGGTTCAGTTTGGTTTTGGTTTTGGGTGATTTTGGTGTTGGAGCATTATTGAAAGTTGTCTGTGTGCAGATTGTGTTTTTCAGAGGTTTATAATGAGGGATATTTGAAGGTGTTGCTGCATCAGGTATATTTGTTTGGTCTTTGCATCCTTTATTATCTTCAGACTGGTCTTTACTATAACTGAGAAGGTTGGGCCATGTAGACAGGTTCTAGATTCTACCATCTTTCTGGCCTCAGGAACGGTGATATTTGAGGTGTATTTCACCCTCTGAAATTTCTTCTCATGTTTTCAGGTTTTGCCGTCATTTGGGTTAGCATGATGATCATTTCCACAGTTTATACAGTGTGGGGTGGCTTTACAGTCAGATTCTCGATGTGAATAGTTGCTGCATTGACCACACACGGGGCTTTTGGAGCATCTGTCTTCATGGTGACCATACTTCTGACATTTGAAACATCGAAGTGGATTTAGGATATATATCTCTATACTGACCTGCAAGAATTCAACTTTTACTACCTTGGGTAGTGTTGGTGTGTTGAAGGTAAGTATGATGGTGTTGGTGTTCTGGAAATTTCTGTTATGTTTGATATGGATTCAACGGATGGCAGTGACACCTTCATTCTTCGTACCTTCGATGATTTCATTGTCACTGATTCCTGCTAAGTCACAACAGCAAATAATGCCTTTGGATGAACTTAGCAACAAATGGGTGAAAGAGGTAACTGGTATATCATGGAAAGTCTTTATCTTTTGCATATTTTCAGTCTGTCCCCTTCGCTCACACTCCACAAGCAAGCTACCTGATTTTAATTTTTTCACACTTTTTGGTGTGCCAACTAGCCCAACTAGAAATAGTGTGGCAAATGGTCCGGATGCATCTTTCGATTGGATGAGCATTAAGTGTGGAAATGAATCCACGTCACATGGCTCTTCATCTGAATCCGACAGTGGTTTTGTTCTTTTCAGTTGATTTTTTTATTTATTTTCCATTATGCTTTTGTTTTATATTCATCACCCATGCTCACCCAACCACCAAGAAGCCCAATAAAGGGACACTTCTCAAGTGCCAGGGATACACCACAAGTGGGATACTTAGCAGGTAAAGATACTTCCAGACTGACCTGTTAAGCCACCGCCTTCTAGAAGTCTACTGAGCAGGAAAGGGGAAAAAAAGGAGGAAACTTATGAGGCAATCATGGTATCAAGAGAGATAGAGGGAAAAAAAAGGTAAAGAGAAAGTTAGAAAAGAAAGTTAAGAAGACTTCCCAGGGCAAGGCATGACAAGTTGATTTGCCAGGACCAGGCCCATCCCTGTCTAGTAAGAATTAGAGGCCAAAGTAGTGTGTTGCACTGGGAAGCCACTCATGGACCTCCCCTTTATTCAACTACCAGAATCCTTTATTCCTTTGACATGAGTTGCAACCCATGGTCAACAGGTTGCCTCCACACAGTCGCCTCTTATGACCTGCAGCAAGGATGCATCAGGCCTATTCTACAACCCCAAATCCACAGCGGGGTAATGCTGAAAGAAAATATATAAATACAAGAATCATACATCTTACAGAACAAAGAAGTCAGCTTAGAATAATATGGGAGACTTGCAAAATTTGGTCAGGAGTTTGGACTTCAAAAGAGGGAGTATTTTCAATAAGAATGGCACATTTTTCATTGCAACACATCTTCAACTTTCTTATCCCAATGAGGACCCAAAGCTTGGATCACTATGTGAGTAGTTTTCGTTCATCTGTATGAGAACTTTTGTGCAATTTCCAAATTAGGGAACAGTATTTTAACTAGATCTGAAAAATGATCTGCTACCATAAATGGGAGATTACATTTGGCTATTAAGTTGACAAACAGTGTCTCAGCATGTATATCTTTATCCACATTTGATGCAGATTCCACAAACATGGATTTCAGTGATGACGTATTATTTGTTGCGTTTAAGATGCCTTCATGCGAGGGGGTTTCTGCATGATGCATAATGTCCTTCATGCCACCGCTGCAGATTTTAAAATCAGCTTTAAGGGAAGGGCAGAATGCATATTAATGTCCTTTGAACTTGATTCCAACCAATGCAATTCCTGTTTACATCCATCATTGAATTTCATGTGCTATTTCAGTTGCATACATTTTGGCACTTTAATTGGGAGATAACATATACATGTCAACAAACTTTAAACACTGAAACCAAACTGATACTGATTTATGCCACTTGAACTCTTTAGTAATCCAACTATAATCAATTAATATCTTTAATCCGGTCTTAATTACTTTTAGATACTCTAATCCATCTCCACAACTTTAAGCACTGAAGCACAACCTACACTGTGGAAAGAATCAAAGTAATGTTAATTGTTTTATGTTCATTGAGCTCTTTCATAATCCAACCATAATCAATTTATGTCTTTAATCCTTTCAGAATAACTTCTGTTCACACACAGTATAATCCATATTGACAAACTTCAAACACTAAAGCCAACCAACCCTGCTGACAGAATCAAAGGAATGTTAATTGTTTTATGCTGCTTGAAATTAGCAACTAAATCATCTTGCCCTGCTTAATCCAGTTCATAGTCATGTGATCACAGGAAGTATTAATGTAAATATACTACAATGGAAGTAAGGTGTGAAAAAAAATTTAAATAAATTTTTCAATAATAATTTTGTGTGCATGGGAGATTTCAGTGAGTGATGGGAGGGATAGGATACACCCCTCATCTTGGGAGGAAAACCATCCCAGCCAGGAGGTTCACATGTATGAACAATGAACTGGAACAATATAAGGGTAGGAAATACTTACCATGACAATGTTATTATTGGAATGATAAAACACAAGAAGCACCACTTCACTAGCAATGTACTCAAAATCATAAAAATCAATAAAGTTGGATGCAGATACATTAAAATAAAGCAAGGGCTAGGGAGAACAAACTACAACACAAAAATGTACAGCAGAACTACTAAAGGACACCTAAATAAATGAAGTGTTGAGTGCCCAAGAGACTTGTATAAATGCACGAAGTCCAAGGAAAAGAAGGAAGCTATTTCAATTGTTGGAAGTGGACTATGGTATCAGAATGGGATCATGTTATTTTTTATTCAGAGTCCCAAATGCTAACTGCAGAAAGGAATAATGTCCTTGGACTGGGGACTAGTGCCAGGAAATGATATAGCAATGCAATAATAGCTGGTATTGTATTATTTCTTTTTAAAGTATAATTTATGGTATAAAAAGTGTATTATCTGCATGCAAGAGAGAGAGCAGTTGTGATAAGTCATTGATAGCTATACTTCATGATACAAGTGGTACCGGTAGAACTAAAAGTGAATGTTCACTATTTGAAACAAGAATCATTTAGATGTAACATATACTACAAGCCCCCTGATTTTGTAAAGACTCCACCTGAAAGTACCTTATGGTCCAGTACTCTCAATTTATATAGTATGTATGCAACAATTTGTACCATGATGGTAACATAAAAAATACTGAAATTAGGAATTTATGGCTATTCAAATTTAATACTATCTTTTTTTACCTCATATTTAAACAGCAGATCTCAAACTTTTTGTTTTAATGGCATTTTAAGTGATCCATTGAATGTTACTGTAGGAATTCAAGCGTCAGTTTTATAAACACTTTTCATTTTACTGTTTATCAATTATCACCCCTTGGTGTCTGAGCATACTGATATGTTTATGTATGTGAATTACACAGTTGCTCATGATATCAGTACAAACATTTATGAAATTGTGAGTAAACTAGATTCTGATATGTCAAACTTTTCAACTTGGTGTACCAATGTTATGTGTATAAATTCTAAAACAAAAATATTTTCTAATTGGCACTGCTCAAAAGAAGAGAATGCAAAAGGGGTCTAGCTGTATACTGTAGACATGACAAGCTTGAATGTGTCATTCATGAAAACCTTTTAAGAGTCACAGCTGATAACACTTGATCATCGAACAGGCAAAACAACCCAGTCTGTATGTAACAAATTTCCTTCAAGTTATTTAATCTGAAAAGAATTATGCGTTTTTCAAAGCAAAAATCAATATTTACTTTTTACAATTGTTCCATGTAACCTCCTTTTGATTACTTTTGTTCGAATATTTGGTGATATTGTTCATCTTATCTTTTAAAATGCAATGAATACCTGCAAATGAGTGAGTCTTGAACTCTTTTTGATGAAAAACATTTAACACCCAAAAAAACTTTAACTGAAGAAAATAAAAAATTACGTATTATAGATAGAGCAAAATGCAATGAATCAGCCCCCACAAACAAAGTTAAAACAAATGTCACCTGATACTTTTACACTAGTTTCTGAAGTTCATAGCTGAATCATACACTTTTCTACTAAAACTTAGGTAAGTTTCCCAATACACATGACTGAAATGTTTAAACGGAATTTTACATGCAATAGTGTTTTAATATGGAATATCTTGCCTACTGATATTAAATCATATACAAACCTTGTTGCTTTTAAACAAAAATATAAAATTCTTTGTAACCCAAAATGTTAAAAATTATTATTATTTATGAACTTGCCATATTATATTGCCTCCAGTATGTGACAATACTTATCTTATTATGTAGTTTATTGTACATATTGTGAATACTGTATGTTTTTATACATCTCAACCCTGTGTGAGATGGGCCTTTGGTTCAACAGTCCATCGAGAATAAACAAAATCCATTATCATTATTACTGAATGCGGAAAATTCTAAGTATTACAAGGCACCTCTATGCAACATGCTTGACATGTGTGCAAAGTTTGGTTAAAATACCTTCAGCAGTTTGAGTGATGGACATTGAGATATCTATATCCCTCCATATTATATACCAAGGGGATTTAAAAAATCATAAAATTAAATCAAAGGAATAATTAAGAGAAAGAAGAAATACATAGCAAAAGATAAGATTAAAATTAAGGACTAACGGTGTGCATTTGTGCAGTGTCAACATCATGAAAATAGAATAATCATCAACTTAATGGCAAATTAATATACAATATATTGATTTATCATGTAATTCAAACCTATTTCAATTAATTTTACATTATTACTATTCAATCCTTTTTATTTTTAAGAAAGCAAGAGATGCAACATAAGACTACTCATGACTGCTGAAGACTTGCAAATCTATTCTAGTATTTTCACAGTTTTTTGGAGGCCAAAAGCAATTCAAACAATATTGTATGAGGAAGTTTCATAATCAGCTTTTTTACAAAACATGCATTTCAAATCTCTTGATAATGCACAGTTATCTTTGTAAAATGTCTGTTTGAAGCAGAAAACTGTAGGTTCAATTCACCACAGAAGGAGAGCAGCAACAGAAGATCTGCATGCCACAGTGTTCAAGAGTGACAACTACATGTACACATATATTTTCAATAAAATTATGGATAAAAACTACATAAAACCAACGAGTACATAAAACATCAGCAATTTTTGGAGTATGAAACATTTCTCCTCTATCTTTGTATTTCTTTACGTATGCAATCTTTTTCTCAAGCAGAAACCATAACAAATTAAAACTGTGATGCTGATGATGATCTACAGTACAGCAGTTTAGATAAAAACAACTTGATTATAAACCAAAGATTTATTTAACTCTGCCAAGAGAGAGATATATACTTTTTATCTAAGCACAAAAATACAAACAAGCAAGCTACAATTAGTGGTGCTAGATGCTTCTTCTTCTTATTCTTCAGAATATCAGAGAATGCAACGCTGTCAGTGAGAAAGAGAGACACAAGATTGCTCACAACTGCTGAAGACATTCAGAGATGTCAGTGACCTGAACTGGGAAAGCCTGAAAGATGATCACAGCCTCCAAAAGCCAGGAGTCTTGGGGCCTTGGCAGCTCCCAGATGCTACTGGGGTCTAGATGGTCTGAAATTAATTCTAGCAATTTCCTGGCTTGGTTATAAAGACTACTGAGAAACTAATTTTGAGGGGGAAATATTTTATTTACTGCAGAATATGATACTTGTTAGCTTACTATATATTCTTTAGTAAGTCAACAATTACATAGATAAAACAGTTGATTAAAATTAAAACATTTAGTAACAATGTAGGCAAAATAAAGAATTTGCAACTATAAATATACATTTGGTATTACCTTAAAACATAGCACTGCTGCATTTGAAGAAACTCTTTTTGTTTTGCCTCAAAAGTCTCTTTTCATGAACAAGAGTTCCAATTATAATAAATATTGTCCTTTTAGCTCCTACAGCTATTTAATGAATATTTCTTGTACATGCATTGGGTTATATTTGCTCTCTTGTTTTTACCATGTTTTTCCAACCTTAAATGTAACTTTGTACAATTCTTTTCTTTCCTGATGATCAATACATAATCCTGACATTGCATACAGTGCACATCAAGCATACTGGGTAGTCTGACATAAATACCCCATTACAATCCTTTTCCTACAGCCATTCCTACATAAACTTGTTGTTTACTACCTTTTCAAGTGATCTGATGTCTGCACTGTGATCTAACATAGCGATATTTGTTTTATTACATTATTTTCTTAAACATGATCAGAAACACTTTTTACAGCTGATTTCTCCAATATGCTATTAAACATACATGTGACAAGTTATTTATAACACCACTTTTCATTGGTTGAAACCAATCAAAACTGTCAGTCACTGTTCCAAAGGACCAATCAAAATGTTATTCACAAATACTGAAATCATCATGGTCATGTCACATGAAAAAGCTAAATGCAGAGAACAAATAAAAGAATTCATCCAGACAATACCAGAATAAATCTGAAAATTCCAGAAAACCAGCTGGCAATGTCTAAAAGCTGGAAATCTGGCAAAATCCAGTAAATTTGCATCTCTTGACACACAAATCAATTCTCATATTTTCACAATATTTTTTTATAACCAACAAAGAGTACCATACATTATATGCCCACCCTGTATTTCGTAGTCCTCTGTGTAGTAGATCATGCTTGATACTGAAGATTATTGACCAATGGGTCTCAGTGACCTTGACCTTTTGGCATGCAGTCTTGAACTAAATTTACTGTGCAGAAATCATTATTTTCATATTAGACTCATCCTGACCTTGATCTATGACCTTTAGACCACAAAATCAACAGGTCTATTATCTTAAGTACAGGCCATCCACAAATTTTGGTCAAGGAACATATGCTAGAATAAAAAAATATTGCTTAAAAAACATTTTCCTTTTGGTCACAATAACCTTGACCTTTCGCCCTTTGGTCCTCAAATCAAGTGTCCTCTTCTTTATCTTAAGTGCAAGCTCTACACAAACTTTGGTCAAGATATATGACCTAGAACTGAAATTACTATGCAAATTGTTTTTATTTTTCTTTTAGTCACAGTGACCTTGACCTTTGATTTTTTTTATCCCAAAATAGCACTGTGTAAATAATCCACAAACTTTGGTGAAGGTAAATGGTTGACAACTGAAATTTGTGTATTTAGAGTTATTCACACTTCTCAGCCAATAGATTCTGACCTTTGAACTTTTGACCCCAAAATCAATATTCCTGTACCTTGCTCCAAGTGCAAGCCATCCACAAAGTTTACCCAAGTCTGTGATGCAAAACTAAAATTAATGTGCAGAAAACATTCCTCTTCTTTCAGTCACAATGACCTTGACATTTGACCCTTTGACATAAAAATTAATAGGCTTCTTCTTCATGCCAAGTGCAAGCCATCCACAAAGTCTGGTCCAGGTCTGTGATGTAAAACTACTGATATTGTCTTGAAACTATTTTTCTTCTTTCAGATACAGAGACTTTGACTTTTATACTTTTGACTCCCAAAGGGATAAGCTTCTTCCTTACCCCAAGTGAAAGCCATCCACAAAGTTTGGTCCAGGTCTGAGGTGTATAACAAATTTTATTGTGCTTAATTAATTTTTCTTCTCGCTGTGTGTATCTCAATCTTAAGATCCAAAATGAAGCAGTTTGTTAAAAATTGTAGTTTTAATGAAATTATTCTTGAATAGTTTACAAATAAAAAGCATTACAAATTTGAGTCGAGTTTACTCAAACTTGAGAAGTTTTATGAAAGTGGACCTTGTCTATTTCTGTATACAGTACCATACCTTCCTCAGATGAGAGTGATGGTAAGAAAAGTTATAAAAAAAAGTCATTGCTTACGTAGGTAACATAAGGTATGCACAGGAAAGCCTTCATAACTTATAATTAATATGTACCATACACAAACATGCACATCAAAACATCTCCTACCAGTAACCTGAAATGGCTCTTATGTTACGGAGCTGAAAGGAAAGCATGATGGAAAACTTTAAATTACTGACATATGACACTGACCTTGAAGATACGACCCCCAATGTGGTATTCAAAATACTTTCTAATGATAATATACTACGTTTCATCCTTAAAGCTGAAAGGACTCTAAGCTATTGACTGGAAAGGAAAGTGTCATAGCAAACTTTAAATACTGGTCTGTTACCATGGCCTTGAAGATAGGACCAGCTATGTGGTATGCAACAGATCTTCTAATGATGATATTTATATACCATACATCGGTATACCAAGTTACATTCCTTAATCATCAAAAGTTCAGAAGTTGACCAGAATGGAAAGTGAGATGGAAAATTTAAAATATTAAGCCATTACCTTGAACTTAAAGATATGATCCACAATGTGGTACTCAACACACCTTTTAATGATGATATATCATTTTTTTCATAAATGTTTTTCATCCCTTAATCTCAAATGGGTTTAAAGTTTTAGAGCAAAACCAAAATCTGACAGTCAGATGGACAGAAATGCAGATACTATGTTCCCAACTTTTCGTGAATAGGATGGGAACAATAAACATATTTATCCAACTACTGACTAAAGGTGATTTGAAGAATTTCTTTATGTACTACTTACTTGTAACTTGGTATTCTGTCACAGAAGTTGTCCGTAAAGATGATGAAGTTTGAGTGTTGACGGAGGTAACGTTTATGTAATATCTTCTTCCAGAAGAAAGGGATCTGAGAATTGCTGATGTATTAGTAACATTTTGAGTATAACCATCTGTACTGCTGTCTGCAGGCCTGTGCTCCACAATATAGTAGTTCACTGCTGGTGTATCAGCTGGTGGAATCCATGATATGGGAATGCTGTCCACAGTTATTACACCATAGCTAATTGACTGTACTTTTAAATTTGTTACTGAAATTAAGTGGGAAAAAATGAATATGAGTAATTTTCACATTATTATCAATTCTTTGCACCTTACTGAACTGTTATTGCAAAAGAATTTAATTTAACAAGAGTAATATGAATGGCACATTATATACTCACCCAATGGTTCATAGTCCTCTGTATCAGCACTAGTACTGACCAATGGGTCTCACTACCTCAATCTTTGGTCAAGGTATTGCAGTCTTGAACTAAATTTACTATGCAGAAACTATTATTTTCTTACCAGACTGTGACCTCTGAGCTTTAAACCTTAGATTCTTTAGGTTTCTTTATTAGTCTAGCAGCTAGGACCAAACTTTTTCGAAAGATTCACCCTGAAAGTTAGAAAATTTCTGATGGTACCTTGTGTTTCTATGACTCTTGAGGAAAACCCCTTTGGTAGATGTGGACTTCTGAAAAGGTGCAGTTGTTTTCTACAGAGGGGTTTGCTGAAAGACTTGGTATCCCAAAATGGTCACCTATAAACAATGGTTGTTTCAATTGTGTATTGTCTTATATGATAATAAACTGTTTGTTCTGGGAAATGCTAAGCTTCAACAAGATGCAACAAACCACATAAACCTCCCCCAGTTTGAATCTCCCCAGTATTTTGCAAATCAAAGCATCTGATTCATGGTGATCAATAATAAAATGTACAGTTTTTTTGTTCAATGTTACATTCATGCTTTGCTGTTGCCATTGTTACTGTTACTATAATTGTAATAAAAGCTTAAATTTTAAGTCTTTAGGATTATAAAATATATTACATCACAGAATGATTGATAAGTAATATCATGACTAAATATCATGAAGGCTGTTACATTACATTTTGTATTTCACCCTATTTAAGATGGATTCCAATCCTTTAAAACTTACTCGTCCATCCAAGAAACCAAGACTATCATTTAACCCTCGCAGATGTCTTATTTGCCAGAAATAACTTGATTAGGACCTTAGCAAGGCATCAGAACCAGATAAAAGAAGCTTTCTGAAGGCCCTCAAAATCAGAATATGGAAGCTGGTGACAGCAAAGTGTATTAGAGAATTCAAAATATACCTGATGAACAGGGAGAGTGGACATTTGCTGGTGACATAAAAACTGTTATTCATCATTCACAAGCATCACTAACCTCACACATGTAGCAGTTCTAAAGAAGGATATGCCTGCATCCACCTCGCAAGAATGGCTACAAAGGTCACAAAGGTCTGCATTCTGCTGGAAGGAGGTCTTCATGTTTTCTGGACAAAAGTCACTAAACAAAGACAGAACTATCATCTGGGTGGCCACATTTGAGTTCTGCAAGACACTGGAAAGAAAGGTACAGGAGAAGGGTGGCCATGTCCTTCAATTCAGGATAGGTGACTTCTCAAAACTGATTGCAGCAGAGGCTCATTACCAAAACTTGCCATATTCAATACATTTTGCAGAAGAAGACATCCACTGTTGCATCATCAGAAAATATTTATAATATGGCATTTAATGACTTTCTGGCCATCATTATGCCAACTTTAGAAAGTGGGAAAGCAGTTAACATGAACCAAATGCTGTCCAAATAGAAGGAGCACCTGACAAAGTATGTGAGTGAGTAGAATACGCAGTACTTTACAGAGCATAAGCACAAGGCAAAGCTTGAATAATGCTTTGGAGACAGTATATAGGTTTATCCTGTTTCTCAGACCAAGCCAGAAATTGTGGTCGGCAAGGATCTTCATCTTCAAGATGTAATCAACACTGCAAGAAATCTAAAGGAAACCCTAAGAAAACATTCTGGTTAAGGAAGATGTTTCCCTTGATGTCATGGAGCAGGAATCATCCCCTATGTTGATTTTGTTCCATGCAGCACTCATCCTTTGGACCAAGATTAAATCATGTGAAGGAATCCAGCATCAACCACTTCAACTCTTGGACTTATCAATAGCTGTGAGGGTAAAGTGCCTGATGAACTCTACACCTTTTTCTACTGGATCCTGTGCAGGCAACCAGCAAATTCTGTGAATAATTATTGAGCAGATGCCTGAGAAGGACCCAGTGCTTCACAGATACATCCTTTCCCTGGGACAGGATCTAGCCTACATGCAGTCCCATGGTAGATGTAGAATGCCAATGCATGTGAGGCTTAGTGTCACCCTGCATCAAATGACCCAGTCAACAGAGGTTGTGTATTAGTTAACAAGCTTGGCCATGGTATACTTGCTGGGCAAATATTCAGATGTCCTCAGAAAGTCCAGGTGTGCCACAAAATATGGTTTATGGTAGGACCACACTTGTAACTGATGAAAATTTCAATAGAGTCACCGAGTCAGAACAAGGTAAGCACTATGATGTTGTGAACATGGTGCTATATCAAACCAAACAGTTACATGCTGGAACACCAGGGGCATTTGGTCAATGGGAACCTGTTCTCAAAAACTCATTAAGGACAGTGAAAAAGCCAAGTTCTGATTCATCAAACATACGTGTGTGCCCTAACATGAGTAGCAAAAACATTGCTCCACAACACTTGCTGAAAAGAGTGAAGATAGAATGTACATCTCATCATAAAGATATGAGAGCCATTGATCAACCACTCATTGTGCATAGAACCATACCCATGATGATGCTTGATTTAGATATACAGCAATATCCCAAACACAGTATACCATATTGGACTGTGTATCATGCAATCCTTGGCAACAAAGTTGTGATCAGCAAAACAGATATTGGGTACTGTCCAATGGTGCCAGCATCAGTGGTGGATTTCAACATTATTTACACAATGATGAAACAGTTTCAGATGATGTTCTTTATGTTAGGCCAAGATTGGGCCCTTGTCACCTTCAATGAAACAATTTGTAGCAAAGCACAGATCAATAACTGGAAAAACCCTGCACAGAGTGATGAACTTCATGGACGACATTGGAAATGATGGAGGAAAGTGGTTTTGAGGACATATTTGTCGAGAGTGACATCTATGGTTCATCTGCTGTGTCTCATGTAATGAAAGGCAAAGCTTTACAACAGGAATATTTGCACACACAAAATCGTGAATGAGGCCATGCAGAGGCTAAAGTGGATGGGCCTTGTGACTGGCTTGCAAAGGAAGATGCACCTGTAACTGAAGAGGAGCGAGCTGAGATTTTAGAGCATAGAACAAGATGTATTCATCTTCTTGATGACACTGCTAAAGTGTATGATGATAATAACACAGATACAAGATGAAATCAGAAAGTTTATCCAGGTTTTCCATTCAATACATGTTGTCATAGACAAGTTTATGGATTATAGGCATCAGTGCTGTGAAATGTTTGTTCTGTGGGAGAACTATGTGAAAGACTTGTCTTGGTTGCTGTTAGACCACATGGAAACAAAGTGGGATGATAAATGCAAAATAGAGCTTGAAACTTTTGCTGAAATGATCCCACAAGACTTCATGTAGGGCCACTTGAGATAAGCCAGGTGGGACATTATCACTGTCATTGAGGGAAGACTCCTAGAAAAGAACCAGTCTGAGATTTATCAAGAACTCTGTGATGGAAACTGGTCTGTTCATCACACAACAAGACCTTTCAGTGGAGTCTGGCATGACACGGGGACTGAGCAGTCAATCAATAAAGACTGTGGTAAATATCACCAATTGTGTACCAAAGAAGAGGCATTTCAAAAGTATTACCAGACTGCCCACCTAAAGCATTGACTGGATGTGCGCAAGATATATATTCCAGCTAGATAGTCAAGAATTCTTCTTCAAGACTGGAGTTGCACAAAGGAAGCACTACATCACAATGCACATTGTCGCTCAAGATCTTGGACACGACATTTCCCTCATGTTGCCCTCAATCCATGCCTTGAGTGGCTATGACTCCACAAGTGCATTCAGTGGGATAGGAAAAAGAAAGTGGATGAAGAACCTGACTGCAAATTGTGACCAACTAGATGGCCTCATGCAACTTTTTCTCTATCCATCACTGATGATGTCATGGCATCATCTGTATAACTCACATCACTGATATATGAAAAAAGAAAAGGTTCATCACTGGACATCCTAAGATATGAGCTGTTCCTAAAGAAGCTGCCACACACAATAGATGCTTTCTTAAAGCATGTAAACATTATAAACTATCAAATTTTCATATGGCTGCATGCTACAGAGAAGTTTTTGAATTTCCCATCAGCAGTTGGAAATGGATGGAAACTTGATGATGGTGGAAAGCTTACCTTAGTGCTGATGGAGAAAAAAAACAGCCCCTGCAGCAGTCTTGGCTTTTGCATGGTGTCACTGCAAAGCTGTTTGTGCAACGAGGCAATGTAGATGTAGAAAAGAGGAATTTGTTGTACTCTGATGCTTACTCTTTAATAATAAATGTAGAATGCACCAGCAAACTTGCTGAAGCCTTGTCCGACTCTGAGATGGATCCTAATTATCAGACTCATTTCTCAAAGTCTTGTGCTTCAAGGGTAACTAATGCTTTATGCCACATACTGTACTTTATTCACAAGTATAAAACATGTATACCTGAATTATTGGTATATATATATATATATATATATATATATATATACCACATATCTTTAACAGTAATATTTGTAGTAACAACATCAGATTGCTTACTTTAAGAAAGTTCTTTTATATAGAAAACTATGATACTTTGTGGTATTTTGTTCAACATATTGTCAATTACAGAGTCTGAAATCTTTCCCTCAAATTTAAATTACACTCTACCTTTTCATGTTTTACATTCATATGGTTTATCATCAGTTTGCTAAGATAAATGTCTGCTTGTGTAACATTTACCTTTCTAAAGTTATAACTGAATGTGTGAGGTAAAAATAAGTATGATAAGGTAACATGCAAGATTAATTAATAAATGCCTTTGTCTATTGCACCATATATTACTTCGTCTATTTCAAATCATTTCATATGCATTCTGTGATAAAAGGATTTTAAAAAATCACAAGATACGGAATGTCACCATGTTCAGTGTTACCATTTTCTTGGTATACTGACATTCTAAATAACTCAGATGAAGCCATATACATTTCTAAACCCATCTGAACTCAGGTTTAACAAATATATTTATAATCTGAATTATAGTTTGTTTTTTTTGTTGTTTTTTTTTTTTTGGGGGGGGGTATCAGTGTGAAACAATATCACATGACATTATTAAAAAAGCATCCAATTATCATGCTTATGATGCTGATTTTAAACAATTGCTGAAAGAATTAGGTTTCAGTCAACCTAGACATCCCTTTGAGGCTTGATTTCTGAAAGTAAATTGATTTACTGTCATCTAGTAGTATAGTGGATTAGATTATCTTAAAATATTCGTTTTTGATACACAGCCATTTTTTTAGACCCTCAACAAACTCCTGAGTCTATAGAAAACAACTGCACCACATCAGAAGTTTACATCCATCCTAGGGGTTACCCACAAGGGTGACAGAAATGTATGGTACCATCGGAAAATTGCTAGCTTTCAGGGTGAACTAACTCAAAATTTAAGGCCATTTCAAGATATAGCTGCTAGGCTATATTCCCCTAAGTGCATGCCATCCATAAAGTTTGATCAAGGAACTTACTTAAGAACAAAATTTAGCTTGCAAATGTAGTTATTTATTTGCTGGTGGTGGTGGTTTGGTGTCAGGGGGAGGTAAAGTAATTTGAATTATGTAAGACTTATCTGCTATTATTGTATCTATATTTGTTCCTGGTGCTATTTCCCAGTCCACAAAAATTATTCCCCACTCAAATTAGTAACTGGAGGTTTAGAATAATAATAAAAAAATTCCAGTCTAATAATTATGACAATTTTAATATCATCCTGCTACGACTGACCAATACTGAAAGGACACCAGAGGAGAAGAGAATTGGGTAATAACAGCTGGCAAGTATTACATAATTAAAATTAGTCCCCCCCCAAAAAAAACAAAACAAAATGCAAAGTGGGATTGATACTGCCTGCCTGACTCATATAACTTTACAGCTGACCATTTCCTAAGCAGGCTTATATTGTAAGAACAAAATCTAGGTAAACTATCTCCCAAAGCTTTATACCATGTTGATTTTACCTATTTTACTATATCTTGATAACAAATTTGTAACAGTAATGGCATAATTAATATGCACATTCTGTCTGCTCATAAACCAAAGTCATTAAAGACCATGATGATATGAACCTATTTACCAAATTTTATAGAAATTGGATGAGAAATATAGTCTTTTTATCTAGAGAGCTAAGAAGCACAGCCACTCAGAGGTACCTCATTAATATAACCTATATTTGAAGTTTGATCAAAATCAGATCCAAAAGAAGGCTTCAATAATGGCAGCAACTGCAGTCAATCAGATGTTAGATCACCATATTAATATGCATGGATTCTGTTCACATCTGATATTGTACAAGATCCTGATGATGCAAACCCTTATTCAAATTATGATCCAATTCTGATCTGAATTTATGGCTTTTGCAGCAGTAATAAGTTCAACCAATCAGATGCAAGATGACCTCAATCATATGCATGGTTCTTGCTCATTATCGAAATTGTCCAAGATCTTGATGATACAACTATATATTCCAAGTTTAAACAAAACTGGATCAGAAATATGACCTCCAGACTGGTCACAAGCTCAACCAATTAGATACAAGATCACCTAATTAGTATGCATGGATCTTGCTCATTATTTAACTCATCCAAGAGACTAATGATATAACTTTAATTATTCCAAGTTTGATCAAAATCAGATCAGAAATATGTTGAGTGAATGCATCTTCAAAGTAGAAAGCTCCTTGATAGACAAAGGGAGCTAATTCCTCTGGTATGCACTTATTTCTGATGGAAACATGGTCCATAACACCATCAGTGTGCACTTATTATAAGTTTTAAATGCACACAATTTAACCAAACAATTTTTTCTTAAATGAATGGTTCAAGTATTATATTGAAAATGGTACATATCTATTTTACTTTGTATACAAAAATATAATATATACATGCAAAAACATGTATATATATATATATATATATATATATATATATATATATATATATACACACACACACACACATTTTCCACTAAATGGAATGTATTTAAAGAATAGGAAAATTGTGTACTATAATTGTGATGTATATGTAAACATTCATTGTACACTAGTAATACTTCTGAATGCTTTGCCTTGAACTGTTATTAACCAATACAAACGTTAAAGCTAGATTATGTCTCTGCTACATGTGGACCCCTTTAAAAAATGCACTAATGGCATGAAGATATAATTTTGTCATCTACATATGCATGCAAACATGCCTACCTAACTTCATTTGTCTGCCTCAAATGATTTTTGCTTAATCATACTAACAAGATTTTCATCAAAAGTAAACTCACATGTGTAAGAAAATTGAAAACAAAACTGTAATGGCCTGAAAATATAATCGGATCATCTACTAATCAGTTCATCAAATTTTATTTGTCTACCTCAGGTAGATTTTGCTTAATCATGATAACAACACTTTTCTCAAACAAGTGTAAGTCAAAAATGTGCCAAAAATTGAAAACTAGCAAAACTGTCGGGAAAATCTAATTAGGATATCTACATATTCATTGCTAAATTTCATCTACATATGATGTGTGGGTTTTGCACAATCCTGATCAATACTTCTCAATATTTTTTCCCCAGAAACTGCTGTAATGGCTGACACAGATATCTTACCATTATTGCATGTTCCACCCAAGGTTGCTCCATCACTATCATAGTAGCCTGTACTGCACACACATATATTAACAACATTTGTTGGAGAAATTCCACAGAAAGCATAGGCTGTCCCGCAAGCATCTGGTTGGGTACAATTTAAGCCAAGACCAATCTCTGAAAGACAATTATAGGGACTTTAATATGTTATTTCAGTGTTGAAATAATTGATCCATGACACAATGTACAGTACACCCTGTTTCTAATGAAATCAAATGTAAGTAAATATTGGATACTGTGAAACACATTGCAAAAGTCCCTTTTGGTATTTGATATATTATTTGACCTCAGTCATAGCAAAATTTATATGTAGCAATATGCTTTTAGGGGTTCCTTGCAATTTGTTGTGTTGGGGCTTTACTGAATATGTTTTTAAAATGTCGGGGTGGTGGTGGTGGGTGGTTTGTAAAACTCATTTTAATTATATAATACTTACCAGATATTGTTACACTGCTTTTGCTTTTCCAGGCACTAGTTCCCAAGTTGAATCTCCTCCAACAGTTAGTAATTAAAGGTCCTATAACAAAAACCAACATGCTCCCAATTTGATGCCTTAGTTACTTCCATCAATTGGTATTTCAGCCTTGTTTTACCTGGACCAAAACTAAAAGTCATCTGAATGGGGAAGGTGGAGGAAAGTTTGGTAATAATAGCAGGTGTGTATCACATAATTAAAATTAGTTTTACTCATAACAACTATATTTTAATTGTAGTAATTACCTGCTAATATTACACTGCGGACTTTTCCAGCCTGGTGGGAGGCTGATAGCCCCACAATAGGCTGTCAGGGTGACACAACCATCTACTGTCAGTAGGGTGCTCTACTGCAGACTGGAGGATGGCCTGACAACAATCAGCCCTAATGCATTGATGTCCTCGCTCTGGTGCAACATTGAACAAAGGTAGAATGAAGTGGTGTGAGACGGCTAGAAGGCAACTTACATGACATTATCCTGAGAAGAATGATTAAGAAAGACTCAAGATAAAGCAATAGCTCTAAACTCATAGGCTTTGATTCTACTGAAAGAATAATCTTTCTCAGTGAGAGCTTTATAAGTTCTTTTTATAGAATAATCCACTTCAAGATAGTGGCTGCCCATATATCAGATGGACATTTTAGCAGGAGAAAGAGATAGTTTTGACCATATCTTTTCCCTTTTGATAGATCCCTCCACAGTGGCAACTTCCTGGAAGCATCTACCAACAGGGTGAGGAGATTACTGGACCACAATCGTTTGGGCCATAGAGGACTATCATATTGAGCTGTGATTCTCTGTTATGAACCTGAGGGATTATTCTGAAAGGTTGCAAGGCATAGTTGCACAGCTGATCTTCAGACTGAAGGCATTCGATGTCCATGCACTTTAGTCTGGAATTGGAGAGACATAACATGGTAGTTTGTTGTTCAACCTTATTGTAAGCAAGTCTACTACTGACCTCCTACAGCTGAAAAAGTCTCTGCTACCAACTGGTGCAGAGACCATTCTGTGAGGATCACCCATCCTGATCTGGATAGGTTTTCTTACTGGATATTTCTCTTGCCTGCAGTGTGGCAGATTTAAAGTGATCCTCTCAGATGTCTATCTAAGGTGGTTCCAGACTTCCAAGCAAAGAGAAGGGCATGAGTGCCTTTTTCATTTCTGATGTAGGTCATAGCTAATGTGTTGTCTGTGGTGACCAAAACAGCAATATCTTACTGTGGTGTGTGCACCCCTGTTGTGCTACAAGACCACAAAACCTGCAGGACTTTCCCTCTGGCTCTCAGTGAGCATCACAGCCTGGATCTGAGGCATTTGGGTACTGAAATGATTGAGGTTCTGGGGCATGAATTGGAATCCCAGCCAGAAATTTGTCCTGATTAAGCCACCAGACACAGATGGTGATGAAATTTGGATGCCTAAAAAATCTGATCTGATGGTGTGTCCATGTGTAGAGACTACATTTGAAGCCTTCCTTGGGAAACTAAATCTGCTACCACAAACAGGTTCCCCAGGAAAGAGAAGTAGCAGTGAGCAGACCATTAAGTCTTCTTGAACAGTCCAACTATGAGAGACAAAATCTGCGTGATCTTGCAAGGGAGAATATGAATTGTCCCTTACAGGTGAGGAAATCCATATCCAAGGTCTGAGAAAGGATCAGATCCAACTTCTCTGCTTGGGGATTAGTTACATGTGAGTCACTGTCCTTCAAATGAGTGACAGGTCCCTTACTAGGACACGTCTGAGAACATTGTGCATCAACCAGTCATCAAAATACTGTATGATGGAAAGTAATGACCTTAAGTAAGCTGCTATTACTCCCTTCACCCTGGTAAATGTTCATGCAGTGGAAGCTAGGCTGATGGGAAAAGTCTCAAAATTGAAAAACCTTCTGGCCAAGACAAAACCACAGGAACTTTCTGACAAATGGGATGATGGAGATGTGAATGTAGGCATCCTGGAGGTCTATGGAGACCACAGTACCCAGTGACCAGTGCCCCATGCCCAGCAGTCAGTGAGTGGCCAATGATTGGTCAGGTGCAAGAGACCTGCTTGAACAGTCTCTATTTAGGGAACTCAACTTAGATGAGCAAGAACCCCTTAACTTTTCTGCAGGCCTATCCAAGAGAGAAAAATATGAAAAGGTGTTGATGATTTCTTTAAACTTGGAAGTACCACTCATTCCTTCCTCAAAGGAGCTATTGAGTTCCTGACATTGGGATGTGTTATTGATCTTTTCTTGATGGGAGCTGGCAACTTCCTTATACCAGGAAGTGCCACTGATTCCTCCATTATAAGAGCTGATGACTTCCTTACACAGGGAAGTGCCTCTGACCCCTTCTGGGAATGGAGGAGGTCTTCCTGAGAAGAAGAGGAGGGTGCAGTTCTCCTCTTCTTGCATCTATAAAAGCAGTGGCTTTCTACCAAATCCCACACCTCATCTGACCATATGGCAAATCTCTTCATGCCAGAACAAAGTACAAACCAAGCAGGTGGGGTGAGTGTCCCAAGCTGCAGTCTTATGGCTGCATCTGCAAACTCATTGTAGCATGGTGACTGGTGGAAAGAAAAATACAAAAACAAACAAGAGTCCCTCAAAGAGACTGATCCTCTACTGTCCAAAAAGAATTGATAGGAATTCAAAATTAGACCATTTCTTCTTTTTAGAAACCAAATGTTGAAACCATTTCTGATATTCTTGAGCTATAACATTTTCAAATTTGCCACAGTAGCAGTCATATTGGATGTAAGATCAGCGTAATTTTCAATCAGAACAAACTAGACACCATTACAAGATTTTTGGTGAAAACTCCATGTTGATATGACGATCCATTCAGGAGAATTAGCGACAAGATTTTCAATATGTTCATTGTGGCAGCCATACTTGAGGTTGGATCAGCACCAGTTTTATTCAGGACCAACTGGATATCATAATTAGTCTTCTGATGAAAACAATGTCTATATGACTTTCCATTTGGGTGAAGTAGTAATAACAAGATTTCAAGATGGCTGCAATGGTGGCCATAGTGGATTGTCAGATTGGCACAAAATTTATTTAAGACCAGCTAAACACCATAAGAAGTCTTCTGGTGAAAACCCATGTTATATGACTTTCCATTCAGAAGGAGAAGTAGTAACAAAATTTTCAAGATGGCTGATGTGGTGGCCAAACTGGATGTCAAATCAGCACCATTTTGATTTATGACCAACTAGACATCATCAGAAGTCTTCTGGTGAAAGCCCAAAACCAAAATAAACTTTAGTTCAGGAGGAGTAGCTATAGCAAGATTTTTAAGATGGCTGCCATGTCAATATGAATGACTTTCCATGCATAAGGAGAAGCGATAAAAAGATTTTCAAGATGGCTGCTGTGGTGGCCATATTAGATGTCAGATCGGCACCAGTTTGTATTTAAGACCAACTATACATCACAAAATGTCTTTTAATAAAAACCCATGCTGATATGACCATCCATTTAGGAGTCATAGTGATAACAAGATTTTTAAGATGACAGCTGTGGTGCCCATAGTTTCATGGCAATCCTCCAAGTATTTTAGGAGAAGTAGTGATAACAAACTTGTGATAATATACAGATGGATAACAGATGATTGAAGACGATGACAGACAACAGGCCATACCATAAGCTCTTCAGGTCTATGACCAGTAGAGCTAAAATCTGGAGAAAAAAATTCATGGGTAATACATTCCTTAACAACAGTTACCAATGAGGGAATAAAATGTGAAGAAGTACCACTTTGCTAGCATGTCACAAAAACCCACAATATTAAGAGAAAGGGACACAGATAAAAGTGTAATACGTAAGGACGTAAGGACTGGGAAGAAAATGTCAAATGCTGCAGAAAAATATATATGATTGATGGGAATTATGTCAAAATACACTTTAAATAGTAAAAATCTTTGAGAGCACAGAAACACACATTATAACTCCACAAGTCCAAGGAAATGACAAAATTCCGAATGACTGAAGTAACTAAGGCATCAGAATGGAATCATGTTTTTTTGTTGTTCAAAGACCTCCTATTACTGATTGGAAGAGGGAATTCACTTTGTACTGGGGACTAGCACCAGGAAAAGTGATAGCAATGTGATGATAATAGTTGGTGTATTCAAAAGCATAAACAGGAGTCCCTCAAAGGAAATATTGCTCTACTGACCCTTCTTTTATCCTTAAAACTGCTGATATTCCAAATTTGTAATAAAAATATTTTCTTACATATTCAAGTTAACATGTTCACAAGACAAGTGCATTAGAAAAATCTGTCATGGACTTTAACCTTGACCATGATATCATGGATAAAATATTCATTTGTCTCGGATACTGTCAAGATATATTCACATGCCAAGTTTGATTCAATCCATAAGTAATATTTCTTTTTCAAAGAGATAACCAGCAGGGCATTCTTCAGATATGTGCACAAAATGGGTTTGATAAAAATTCATTTATTCAGACTTGATTGTATCATTATGCTCACAAACCATCACAGATAAAAACCTAAGTCAAGACCTTCGACCTTGAATTCAATGTCAGAGTGCAAACTATCAACTTCCTTGTTAAGAAAAACAATGAAATACAGAGTCAGGTCAAAATTAATTTGCACATGTGCAAACCACTGTGTTGATGTGCTCAACAAAGCAACAAAGTTAAAGTACTGATCTTAGATTTGACTCCAAGATCAAGTGGGTCTGTTTTTCAAACTTCATGGGCAGATCCAGAAATTTCATGTAGTATTGTTTGGGAGGGCAATCAAGTAGACGGGTCTGTGGGATGGAACCCCCCTAACTGTGGGTGCCCAGGGGGAAGCGCCTGCATTGGAAGTGTTTCCAGGGCATAATTTTAGCCATTTAACTGTAAAGAAAATTTACTGAAGGAAACATTCTGGTTATTTTGCACTCATCTTTAGGTGGTGTTTGTGCTGGCTTTTTCTTACTGAGTAAAATTACTGAAAGAATCCAGCAAAAGTGCTGTTCTACTCCCATTGTTAAGTGCTAACTTTAATAGCATGTCCATAAAAGATTGGTTAGTAACACCATCGGTAACATATATCAAAATTAAATGGACAAAATTTTGCAAATAAAATCTTTTTTTTAATGAATGAAAAACAAAAATAAAAAACAAAAAGAACAGTTGCCTTTTGACAAACACAATAGCAATGTGTATGAGACCAGAAGTCTGAAAGAATCGAAAGTTGCCCATCCAGAGGAGCTTATCAATTGCAAACAGCTGATTATTGTAAATATTTCATGTTATAAAATTTGGTAGTTAAAAGTTTTCTGCTACACATGATAAGACAGTGTGTTATTACTGCCATCTTGTTCATTTTATACCCTGTTTGGGCCCTCGTACAGCAATTACATTATTTACCACAAGAATATGAGAATCTCGTTTTTTATGACGGTAGACACAGTAAGTTTTATTGGATGTTGTTTATTGCAAAAATTAGCATCATTTACAATACTTGCTGAATACAGCATTGGAGATAAATAATCAATAAACAAGTAAACCAACTTTCAATAGTAGGTGAATTATTGTCTTCTATTTGTGATTCATTTCTTGTTTAGTGCCACGAGAATATGATACACCATCCAACCAACCTTTACAAAAGTCATTAATTGAGAGATGACGATGGCTGAAAGGCCAAACATTGTAACAGCTATGACTCTAACAGCACGATGAACATTGAGACAATAAATGGAATTAATATATGGAATTAAATTTGGACCAAAATCCTTATCAACTGCTAAATATACAAATTTCTCACCCTCAGAGAAAACAAGAATCCCATGTGGGCCTGAGATCACTCACCTGCCCAGCATCTGCCTAATAGGCAAATGTAAGAGCAGCTGGTCAAGAAATCTAGGTCAGCAGGATGCTTTCTATTAACATTTCTTCCAATGATGTTGACTGCATATGTTATCAAACCAATTGTTCCAAGATTTCATTAGTTTTGCTAGCTTCATCTAAATCTGAGGGCACATCACCTTCATAAATCCAATTTCATAAGGCCACTATGATAGAACACTTAGATTCAAAGATGGTCAAATTCTGTACAGCAGTTTTTTTAGACCAGGTTTTGCCAATGTTTTCCCACTTTTAGTCATCATTTTACATATTTTAAAGTCCACCATGTCAAAATCCTTTCTGTAACGTTTGGTCAAATTCGGCTCAGTACAGTTTGAGAAGGAATCTTTTAAGGGCAGATTGATTTTTAGCAATATTGGCTGTCATTAATAACCAATCTGCATCATTTGTTTAAATTTGAAAGTGCTTGTAAAAGTTGCCTTTACATTTTAATAACAGTGTCCATAATTAAAGGCAGATGAGCCTCATTTTGTATAAAATTGAAAGATCTTTCATTCGGGATGCTTTCTGTCAAAGTGCATCAAATTCTGTTCAATTTCTTAGAAGAAGAAGTCTTATAAAGGGTTGGAATTATTTTAAGTAATGACAGCCATATCTGAAACCTGATCAGTATCATTTGTACAAATGTGAAACATAATGCAACGTTTCTCTGTGTCAAATCTGGTAACAATCTCACCAGCAGTTTCTGAGAAGTTTCAAATAGCAATCATTTATTTTCATGAACGCACAACAGACACAGGGCCATACCATAAGCTGACTTGACCTTACAGTCAGTTGAGCTAAAAACTGCTGGACAGAATATGAAAATCATCCAAAAATATCTGACGTTATATTAATCTCGTGAATGACATGAATTTCTGATCTCAATTTTGATGCTACAACCCTCACATAACCTTACTTGCTGTACAGGTTCCATCTGCAATGTTGACTCCATTACTGTCATAATATCCAGATCCACATACACATTTCCCACCATTACACATAGCATTAGGATCATTACAGGCATCTGGCTGGGGACAGTTCGATCCCAATACGACTTCTGAAAAAAGGAAAAGAAATGCTTATTCAAGAAAACAGTCTTGAATGAACAACATAAGAGGTGGTAATCTTAATATCAGCCAATATTAAATGTAACTATTATTACTGCCTTTCCAACTTCAGTATTATCATAGTTTCAAGCAAACTAGATTCAAATTTATCATCCCTCTCCCTCTCCCTCTCTCTCTCTCTCTCTCTCTATATATATATATATATATATACATATATATATATATCACAGCTAGAAAAGTCGACATGTGTTTAAACATACATCTTTATGCTACTGTAAAGAAGAAAGAAGATTTCTCCTACAAAAGACTAAAGAAGGCTGTCCAAAATAGATTGGCATCTGAGGCTATAGTGATGAGCATATAAGCCTTAAGCTCCAGTGCCTTCTAGGACTTGACTGGAAGGTGCGCTCAGGAAGACACAAAAGTCCTCACTTCTAATCACACCAGCATCCATGGGGGAGGCTTAAGGACTATACCATAAGTATACTTGACCTTATGGCAGGTGAGCTAAAAAGTATCCATGACAACTGTAAATCCTCCCAAATTCAAAAACTTTAACCACTTTCTGACCTTGACATTTTACCTTCATAGGCCAACAATCTCAATCACAGTTCCATCCAGTCTGATGCAGCTGCGAGCAAAGGATAAGGGTAATCAATTGGGCCAACAAGACATATACTCATTTCTTCTATTCTTGTGGGTTTCCTTGCCTCGCACTATTGACTATTTCTGTTCTAAACAGATCGTTACACCAACAGACAGTAGTTTATAATGGTAGTTCAGTTATTAAGAAGTGTTTGATCCTAACTAATAACAAAATCTGTCAACAATGTTTCCTTTTCTGGAAATAAATAAGAAAATCATTAATCAATAGAAAACTTATCAAAGATCTACTTTCCCTTTTCCCCCTATTCAGACAAAACTCACCTACATCTCATACCAAACGATGAATCATGTCCTGCTTGGTTTAATAAAGTTGTCAAGCTCATGAGGGTTTAAAATGATGCATGCATAGCCACATGATTGACCTTGTTTACATATCACACATTGCCAAAAATTGGCAGACAATAAGTGTTGTTGTATTGAAACCTTGAAATCATCCCTGAATGTTGCAATCGTGTCTTGCTCGATGTATTGATATAATTAATAATATGACAAAATATATAAATGAAATTGTGCCAGTAATTTATATTAATTTTTACATTACAAGAAAATCTGTAATGAATAAATAATAAGCAATTACATCTTATACTAAACAATGAGGGAATTAAGCGAGTGAAAATGGAAGAGCGATGTTCCCAGAAAACATCATGTAGCTGCCTTTAGAAGTGCAGAATCCATTCCTTTAATAGCATGTCCATAAAAGATGGGTGACTAACACCATTGGTAACATATATCAAAATTAAATGGACAAAATTTTGCAAATAAAATCTTTTTTTTTTTAATGAATGAAAAAAAAACAAAAAAACCCACAAAGAGCAGATGCCTTTTGACAATTATAATAGAAATCTGTAAGAGAGCAGAAGTCTGAAAGAATCGAAAGTTGCCCATCCAGAGGAGCTTACCAATTGCAAACAGCTGATTATTGTAAATAAGGGAAAATGTGGTGCATTCGCTGTATTTAAAATTTGAGTATTGAGGAGAGAACATGTATTCAGGTGTCAAAAAAACTCTTCACAGAATAACTGGATATATAATTGTATAGACTCATAATGATTGTAAATATTTCATATTTTAAAATTTGGTAGTTATAAGTTTTCTGCTACACATGATAAGTCAGTGTGTTATTACTGACATCTTGTTCATTTTATACCCTGTTTGGACCCTCGTACAGCAATTACATTATTTACCACAAGAATATGATAATCTCATTTTATATGGCGATAGACACAGTATGTTCTATTGGATGTTGTTTATTGCAAAAATTAGCATCATTACAATACTTGCTGAATACAGCATTGGAGATAAATAATCAATAAACAAGCAAGCCAACTTTCAATAGTAGGTGAATTATTGTCTTCTATTTGTGATTCATTTCTTGTTTAATGCCACGAGAATATGGTACACCATCCAACCAACCTTTACAAAAGTCTTTAATGAGAGCTGATGATGGCTGAAAGGCCAAACATTGTAACAGCTATGACTCTCCCAGCACGATGAACATTGAGACAATAAATGGAATTATACGGAATGAAATTTGGACCAAAATCCTTATCAACTGCTAAATATACAAATTTCTCACCCTCAGAGAAAACAAGAATCCCATGTGGGCCTGAGATCACTCACCTGCCTAGCATCTGCCTAATAGGCAAATGTAAGAGCAGCTGGTCAAGAAATCTAGGTCAGCAGGATGCTTTCTATTAACATTTCTTCCAATGATGTTGACTGCATATGTTATCAAACCAATTGTTCCAAGATTTCATTAGTTTTGCTAGCTTCATCCAAATCTGTGGGCACATCACCTTCATAAATAAAATTTCATAAGGCCACTATGATAGAACACTTAGATTTAAAGATGGTCAAATTCTGTACAGCAGTTTTTTTAGACCAGGTTTTGCCAATGTTTTCCCACTTTTAGTCATCATTTTACATATTTTAAAGTCCACCATGTCAAAATCCTTTCTGTAACGTTTGGTCAAATTCGGCTCAGTACAGTTTGAGAAGGAATCTTTTAAGGGCAGATTGATTTTTAGCAATATTGGCTGTCATTAATAACCAATCTGCATCATTTGTTTAAATTTGAAAGTGCTTGTAAAAGTTGCCTTTACATTTTAATAACAGTGTCCATAATTAAAGGCAGATGAGCCTCATTTTGTATAAAATTAAAAGATCTTTCATTCGGGATGCTTTCTGTCAAAGTGCATCAAATTCTGTTCAATGTCTTAGAAGAAGAAGTCTTATAAAGGGTTGGAACTATTTTAAGTAATGACAGCCATATCTGAAACCTGATCAGTATCATTTGTACAAATGTGAAACATAATGCAACGTTTCTCTGTGTCAAATCTGGTAACAATCTCACCAGCAGTTTCTTAGAAGTTTCAAATAGCAATCATTTATTTTCATGAACGCACAACAGACACAGGGCCATACCATAAGCTGACTTGACCTTACAGTCAGTTGAGCTAAAAACTGCTGGACAGAATATGAAAATCATCCAAAAATATCTGACGTTATATTAATCTCGTGAATGACATGAATTTCCGATCTCAATTTTGATGCTACAACCCTCACATAACCTTACTTGCTGTACAGGTTCCATCTGCAATGTTGACTCCATTACTGTCATAATATCCAGATCCACATACACATTTCCCACCATTACACATAGCATTAGGATCATTACAGGCATCTGGCTGGGGACAGTTCGATCCCAATACGACTTCTGAAAAAAGGAAAAGAAATGCTTATTCAAGAAAACAGTCTTGAATGAACAACATAAGAGGTGGTAATCATAATATCAGCCAATATTAAATGTAACTATTATTACTCCCTTTCCAACTTCAGTATTATCATAGTTTCAAGCAAACTCGATTCAAATTTATCATCCCTCTCTCTCTCCCTCTCTCTCTCTATATATATATATGTATATATATATATATATATATATATATATATATATATATATATATATATATATATATATATATATATCACAGCTAGAAAAGTTGACATGTGTTTAAACATACATCTTTATGCTACTGTAAAGAAGAAAGAAGATTTCTCCTACAAAAGACTAAAGAAGGCTGTCCAAAATAGATTGGCATCTGAGGCTATAGTGATGAGCATATAAGCCTTAAGCTCCAGTGCCTTCTAGGACTTGACTGGAAGGTGCGCTCAGGAAGACACAAAAGTCCTCACTTCTAATCACACCAGCATCCATGGGGGAGGCTTAAGGACTATACCATAAGTATACTTGACCTTATGGCAGGTGAGCTAAAAAGTATCCATGACAACTGTAAATCCTCCCAAATTCAAAAACTTTAACCACTTTCTGACCTTGACATTTTACCTTCATAGGCCAACAATCTCAATCACAGTTCCATCCAGTCTGATGCAGCTGCGAGCAAAGGATAAGGGTAATCAATTGGGCCAACAAGACATATACTCATTTCTTCTATTCTTGTGGGTTTCCTTGCCTCGCACTATTGACTATTTCTGTTCTAAACAGATCGTTACACCAACAGACAGTAGTTTATAATGGTAGTTCAGTTATTAAGAAGTGTTTGATCCTAACTAATAACAAAATCTGTCAACAATGTTTCCTTTTCTGGAAATAAATAAGAAAATCATTAATCAATAGAAAACTTATCAAAGATCTACTTTCCCTTTTCCCCCTATTCAGACAAAACTCACCTACATCTCATACCAAACGATGAATCATGTCCTGCTTGGTTTAATAAAGTTGTCAAGCTCATGAGGGTTTAAAATGATGCATGCATAGCCACATGATTGACCTTGTTTACATATCACACATTGCCAAAAATTGGCAGACAATAAGTGTTGTTGTATTGAAACCTTGAAATCATCCCTGAATGTTGCAATCGTGTCTTGCTCGATGTATTGATATAATTAATAATATGACAAAATATATAAATGAAATTGTGCCAGTAATTTATATTAATTTTTACATTACAAGAAAATCTGTAATGAATAAATAATAAGCAATTACATCTTATACTAAACAATGAGGGAATTAAGCGAGTGAAAATGGAAGAGCGATGTTCCCAGAAAACATCATGTAGCTGCCTTTAGAAGTGCAGAATCCATTCCTTTAATAGCATGTCCATAAAAGATGGGTGACTAACACCATTGGTAACATATATCAAAATTAAATGGACAAAATTTTGCAAATAAAATCTTTTTTTTTTTTAATGAATGAAAAAAAACCCACAAAAAAACCACAAAGAGCAGATGCCTTTTGACAATTAATTATAATAGAAATCTGTAAGAGAGCAGAAGTCTGAAAGAATCGAAAGTTGCCCATCCAGAGGAGCTTACCAATTGCAAACAGCTGATTATTGCAAATAAGGGAAAATGTGGTGCATTCGCTGTACTTAAAATTTGAGTATTGAGGAGAGAACATGTATTCAGGTGTCCAAAAAACTCTTCACAGAATAACTGGATATATAATTGTATAGACTCATAATGATTGTAAATATTTCATATTTTAAAATTTGGTAGTTATAAGTTTTCTGCTACACATGATAAGTCAGTGTGTTATTACTGACATCTTGTTCATTTTATACCCTGTTTGGACCCTCGTACAGCAATTACATTATTTACCACAAGAATATGATAATCTCATTTTATATGGCGATAGACACAGTATGTTCTATTGGATGTTGTTTATTGCAAAAATTAGCATCATTACAATACTTGCTGAATACAGCATTGGAGATAAATAATCAATAAACAAGCAAGCCAACTTTCAATAGTAGGTGAATTATTGTCTTCTATTTGTGATTCATTTCTTGTTTAGTGCCACAAGAATATGGTACACCATCCAACCAACCTTTACAAAAGTCTTTAATGAGAGCTGACAATGACGGAAAGGCCAAACATTGTAACAGCTATGACTATCCCAGCACGACGAACATTGAGACAATAAATGGAATTATATGGAATGAAATTTGGACCAAAATCCTTATCAACTGCTAAATATACAAATTTCTCACCCTCAGAGAAAACAAGAATCCCATGTGGGCCTGAGATCACTCACCTGCCTAGCATCTGCCTAATAGGCAAATGTAAGAGCAGCTGGTCAAGAAATCTAGGTCAGCAGGATGCTTTCTATTAACATTTCTTCCAATGATGTTGACTGCATATGTTATCAAACCAATTGTTCCAAGATTTCATTAGTTTTGCTAGCTTCATCCAAATCTGTGGGCACATCACCTTCATAAATAAAATTTCATAAGGCCACTATGATAGAACACTTAGATTTAAAGATGGTCAAATTCTGTACAGCAGTTTTTTTAGACCAGGTTTTGCCAATGTTTTCCCACTTTTAGTCATCATTTTACATATTTTAAAGTCCACCATGTCAAAATCCTTTCTGTAACATTTGGTCAAATTCGGCTCAGTACAGTTTGAGAAAGAATCTTTTAAGGGCAGATTGATTTTTAGCAATATTGGCTGTCATTAATAACCAATCCGCATCATTTGTTTAAATTTGAAAGTGCTTGTAAAAGTTGCCTTTACATTTTAATAACAGTGTCCATAATTAAAGGCAGATGAGCCTCATTTTGTATAAAATTAAAAGATCTTTCATTCAGGATGCTTTCTGTCAAAGTGCATCAAATTCTGTTCAATTTCTTAGAAGAAGAAGTCTTATAAAGGGTTGGAATTATTTTAAGTAATGACAGCCATATCTGAAACCTGATCAGTATCATTTGTACAAATGTGAAACATAATGCAACGTTTCTCTGTGTCAAATCTGGTAACAATCTCACCAGCGGTTTCTGAGAAGTTTCAAATAGCAATCATTTATTTTCATGAACGCACAACAGACACAGGGCCATACCATAAGCTGACTTGACCTTACAGTCAGTTGAGCTAAAAACTGCTGGACAGAATATGAAAATCATCCAAAAATATCTGACGTTATATTAATCTCGTGAATGACATGAATTTCTGATCTCAATTTTGATGCTACAACCCTCACATAACCTTACTTGCTGTACAGGTTCCATCTGCAATGTTGACTCCATTACTGTCATAATATCCAGATCCACATACACATTTCCCACCATTACACATAGCATTAGGATCATTACAGGCATCTGGCTGGGGACAGTTCGATCCCAATACGACTTCTGAAAAAAGGAAAAGAAATGCTTATTCAAGAAAACAGTCTTGAATGAACAACATAAGAGGTGGTAATCATAATATCAGCCAATATTAAATGTAACATTACTGCCTTCCAATCCTTTGCCACTTTCCAAGTTCAGTATTACCATAGTTTCAAGCAAACTCGATTCAAATTTATCATCCCTCTCTCTCTCCCTCTCTCTATATATATATCACAGCTAGAAAAGTCGACATGTGTTCAAACATACATCTTTATGCTACTGTAAAGAAGAAAGAAGATTTCTCCTACAAAAGACTAAAGAAGGCTGTCCAAAATAGATTGGCATCTGAGGCTATAGTGATGAGCATATAAGCCTTAAGCTCCAGTGCCTTCTAGGACTTGACTGGAAGGTGCGCTCAGGAAGACACAAAAGTCCTCACTTCTAATCACACCAGCATCCATGGGGGAGGCTTAAGGACTATACCATAAGTATACTTGACCTTATGGCAGGTGAGCTAAAAAGTATCCATGACAACTGTAAATCCTCCCAAATTCAAAAACTTTAACCACTTTCTGACCTTGACATTTCACCTTCATAGGCCAACAATCTCAATCACAGTTCCATCCAGTCTGATGCAGCTGCGAGCAAAGGATAAGGGTAATCAATTGGGCCAACAAGACATATACTCATTTCTTCTATTCTTGTGGGTTTCCTTGCCTCGCACTATTGACTATTTCTGTTCTAAACAGATCGTTACACCAACAGACAGTAGTTTATAATGGTAGTTCAGTTATTAAGAGAGTGTTTGATCCTAACTAATAACAAAATCTGTCAACAATGTTTCCTTTTCTGGAAATAAATAAGAAAATCATTAATCAATAGAAAACTTATCAAAGATCTACTTTCCCTTTTCCCCCTATTCAGACAAAACTCACCTACATCTCATACCAAACGATGAATCATGTCCTGCTTGGTTTAATAAAGTTGTCAAGCTCATGAGGGTTTAAAATGATGCATGCATAGCCACATGATTGACCTTGTTTACATATCACACATTGCCAAAAATTGGCAGACAATAAGTGTTGTTGTATTGAAACCTTGAAATCATCCCTGAATGTTGCAATCGTGTCTTGCTCGATGTATTGATATAATTAATAATATGACAAAATATATAAATGAAATTGTGCCAGTAATTTATATTAATTTTTACATTACAAGAAAATCTGTAATGAATAAATAATAAGCAATTACATCTTATACTAAACAATGAGGGAATTAAGCGAGTGAAAATGGAAGAGCGATGTTCCCAGAAAACATCATGTAGCTGCCTTTAGAAGTGCAGAATCCATTCCTTTAATAGCATGTCCATAAAAGATGGGTGACTAACACCATTGGTAACATATATCAAAATTAAATGGACAAAATATTGCAAATAAAATCTTTTTTTTTTAATGAATGAAAAAAAAAACAAAAAAAACCCCACAAAGAGCAGATGCCTTTTGACAATTAATTATAATAGAAATCTGTAAGAGAGCAGAAGTCTGAAAGAATCGAAAGTTGCCCATCCAGAGGAGCTTACCAATTGCAAACAGCTGATTATTGCAAATAAGGGAAAATGTGGTGCATTCGCTGTACTTAAAATTTGAGTATTGAGGAGAGAACATGTATTCAGGTGTCCAAAAACTCTTCACAGAATAACTGGATATATAATTGTATAGACTCATAATGATTGTAAATATTTCATATTTTAAAATTTGGTAGTTATAAGTTTTCTGCTACACATGATAAGTCAGTGTGTTATTACTGACATCTTGTTCATTTTATACCCTGTTTGGACCCTCGTACAGCAATTACATTATTTACCACAAGAATATGATAATCTCATTTTATATGGCGATAGACACAGTATGTTCTATTGGATGTTGTTTATTGCAAAAATTAGCATCATTACAATACTTGCTGAATACAGCATTGGAGATAAATAATCAATAAACAAGCAAGCCAACTTTCAATAGTAGGTGAATTATTGTCTTCTATTTGTGATTCATTTCTTGTTTAATGCCACAAGAATATGGTACACCATCCAACCAACCTTTACAAAAGTCTTTAATGAGAGCTGACAATGACGGAAAGGCCAAACATTGTAACAGCTATGACTATCCCAGCACGACGAACATTGAGACAATAAATGGAATTATATGGAATGAAATTTGGACCAAAATCCTTATCAACTGCTAAATATACAAATTTCTCACCCTCAGAGAAAACAAGAATCCCATGTGAACCTGAGATCACTCACCTGCCTAGCATCTGCCTAATAGGCAAATGTAAGAGCAGCTGGTCAAGAAATCTAGGTCAGCAGGATGCTTTCTATTAACATTTCTTCCAATGATGTTGACTGCATATGTTATCAAACCAATTGTTCCAAGATTTCATTAGTTTTGCTAGCTTCATCCAAATCTGTGGGCACATCACCTTCATAAATAAAATTTCATAAGGCCACTATGATAGAACACTTAGAT
This sequence comes from Margaritifera margaritifera, assembly GCA_029931535.1. Taxonomy (NCBI): domain Eukaryota; kingdom Metazoa; phylum Mollusca; class Bivalvia; order Unionida; family Margaritiferidae; genus Margaritifera; species Margaritifera margaritifera. Next base: position 1,626,106 of record JAQPZY010001332.1, read on the forward strand.
TTAAAGATGGTCAAATTCTGTACAGCAGTTTTTTTAGACCAGGTTTTGCCAATGTTTTCCCACTTTTAGTCATCATTTTACATATTTTAAAGTCCACCATGTCAAAATCCTTTCTGTAACGTTTGGTCAAATTCGGCTCAGTACAGTTTGAGAAGGAATCTTTTAAGGGCAGATTGATTTTTAGCAATATTGGCTGTCATTAATAACCAATCTGCATCATTTGTTTAAATTTGAAAGTGCTTGTAAAAGTTGCCTTTACATTTTAATAACAGTGTCCATAATTAAAGGCAGATGAGCCTCATTTTGTATAAAATTAAAAGATCTTTCATTCAGGATGCTTTCTGTCAAAGTGCATCAAATTCTGTTTAATGTCTTAGAAGAAGAAGTCTTATAAAGGGTTGGAATTATTTTAAGTAATGACAGCCATATCTGAAACCTGATCAGTATCATTTGTACAAATGTGAAACATAATGCAACGTTTCTCTGTGTCAAATCTGGTAACAATCTCACCAGCGGTTTCTGAGAAGTTTCAAATAGCAATCATTTATTTTCATGAACGCACAACAGACACAGGGCCATACCATAAGCTGACTTGACCTTACAGTCAGTTGAGCTAAAAACTGCTGGACAGAATATGAAAATCATCCAAAAATATCTGACGTTATATTAATCTCGTGAATGACATGAATTTCTGATCTCAATTTTGATGCTACAACCCTCACATAACCTTACTTGCTGTACAGGTTCCATCTGCAATGTTGACTCCATTACTGTCATAATATCCAGATCCACATACACATTTCCCACCATTACACATAGCATTAGGATCATTACAGGCATCTGGCTGGGGACAGTTCAATCCCAATACGACTTCTGAAAAAAGGAAAAGAAATGCTTATTCAAGAAAACAGTCTTGAATGAACAACATAAGAGGTGGTAATCATAATATCAGCCAATATTAAATGTAACATTACTGCCTTCCAATCCTTTGCCACTTTCCAAGTTCAGTATTACCATAGTTTCAAGCAAACTCGATTCAAATTTATCATCCCTCTCTCTCTCCCTCTCTCTCTCTCTCTATATATATATCACAGCTAGAAAAGTCGACATGTGTTCAAACATACATCTTTATGCTACTGTAAAGAAGAAAGAAGATTTCTCCTACAAAAGACTAAAGAAGGCTGTCCAAAATAGATTGGCATCTGAGGCTATAGTGATGAGCATATAAGCCTTAAGCTCCAGTGCCTTCTAGGACTTGACTGGAAGGTGCGCTCAGGAAGACACAAAAGTCCTCACTTCTAATCACACCAGCATCCATGGGGGAGGCTTAAGGACTATACCATAAGTATACTTGACCTTATGGCAGGTGAGCTAAAAAGTATCCATGACAACTGTAAATCCTCCCAAATTCAAAAACTTTAACCACTTTCTGACCTTGACATTTCACCTTCATAGGCCAACAATCTCAATCACAGTTCCATCCAGTCTGATGCAGCTGCGAGCAAAGGATAAGGGTAATCAATTGGGCCAACAAGACATATACTCATTTCTTCTATTCTTGTGGGTTTCCTTGCCTCGCACTATTGACTATTTCTGTTCTAAACAGATCGTTACACCAACAGACAGTAGTTTATAATGGTAGTTCAGTTATTAAGAGAGTGTTTGATCCTAACTAATAACAAAATCTGTCAACAATGTTTCCTTTTCTGGAAATAAATAAGAAAATCATTAATCAATAGAAAACTTATCAAAGATCTACTTTCCCTTTTCCCCCTATTCAGACAAAACTCACCTACATCTCATACCAAACGATGAATCATGTCCTGCTTGGTTTAATAAAGTTGTCAAGCTCATGAGGGTTTAAAATGATGCATGCATAGCCACATGATTGACCTTGTTTACATATCACACATTGCCAAAAATTGGCAGACAATAAGTGTTGTTGTATTGAAACCTTGAAATCATCCCTGAATGTTGCAATCGTGTCTTGCTCGATGTATTGATATAATTAATAATATGACAAAATATATAAATGAAATTGTGCCAGTAATTTATATTAATTTTTACATTACAAGAAAATCTGTAATGAATAAATAATAAGCAATTACATCTTATACTAAACAATGAGGGAATTAAGCGAGTGAAAATGGAAGAGCGATGTTCCCAGAAAACATCATGTAGCTGCCTTTAGAAGTGCAGAATCCATTCCTTTAATAGCATGTCCATAAAAGATGGGTGACTAACACCATTGGTAACATATATCAAAATTAAATGGACAAAATATTGCAAATAAAATCTTTTTTTTTTTAATGAATGAAAAAAAACCAAAAAAAACCCCACAAAGAGCAGATGCCTTTTGACAATTAATTATAATAGAAATCTGTAAGAGAGCAGAAGTCTGAAAGAATCGAAAGTTGCCCATCCAGAGGAGCTTACCAATTGCAAACAGCTGATTATTGCAAATAAGGGAAAATGTGGTGCATTCGCTGTACTTAAAATTTGAGTATTGAGGAGAGAACATGTATTCAGGTGTCCAAAAAACTCTTCACAGAATAACTGGATATATAATTGTATAGACTCATAATGATTGTAAATATTTCATATTTTTAAATTTGGTAGTTATAAGTTTTTTGCTACACATGATAAGTCAGTGTGTTATTACTGACATCTTGTTCATTTTATACCCTGTTTGGACCCTCGTACAGCAATTACATTATTTACCACAAGAATATGATAATCTCATTTTATATGGCGATAGACACAGTATGTTCTATTGGATGTTGTTTATTGCAAAAATTAGCATCATTACAATACTTGCTGAATACAGCATTGGAGATAAATAATCAATAAACAAGCAAGCCAACTTTCAATAGTAGGTGAATTATTGTCTTCTATTTGTGATTCATTTCTTGTTTAGTGCCACAAGAATATGGTACACCATCCAACCAACCTTTACAAAAGTCTTTAATGAGCGCTGACAATGACGGAAAGGCTAAACATTGTAACAGCTATGACTATCCCAGCACGACGAACATTGAGACAATAAATGGAATTATATGGAATGAAATTTGGACCAAAATCCTTATCAACTGCTAAATATACAAATTTCTCACCCTCAGAGAAAACAAGAATCCCATGTGAACCTGAGATCACTCACCTGCCTAGCATCTGCCTAATAGGCAAATGTAAGAGCAGCTGGTCAAGAAATCTAGGTCAGCAGGATGCTTTCTATTAACATTTCTTCCAATGATGTTGACTGCATATGTTATCAAACCAATTGTTCCAAGATTTCATTAGTTTTGCTAGCTTCATCCAAATCTGTGGGCACATCACCTTCATAAATAAAATTTCATAAGGCCACTATGATAGAACACTTAGATTTAAAGATGGTCAAATTCTGTACAGCAGTTTTTTTAGACCAGGTTTTGCCAATGTTTTCCCACTTTTAGTCATCATTTTACATATTTTAAAGTCCACCATGTCAAAATCCTTTCTGTAACGTTTGGTCAAATTCGGCTCAGTACAGTTTGAGAAGGAATCTTTTAAGGGCAGATTGATTTTTAGCAATATTGGCTGTCATTAATAACCAATCCGCATCATTTGTTTAAATTTGAAAGTGCTTGTAAAAGTTGCCTTTACATTTTAATAACAGTGTCCATAATTAAAGGCAGATGAGCCTCATTTTGTATAAAATTAAAAGATCTTTCATTCAGGATGCTTTCTGTCAAAGTGCATCAAATTCTGTTCAATGTCTTAGAAGAAGAAGTCTTATAAAGGGTTGGAATTATTTTAAGTAATGACAGCCATATCTGAAACCTGATCAGTATCATTTGTACAAATGTGAAACATAATGCAACGTTTCTCTGTGTCAAATCTGGTAACAATCTCACCAGCGGTTTCTGAGAAGTTTCAAATAGCAATCATTTATTTTCATGAACGCACAACAGACACAGGGCCATACCATAAGCTGACTTGACCTTACAGTCAGTTGAGCTAAAAACTGCTGGACAGAATATGAAAATCATCCAAAAATATCTGACGTTATATTAATCTCGTGAATGACATGAATTTCTGATCTCAATTTTGATGCTACAACCCTCACATAACCTTACTTGCTGTACAGGTTCCATCTGCAATGTTGACTCCATTACTGTCATAATATCCAGATCCACATACACATTTCCCACCATTACACATAGCATTAGGATCATTACAGGCATCTGGCTGGGGACAGTTCGATCCCAATACGACTTCTGAAAAAAGGAAAAGAAATGCTTATTCAAGAAAACAGTCTTGAATGAACAACATAAGAGGTGGTAATCATAATATCAGCCAATATTAAATGTAACATTACTGCCTTCCAATCCTTTGCCACTTTCCAAGTTCAGTATTACCATAGTTTCAAGCAAACTCGATTCAAATTTATCATCCCTCTCTCTCTCCCTCTCTCTCTCTATATATATATCACAGCTAGAAAAGTCGACATGTGTTCAAACATACATCTTTATGCTACTGTAAAGAAGAAAGAAGATTTCTCCTACAAAAGACTAAAGAAGGCTGTCCAAAATAGATTGGCATCTGAGGCTATAGTGATGAGCATATAAGCCTTAAGCTCCAGTGCCTTCTAGGACTTGACTGGAAGGTGCGCTCAGGAAGACACAAAAGTCCTCACTTCTAATCACACCAGCATCCATGGGGGAGGCTTAAGGACTATACCATAAGTATACTTGACCTTATGGCAGGTGAGCTAAAAAGTATCCATGACAACTGTAAATCCTCCCAAATTCAAAAACTGTAACCACTTTCTGACCTTGACATTTCACCTTCATAGGCCAACAATCTCAATCACAGTTCCATCCAGTCTGATGCAGCTGCGAGCAAAGGATAAGGGTAATCAATTGGGCCAACAAGACATATACTCATTTCTTCTATTCTTGTGGGTTTCCTTGCCTCGCACTATTGACTATTTCTGTTCTAAACAGATCGTTACACCAACAGACAGTAGTTTATAATGGTAGTTCAGTTATTAAGAAGTGTTTGATCCTAACTAATAACAAAATCTGTCAACAATGTTTCCTTTTCTGGAAATAAATAAGAAAATCATTAATCAATAGAAAACTTATCAAAGATCTACTTTCCGTTTTCCCCCTATTCAGACAAAACTCACCTACATCTCATACCAAACGATGAATCACGTCCTGCTTGGTTTAATAAAGTTGTCAAGCTCATGAGGGTTTAAAATGATGCATGCATAGCCACATGATTGACCTTGTTTACATATCACACATTGCCAAAAATTGGCAGACAATAAGTGTTGTTGTATTGAAACCTTGACATCATCCCTGAATGTTGCAATCATGTCTTGCTCGATGTATTGATATAATTAATAATATGACAAAATATATAAATGAAATTGTGCCAGTAATTTATATTAATTTTTACATTACAAGAAAATCTGTAATGAATAAATAATAAGCAATTACATCTTATACTAAACAATGAGGGAATTAAGCGAGTGAAAATGGAAGAGCGATGTTCCCAGAAAACATCATGTAGCTGCCTTTAGAAGTGCAGAATCCATTCCTTTAATAGCATGTCCATAAAAGATGGGTTAGCTAACACCATCGGTAACATATATCAAAATTAAATGGACAAAATTTTGCAAATAAATCTTTTTTTTTAATGAATGAAAAAACAAAAATAAAAACCACAAAGAGCAGGTGCCTTTTGACAAACACAATAGCAATCTGTAAGAGAGCAGAAGTCTGAAAGAATCGAAAGTTGCCCATCCAGAGGAGCTTACCAATTGCAAACAGCTGATTATTGTAAATAAGGGAAAATGTGGTGCATTCGCTGTACTTAACATTTGAGTATTGAGGAGAGAACGTGTATTCAGGTGTCCAAAAAACTCTTCACAGAATAACTGGATATATAATTGTATAGACTCATAATGATTGTAAATATTTCATATTTTTAAATTTGGTAGTTATAAGTTTTCTGCTACACATGATAAGTCAGTGTGTTATTACTGACATCTTGTTCATTTTATACCCTGTTTGGACCCTCGTACAGCAATTACATTATTTACCACAAGAATATGATAATCTCATTTTATATGGCGATAGACACAGTATGTTCTATTGGATGTTGTTTATTGCAAAAATTAGCATCATTACAATACTTGCTGAATACAGCATTGGAGATAAATAATCAATAAACAAGCAAGCCAACTTTCAATAGTAGGTGAATTATTGTCTTCTATTTGTGATTCATTTCTTGTTTAGTGCCACAAGAATATGGTACACCATCCAACCAACCTTTACAAAAGTCTTTAATGAGAGCTGACAATGACGGAAAGGCCAAACATTGTAACAGCTATGACTATCCCAGCACGACGAACATTGAGACAATAAATGGAATTATATGGAATGAAATTTGGACCAAAATCCTTATCAACTGCTAAATATACAAATTTCTCACCCTCAGAGAAAACAAGAATCCCATGTGGCCTGAGATCACTCACCTGCCTAGCATCTGCCTAATAGGCAAATGTAAGAGCAGCTGGTCAAGAAATCTAGGTCAGCAGGATGCTTTCTATTAACATTTCTTCCAATGATGTTGACTGCATATGTTATCAAACCAATTGTTCCAAGATTTCATTAGTTTTGCTAGCTTCATCCAAATCTGTGGGCACATCACCTTCATAAATAAAATTTCATAAGGCCACTATGATAGAACACTTAGATTCAAAGATGGTCAAATTCTGTACAGCAGTTTTTTTTAGACCAGGTTTTGTCAATGTTTTCCCACTTTTAGTCATCATTTTACATATTTTAAAGTCCACCATGTCAAAATCCTTTCTGTAACGTTTGGTCAAATTCGGCTCAGTACAGTCTGAGAAGAATCTTTTAAGGGCAGATTCGATTTTTAGCAATATTCGGCTGTCATTAATAACCAATCTGCATCATTTGTTTAAATTTGAAAGTGTTTGTAACAGTTGCCTTTACATTTTAGTAACAGTGTCCATAATTAAAGGCAGATAAGCCTCATTTGTACAAAATTAAAAGATCTTTCATTCAGGATGCTTTCTGTCAAAGTGCATCAAATTCCGTTCAATACCTTAGAAGAAGAAGTCTTATAAAGCGTTGGAACTATTTTTAGCAATGGCAGCCATATCTGAAGCCTGACCAGTATCGTTTGTACAAATCTGAAACATAATGCAATGTTTCTCTGTCTCAAATCTGGTAACAATCTCACCAGCGTTTTCTGAGAAGTTTCAAATAGCAATCATTTATTTTCATGAAGGCACAACAGACATAGGGCCATACCATAAGCTGACTTGACCTTACAGTCAGTTGAGCTAAAAACTGCTGTACAGAATATGAAAATCATCTAAAAATATCTGACGTTATATTAATCCTGTGAATGACATGAATTTCTGATCTCAATTTAGATGCTACATCCCTCACATGACCTTACTTGCTGTACAGGTTCCATCTGCAATGTTGACTCCATTACTGTCATAATATCCAGATCCACATACACATTTCCCACCATTACACATAGCATTAGGATCATTACAGGCATCTGGCTGGGGACAGTTCGATCCCAATACGACTTCTGAAAAAAGGAAAAGAAAAGTTTATTCAAGAAAACAGTCTTGAATGAACAACATAAGAGGTGGTAATCATAACATCAGCCAATGAGTTCAATGTAACATTATTGCCTTTCAATCCTTTGCCACTTTCCAAGTTCATTATTACCATATTTTCAAGCAAACTGGATTCAAATTTATCATCCCTCCCTCTCTATCTCTCTCTCTCTCTCTGTCTCAATATATATATATATATATATATATATATATATATATAGATAGATAGATAGATAGATAGATAGATAGATAGATAGATAGATAGATATAAATAGATACATATCATAGATAGAAAGGTCGACATGTGTTTGAATATATATCTTTATGCTACTGTGAAGAAGAACGAAGATTTCTCATACAAAAGACTAAAAAAGGCTATCCAAAATAGATTGGCATCTGAGGCTATAGTGACGAGCGAATGAGCCTTAAGCTCCAGTGCCTTCAAGGACTTGACTGGAAGGTGCGCCCAGGAAAATAGAAAAATCCACACTTCTGACCACACCAGCATCCAAGGGGCAGGCTTAAGGGCTATACCATAAGTGTACTTGACCTTATGGCATGTGAGCTAAAAAGTATCCATGGGAACTGTAAATCCTCCCAAATTCAAAAAACTGTAACCACTTTCTGACTTTGACATTTCACCTTCATAGGTCAACAATCTCAATCACAGTTCCATCCAGTCTGATGCAGCTGCGAGCAAAGGATAAGGATAATCAATTGGGCCAACAAGACATATACTCATTTCGTCTTTTCTTGTGGGTTTCCCAACCTCGCACTATTGACTATTTCTGTTCTAAACAGATCGTTACACCAATAGACAGTAGTTGATAATGGTAGTTCAGTTATTAAGAAGTGTTTGATCCTAACTAATAACAAAATCTGTCAACAATGTTTCCTTTTCTGAAAATAAATAATAAAATCATGAATCAATAGAAAAATTATCAAAGATCTACTTTTCCTTTTCCCCCTATTCAGAGAGAACTCATCTACATCTCATACCAAACGATGAATCACGTCCTACTTGGTTTAATAAAGTTGTCAAGCTCATGAGGGTTGAAAATGATGCATGCATAGCCACATGACTGACCTTGTTTACATATCACACATTGCCAAAATATGGCAGACAATAAGTGTTGTTGTGTTGAAAACTTGACATCATCCCTGAATGTTGCAATCATGTCTTGCTCTATGTATTGATATAATTAATGATATGACAAAATATATAAATGAAATAGTGCCAGTAATTTATATTAATTTTTACATTACAAGAAAATCTGTAATGAATAAATAATTAGCAATTACATCTTATACTAAACAATGAGGGAACTAAGCGAGTGAAAATGGAAGAGCGATGTTCCCAGAAAACATCATGTAGCTGCCTTTAGAAGTGCAGAATCCATTCCTGTAATAGCATGTCCATAAAAGATGGGTTAGTAACACCATCGGTAATATATATCAAAATTAAATGGACAAAATGTTGCAAATAATTTTTTTTTAATGAATGAAAAACAAAAATAAAAAACACAAAAATCAGGTGCCTTTTGACAAACACAATAGCAATGTGTATGAGAGCAGAAGTCTGAAAGAATCGAAAGTTGCCCATCCAGAGGAGCTTATCAATTGCAAACAGCTGATTATTGTAAATAAGGGAAAATGTGGTGCATTCGCTGTACTTAACATTTGAGTATTGAGGAGAGAACGTGTATTCAGGTGTCAAAAAAACTCTTCACAGAATAACTGGATGTATATTTGTATAGACTCATACTGATTGTAAATATTTCATATTTTAAAAACTTGTAATTTTCAATTTTCTGTCACACATAATAAGTCGGTGTGTTATTACTGACATCTTCTTTATTTTATACCCTGTTTGGGCCCTTGTACAGCAATTACATTATTTACCACAAGAATACGATAATCTCATTTGAAATGGCGGCAGACACAGTATGTTCTACTGGAAGTTGTTTATTGCAAAAATTAGCATCATTTACAATATTTGCTGAATGCAGCATTGCAGATAAATAATCAATAAACAAGTAAGTCAACTTTCAATAGTAGGTGAATTATTGTCTTCTATTTGTGATTCATTTCTTGTTTAGTGCCACAAGAATATGGTACACCATCCAACCAATCTTTACAAAAGACTTTAATTGAGAGCTGACAATGACGGAAAGGCCAAAGATTGTAACAGCTATGACTATCCCAGCACGACGAACATTGAGACAATAAATGGAATTATATGGAATGAAATTTGGACCAAAATCCTTATCAACTGCTAAATATACAAATTTCTCACCCTTCAAGAAAACAAGAGTCCCATGTGGGCCTGAGATCACTCACCTGCCTAGCATCTGCCTAATAGCCAAATGTAAGAGCTTCTAGTCAACAAATCCAAATCAGTAGGATGCTTTCTATTAACATTTCTTCCAATGATGTTGACTGCATATGTTGCCAAACCAATTGTTCCAAGATTTCTTTAGTTTTGTAAGCTTCATCCATATCTGTGGGCACACTACCTTCATAAATCCAATTTCATAAGGCCACTATGATAGAACACTTAGATTCAAAGATGGTCAAATTCTGTTCAGCAGTTTTTTTAGACCAGGTTTTGTCAATGTTTTCCAACTTTTAGTCATCATTTTACATATTTTAAAGTTCACCATGTCAAAATTCTTTCTGTAACGTTTGCTCAAATTCGGCTCAGTACAGTCTGAGAAGAAATCGTTTAAGGGCAGATCGATTTTTAGCAATAACGGCTGTCTTTGATAACCAATCTGCATCATTTGGATAAATTTGAAAGTGTTTGTAACAGTTGCCTTTACATTTTAGTAACAGTGTCCATAATTAAAGGCAGATAAGCCTCATTTGTACAAAATTAAAAGATCTTTCATTCAGGATGCTTTCTGTCAAAGTGCATCAAATTCCGTTCAATACCTTAGAAGAAGAAGTCTTATAAAGCGTTGGAACTATTTTTAGCAATGGCAGCCATATCTGAAGCCTGACCAGTATCATTTGTACAAATCTGAAACATAATGCAATGTTTCTCTGTCTCAAATCTGGTAACAATCTCACCAGCGTTTTCTGAGAAGTTTCAAATAGCAATCATTTATTTTCATGAAGGCACAACAGACATAGGGCCATACCATAAGCTGACTTGACCTTACAGTCAGTTGAGCTAAAAACTGCTGTACAGAATATGAAAATCATCTAAAAATATCTGACGTTATATTAATCCTGTGAATGACATGAATTTCTGATCTCAATTTAGATGCTACATCCCTCACATGACCTTACTTGCTGTACAGGTTCCATCTGCAATGTTGACTCCATTACTGTCATAATATCCAGATCCACATACACATTTCCCACCATTACACATAGCATTAGGATCATTACAGGCATCTGGCTGGGGACAGTTCGATCCCAATACGACTTCTGAAAAAAGGAAAAGAAAAGTTTATTCAAGAAAACAGTCTTGAATGAACAACATAAGAGGTGGTAATCATAACATCAGCCAATGAGTTCAATGTAACATTATTGCCTTTCAATCCTTTGCCACTTTCCAAGTTCATTATTACCATATTTTCAAGCAAACTGGATTCAAATTTATCATCCCTCCCTCTCTATCTCTCTCTCTCTCTCTGTCTCAATATATATATATATATATATATATATATAGATAGATAGATAGATAGATAGATAGATAGATAGATAGATAGATAGATAGATAGATATAAATAGATACATATCATAGATAGAAAGGTCGACATGTGTTTGAATATATATCTTTATGCTACTGTGAAGAAGAACGAAGATTTCTCATACAAAAGACTAAAAAAGGCTATCCAAAATAGATTGGCATCTGAGGCTATAGTGACGAGCGAATGAGCCTTAAGCTCCAGTGCCTTCAAGGACTTGACTGGAAGGTGCGCCCAGGAAAATAGAAAAATCCACACTTCTGACCACACCAGCATCCAAGGGGCAGGCTTAAGGGCTATACCATAAGTGTACTTGACCTTATGGCATGTGAGCTAAAAAGTATCCATGGGAACTGTAAATCCTCCCAAATTCAAAAAACTGTAACCACTTTCTGACTTTGACATTTCACCTTCATAGGTCAACAATCTCAATCACAGTTTCATCCAGTCTGATGCAGCTGCGAGCAAAGGATAAGGATAATCAATTGGGCCAACAAGACATATACTCATTTCGTCTTTTCTTGTGGGTTTCCCAACCTCGCACTATTGACTATTTCTGTTCTAAACAGATCGTTACACCAATAGACAGTAGTTGATAATGGTAGTTCAGTTATTAAGAAGTGTTTGATCCTAACTAATAACAAAATCTGTCAACAATGTTTCCTTTTCTGAAAATAAATAATAAAATCATGAATCAATAGAAAAATTATCAAAGATCTACTTTTCCTTTTCCCCCTATTCAGAGAGAACTCATCTACATCTCATACCAAACGATGAATCACGTCCTACTTGGTTTAATAAAGTTGTCAAGCTCATGAGGGTTGAAAATGATGCATGCATAGCCACATGACTGACCTTGTTTACATATCACACATTGCCAAAAATATGGCAGACAATAAGTGTTGTTGTGTTGAAAACTTGACATCATCCCTGAATGTTGCAATCATGTCTTGCTCTATGTATTGATATAATTAATGATATGACAAAATATATAAATGAAATAGTGCCAGTAATTTATATTAATTTTTACATTACAAGAAAATCTGTAATGAATAAATAATTAGCAATTACATCTTATACTAAACAATGAGGGAACTAAGCGAGTGAAAATGGAAGAGCGATGTTCCCAGAAAACATCATGTAGCTGCCTTTAGAAGTGCAGAATCCATTCCTGTAATAGCATGTCCATAAAAGATGGGTTAGTAACACCATCGGTAATATATATCAAAATTAAATGGACAAAATGTTGCAAATAATTTTTTTTTAATGAATGAAAAACAAAAATAAAAAACACAAAAATCAGGTGCCTTTTGACAAACACAATAGCAATGTGTATGAGAGCAGAAGTCTGAAAGAATCGAAAGTTGCCCATCCAGAGGAGCTTATCAATTGCAAACAGCTGATTATTGTAAATAAGGGAAAATGTGGTGCATTCGCTGTACTTAACATTTGAGTATTGAGGAGAGAACGTGTATTCAGGTGTCAAAAAAACTCTTCACAGAATAACTGGATGTATATTTGTATAGACTCATACTGATTGTAAATATTTCATATTTTAAAAACTTGTAATTTTCAATTTTCTGTCACACATAATAAGTCGGTGTGTTATTACTGACATCTTCTTTATTTTATACCCTGTTTGGGCCCTTGTACAGCAATTACATTATCTACCACAAGAATACGATAATCTCATTTGAAATGGCGGCAGACACAGTATGTTCTACTGGAAGTTGTTTATTGCAAAAATTAGCATCATTTACAATATTTGCTGAATGCAGCATTGCAGATAAATAATCAATAAACAAGTAAGTCAACTTTCAATAGTAGGTGAATTATTGTCTTCTATTTGTGATTCATTTCTTGTTTAGTGCCACAAGAATATGGTACACCATCCAACCAATCTTTACAAAAGACTTTAATTGAGAGCTGACAATGACGGAAAGGCCAAAGATTGTAACAGCTATGACTATCCCAGCACGACGAACATTGAGACAATAAATGGAATTATATGGAATGAAATTTGGACCAAAATCCTTATCAACTGCTAAATATACAAATTTCTCACCCTTCAAGAAAACAAGAGTCCCATGTGGGCCTGAGATCACTCACCTGCCTAGCATCTGCCTAATAGCCAAATGTAAGAGCTTCTAGTCAACAAATCCAAATCAGTAGGATGCTTTCTTATTAACATTTCTTCCAATGATGTTGACTGCATATGTTGCCAAACCAATTGTTCCAAGATTTCTTTAGTTTTGTAAGCTTCATCCATATCTGTGGGCACACTACCTTCATAAATCCAATTTCATAAGGCCACTATGATAGAACACTTAGATTCAAAGATGGTCAAATTCTGTTCAGCGGTTTTTTTAGACCAGGTTTTGTCAATGTTTTCCAACTTTTAGTCATCATTTTACATATTTTAAAGTTCACCATGTCAAAATTCTTTCTGTAACGTTTGCTCAAATTCGGCTCAGTACAGTCTGAGAAGAAATCGTTTAAGGGCAGATCGATTTTTAGCAATAACGGCTGTCTTTGATAACCAATCTGCATCATTTGGATAAATTTGAAAGTGTTTGTAACAGTTGCCTTTACATTTTAGTAACAGTGTCCATAATTAAAGGCAGATAAGCCTCATTTGTACAAAATTAAAAGATCTTTCATTCAGGATGCTTTCTGTCAAAGTGCATCAAATTCCGTTCAATACCTTAGAAGAAGAAGTCTTATAAAGCGTTGGAACTATTTTTAGCAATGGCAGCCATATCTGAAGCCTGACCAGTATCATTTGTACAAATCTGAAACATAATGCAATGTTTCTCTGTCTCAAATCTGGTAACAATCTCACCAGCGTTTTCTGAGAAGTTTCAAATAGCAATCATTTATTTTCATGAAGGCACAACAGACATAGGGCCATACCATAAGCTGACTTGACCTTACAGTCAGTTGAGCTAAAAACTGCTGTACAGAATATGAAAATCATCTAAAAATATCTGACGTTATATTAATCCTGTGAATGACATGAATTTCTGATCTCAATTTAGATGCTACATCCCTCACATGACCTTACTTGCTGTACAGGTTCCATCTGCAATGTTGACTCCATTACTGTCATAATATCCAGATCCACATACACATTTCCCACCATTACACATAGCATTAGGATCATTACAGGCATCTGGCTGGGGACAGTTCGATCCCAATACGACTTCTGAAAAAAGGAAAAGAAAAGCTTATTCAAGAAAACAGTCTTGAATGAACAACATAAGAGGTGGTAATCATAACATCAGCCAATGAGTTCAATGTAACATTATTGCCTTTCAATCCTTTGCCACTTTCCAAGTTCATTATTACCATATTTTCAAGCAAACTGGATTCAAATTTATCATCCCTCCCTCTCTATCTCTCTCTCTCTCTCTGTCTCAATATATATATATATATATATATATATATATATATATATATATATATAGATAGATAGATAGATAGATAGATAGATAGATAGATAGATAGATATAAATAGATACATATCATAGATAGAAAGGTCGACATGTGTTTGAATATATATCTTTATGCTACTGTGAAGAAGAACGAAGATTTCTCATACAAAAGACTAAAAAAGGCTATCCAAAATAGATTGGCATCTGAGGCTATAGTGACGAGCGTATGAGCCTTAAGCTCCAGTGCCTTCAAGGACTTGACTGGAAGGTGCGCCCAGGAAAATAGAAAAATCCACACTTCTGACCACACCAGCATCCAAGGGGCAGGCTTAAGGGCTATACCATAAGTGTACTTGACCTTATGGCATGTGAGCTAAAAAGTATCCATGGGAACTGTAAATCCTCCCAAATTCAAAAAACTGTAACCACTTTCTGACTTTGACATTTCACCTTCATAGGTCAACAATCTCAATCACAGTTCCATCCAGTCTGATGCAGCTGCGAGCAAAGGATAAGGATAATCAATTGGGCCAACAAGACATATACTCATTTCGTCTTTTCTTGTGGGTTTCCCAACCTCGCACTATTGACTATTTCTGTTCTAAACAGATCGTTACACCAATAGACAGTAGTTGATAATGGTAGTTCAGTTATTAAGAAGTGTTTGATCCTAACTAATAACAAAATCTGTCAACAATGTTTCCTTTTCTGAAAATAAATAATAAAATCATGAATCAATAGAAAAATTATCAAAGATCTACTTTTCCTTTTCCCCCTATTCAGAGAGAACTCATCTACATCTCATACCAAACGATGAATCACGTCCTACTTGGTTTAATAAAGTTGTCAAGCTCATGAGGGTTGAAAATGATGCATGCATAGCCACATGACTGACCTTGTTTACATATCACACATTGCCAAAATATGGCAGACAATAAGTGTTGTTGTGTTGAAAACTTGACATCATCCCTGAATGTTGCAATCATGTCTTGCTCTATGTATTGATATAATTAATGATATGACAAAATATATAAATGAAATAGTGCCAGTAATTTATATTAATTTTTACATTACAAGAAAATCTGTAATGAATAAATAATTAGCAATTACATCTTATACTAAACAATGAGGGAACTAAGCGAGTGAAAATGGAAGAGCGATGTTCCCAGAAAACATCATGTAGCTGCCTTTAGAAGTGCAGAATCCATTCCTGTAATAGCATGTCCATAAAAGATGGGTTAGTAACACCATCGGTAATATATATCAAAATTAAATGGACAAAATGTTGCAAATAATTTTTTTTTAATGAATGAAAAACAAAAATAAAAAACACAAAAATCAGGTGCCTTTTGACAAACACAATAGCAATGTGTATGAGAGCAGAAGTCTGAAAGAATCGAAAGTTGCCCATCCAGAGGAGCTTATCAATTGCAAACAGCTGATTATTGTAAATAAGGGAAAATGTGGTGCATTCGCTGTACTTAACATTTGAGTATTGAGGAGAGAACGTGTATTCAGGTGTCAAAAAAACTCTTCCCAGAATAACTGGATGTATATTTGTATAGACTCATACTGATTGTAAATATTTCATATTTTTAAAAACTTGTAATTTTCAATTTTCTGTCACACATAATAAGTCGGTGTGTTATTACTGACATCTTCTTTATTTTATACCCTGTTTGGGCCCTTGTACAGCAATTACATTATTTACCACAAGAATACGATAATCTCATTTGAAATGGCGGCAGACACAGTATGTTCTACTGGAAGTTGTTTATTGCAAAAATTAGCATCATTTACAATATTTGCTGAATGCAGCATTGCAGATAAATAATCAATAAACAAGTAAGTCAACTTTCAATAGTAGGTGAATTATTGTCTTCTATTTGTGATTCATTTCTTGTTTAGTGCCACAAGAATATGGTACACCATCCAACCAATCTTTACAAAAGACTTTAATTGAGAGCTGACAATGACGGAAAGGCCAAAGATTGTAACAGCTATGACTATCCCAGCACGACGAACATTGAGACAATAAATGGAATTATATGGAATGAAATTTGGACCAAAATCCTTATCAACTGCTAAATATACAAATTTCTCACCCTTCAAGAAAACAAGAGTCCCATGTGGGCCTGAGATCACTCACCTGCCTAGCATCTGCCTAATAGCCAAATGTAAGAGCTTCTAGTCAACAAATCCAAATCAGTAGGATGCTTTCTTATTAACATTTCTTCCAATGATGTTGACTGCATATGTTGCCAAACCAATTGTTCCAAGATTTCTTTAGTTTTGTAAGCTTCATCCATATCTGTGGGCACACTACCTTCATAAATCCAATTTCATAAGGCCACTATGATAGAACACTTAGATTCAAAGATGGTCAAATTCTGTTCAGCAGTTTTTTTAGACCAGGTTTTGTCAATGTTTTCCAACTTTTAGTCATCATTTTACATATTTTAAAGTTCACCATGTCAAAATTCTTTCTGTAACGTTTGCTCAAATTCGGCTCAGTACAGTCTGAGAAGAAATCGTTTAAGGGCAGATCGATTTTTAGCAATAACGGCTGTCTTTGATAACCAATCTGCATCATTTGGATAAATTTGAAAGTGTTTGTAACAGTTGCCTTTACATTTTAGTAACAGTGTCCATAATTAAAGGCAGATAAGCCTCATTTGTACAAAATTAAAAGATCTTTCATTCAGGATGCTTTCTGTCAAAGTGCATCAAATTCCGTTTAATACCTTAGAAGAAGAAGTCTTATAAAGCGTTGGAACTATTTTTAGCAATGGCAGCCATATCTGAAGCCTGACCAGTATCATTTGTACAAATCTGAAACATAATGCAATGTTTCTCTGTCTCAAATCTGGTAACAATCTCACCAGCGTTTTCTGAGAAGTTTCAAATAGCAATCATTTATTTTCATGAAGGCACAACAGACATAGGGCCATACCATAAGCTGACTTGACCTTACAGTCAGTTGAGCTAAAAACTGCTGTACAGAATATGAAAATCATCTAAAAATATCTGACGTTATATTAATCTTGTGAATGACATGAATTTCTGATCTCAATTTAGATGCTACATCCCTCACATGACCTTACTTGCTGTACAGGTTCCATCTGCAATGTTGACTCCATTACTGTCATAATATCCAGATCCACATACACATTTCCCACCATTACACATAGCATTAGGATCATTACAGGCATCTGGCTGGGGACAGTTCGATCCCAATACGACTTCTGAAAAAAGGAAAAGAAAAGCTTATTCAAGAAAACAGTCTTGAATGAACAACATAAGAGGTGGTAATCATAACATCAGCCAATGAGTTGAATGTAACATTATTGCCTTTCAATCCTTTGCCACTTTCCAAGTTCAGTATTACCATATTTTCAAGCAAACTGGATTCAAATTTATCATCCCTCCCTCTCTATCTCTCTCTCTCTCTCTGTCTCAATATATATATATATATATATATATATATATATATATATATATATATAGATAGATAGATAGATAGATAGATAGATATATATAAATAGATACATATCATAGATAGAAAGGTCGACATGTGTTTGAATATATATCTTTATGCTACTGTGAAGAAGAACGAAGATTTCTGATACAAAAGACTAAAAAAGGCTATCCAAAATAGATTGGCATCTGAGGCTATAGTGACGAGCGTATGAGCCTTAAGCTCCAGTGCCTTCAAGGACTTGACTGGAAGGTGCGCCCAGGAAAATAGAAAAATCCACACTTCTGACCACACCAGCATCCAAGGGGCAGGCTTAAGGGCTATACCATAAGTGTACTTGACCTTATGGCATGTGAGCTAAAAAGTATCCATGGGAACTGTAAATCCTCCCAAATTCAAAAAACTGTAACCACTTTCTGACTTTGACATTTCACCTTCATAGGTCAACAATCTCAATCACAGTTCCATCCAGTCTGATGCAGCTGCGAGCAAAGGATAAGGATAATCAATTGGGCCAACAAGACATATACTCATTTCGTCTTTTCTTGTGGGTTTCCCAACCTCGCACTATTGACTATTTCTGTTCTAAACAGATCGTTACACCAATAGACAGTAGTTGATAATGGTAGTTCAGTTATTAAGAAGTGTTTGATCCTAACTAATAACAAAATCTGTCAACAATGTTTCCTTTTCTGAAAATAAATAAGAGAATCATGAATCAATAGAAAAATTATCAAAGATCTACTTTCCCTTTTCCCCCTATTCAGAGAGAACTCATCTACATCTCATACCAAACGATGTATCACATCCTACTTTGTTTAATAAAGTTGTCAAGCTCATGAGGGTTGAAAATGATGCATGCATAGCCACATGACTGACCTTGTTTACATATCACACATTGCCAAAAATATGGCAGACAATAAGTGTTGTTGTGTTGTAAACTTGACATCATCCCTGAATGTTGCAATCATGTCTTGCTCTATGTATTGATATAATTAATGATATGACAAAATATATAAATGAAATAGTGCCAGTAATTTATATTAATTTTTACATTACAAGAAAATCTGTAATGAATAAATAATTAGCAATTACATCTTATACTAAACAATGAGAGATCTAAGCGAGTGAAAATGGAAGAGCGATGTTCCCAGAAAACATCATGTAGCTGCCTTTAGAAGTGCAGAATCCATTCCTTTAATAGCATGTCCATAAAAGATGGGTTAGTAACACCATCGGTAATATATATCAAAATTAAATGGACAAAATTTTGCAAATAATTTTTTTTTAATGAATGAAAAACAAAAATAAAAAACACAAAAATCAGGTGCCTTTTGACAAACACAATAGCAATGTGTATAAGAGCAGAAGTCTGAAAGAATCGAAAGTTGCCCATCCAGAGGAGCTTATCAATTGCAAACAGCTGATTATTGTAAATAAGGGAAAATGTGGTGCATTCGCTGTACTTAACATTTGAGTATTGAGGAGAGAACGTGTATTCAGGTGTCAAAAAAACTCTTCACAGAATAACTGGATGTATATTTGTATAGACTCATACTGATTGTAAATATTTCATATTTTAAAAACTTGTAATTTTCAATTTTCTGTCACACATAATAAGTCGGTGTGTTATTACTGACATCTTCTTTATTTTATACCCTGTTTGGGCCCTTGTACAGCAATTACATTATTTACCACAAGAATACGATAATCTCATTTGAAATGGCGGCAGACACAGTATGTTCTACTGGAAGTTGTTTATTGCAAAAATTAGCATCATTTACAATATTTGCTGAATGCAGCATTGCAGATAAATAATCAATAAACAAGTAAGTCAACTTTCAATAGTAGGTGAATTATTGTCTTCTATTTGTGATTCATTTCTTGTTTAGTGCCACAAGAATATGGTACACCATCCAACCAATCTTTACAAAAGACTTTAATTGAGAGCTGACAATGACGGAAAGGCCAAAGATTGTAACAGCTATGACTATCCCAGCACGACGAACATTGAGACAATAAATGGAATTATATGGAATGAAATTTGGACCAAAATCCTTATCAACTGCTAAATATACAAATTTCTCACCCTTCAAGAAAACAAGAGTCCCATGTGGGCCTGAGATCACTCACCTGCCTAGCATCTGCCTAATAGCCAAATGTAAGAGCTTCTAGTCAACAAATCCAGGTCAGTAGGATGCTTTCTATTAACATTTCTTCCAATGATGTTGACTGCATATGTTGCCAAACCAATTGTTCCAAGATTTCTTTAGTTTTGCAAGCTTCATCCATATCTGTGGGCACACTACCTTCATAAATCCAATTTCATAAGGCCACTATGATAGAACACTTAGATTCAAAGATGGTCAAATTCTGTTCAGCAGTTTTTTTAGACCAGGTTTTGTCAATGTTTTCCAACTTTTAGTCATCATTTTACATATTTTAAAGTTCACCATGTCAAAATTCTTTCTGTAACGTTTGCTCAAATTCGGCTCAGTACAGTCTGAGAAGAAATCGTTTAAGGGCAGATCGATTTTTAGCAATAACGGCTGTCTTTGATAACCAATCTGCATCATTTGGATAAATTTGAAAGTGTTTGTAACAGTTGCCTTTACATTTTAGTAACAGTGTCCATAATTAAAGGCAGATAAGCCTCATTTGTACAAAATTGAAAGATCTTTCATTCAGGATGCTTTCTGTCAAAGTGCATCAAATTCCGTTCAATACCTTAGAAGAAGAAGTCTTATAAAGCGTTGGAACTATTTTTAGCAATGGCAGCCATATCTGAAGCCTGACCAGTATCATTTGTACAAATCTGAAACATAATGCAATGTTTCTCTGTCTCAAATCTGGTAACAATCTCACCAGCGTTTTCTGAGAAGTTTCAAATAGCAATCATTTATTTTCATGAAGGCACAACAGACATAGGGCCATACCATAAGCTGACTTGACCTTACAGTCAGTTGAGCTAAAAACTGCTGTACAGAATATGAAAATCATCTAAAAATATCTGACGTTATATTAATCCTGTGAATGACATGAATTTCTGATCTCAATTTAGATGCTACATCCCTCACATGACCTTACTTGCTGTACAGGTTCCATCTGCAATGTTGACTCCATTACTGTCATAATATCCAGATCCACATACACATTTCCCACCATTACACATAGCATTAGGATCATTACAGGCATCTGGCTGGGGACAGTTCGATCCCAATACGACTTCTGAAAAAAGGAAAAGAAAAGCTTATTCAAGAAAACAGTCTTGAATGAACAACATAAGAGGTGGTAATCATAACATCAGCCAATGAGTTGAATGTAACATTATTGCCTTTCAATCCTTTGCCACTTTCCAAGTTCAGTATTACCATATTTTCAAGCAAACTGGATTCAAATTTATCATCCCTCCCTCTCTATCTCTCTCTCTCTCTAAATCTCAATATATATATATATATATATAGATAGATAGATAGATAGATATACATATATATAAATAGATACATATCATAGATAGAAAGGTCGACATGTGTTTGAATATATATCTTTATGCTACTGTGAAGAAGAACGAAGATTTCTGATACAAAAGACTAAAAAAGGCTATCCAAAATAGATTGGCATCTGAGGCTATAGTGACGAGCGTATGAGCCTTAAGCTCCAGTGCCTTCAAGGACCTGACTGGAAGGTGCGCCCAGGAAAATAGAAAAATCCACACTTCTGACCACACCAGCATCCAAGGGGCAGGCTTAAGGGCTATACCATAAGTGTACTTGACCTTATGGCATGTGAGCTAAAAAGTATCCATGGGAACTGTAAATCCTCCCAAATTCAAAAAACTGTAACCACTTTCTGACTTTGACATTTCACCTTCATAGGTCAACAATCTCAATCACAGTTCCATCCAGTCTGATGCAGCTGCGAGCAAAGGATAAGGATAATCAATTGGGCCAACAAGACATATACTCATTTCGTCTTTTCTTGTGGGTTTCCCAACCTCGCACTATTGACTATTTCTGTTCTAAACAGATCGTTACACCAATAGACAGTAGTTGATAATGGTAGTTCAGTTATTAAGAAGTGTTTGATCCTAACTAATAACAAAATCTGTCAACAATGTTTCCTTTTCTGAAAATAAATAAGAGAATCATGAATCAATAGAAAAATTATCAAAGATCTACTTTCCCTTTTCCCCCTATTCAGAGAGAACTCATCTACATCTCATACCAAACGATGTATCACATCCTACTTTGTTTAATAAAGTTGTCAAGCTCATGAGGGTTGAAAATGATGCATGCATAGCCACATGACTGACCTTGTTTACATATCACACATTGCCAAAAATATGGCAGACAATAAGTGTTGTTGTGTTGAAAACTTGACATCATCCCTGAATGTTGCAATCATGTCTTGCTCTATGTATTGATATAATTAATGATATGACAAAATATATAAATGAAATAGTGCCAGTAATTTATATTAATTTTTACATTACAAGAAAATCTGTAATGAATAAATAATTAGCAATTACATCTTATACTAAACAATGAGGGAACTAAGCGAGTGAAAATGGAAGAGCGATGTTCCCAGAAAACATCATGTAGCTGCCTTTAGAAGTGCAGAATCCATTCCTTTAATAGCATGTCCATAAAAGATGGGTTAGTAACACCATCGGTAATATATATCAAAATTAAATGGACAAAATGTTGCAAATAAAATTTTTTTTAATGAATGAAAAACAAAAATAAAAAACACAAAAATCAGGTGCCTTTTGACAAACACAATAGCAATGTGTATGAGAGCAGAAGTCTGAAAGAATCAAAAGTTGCCCATCCAGAGGAGCTTATCAATTGCAAACAGCTGATTATTGTAAATAAGGGAAAATATGGTGCATTCGCTGTACTTAACATTTGAGTATTGAGGAGAGAACGTGTATTCAGGTGTCAAAAAAACTCTTCACAGAATAACTGGATGTATATTTGTATAGACTCATACTGATTGTAAATATTTCATATTTTTAAAAACTTGTAATTTTCAATTTTCTGTCACACATAATAAGTCGGTGTGTTATTACTGACATCTTCTTTGTTTCATACCCTGTTTTGGCCCTTGTTCAGCAATTACATTATTTACCACAAGAATACGATACTCTCATTTGACATGGTGGCAGACACAGTATGTTCTACTGAAAGTTGTTTATTGCAAAAATTAGCATCATTTACAATATTTGCTGAATGCAGCATTGCAGATAAATAATCAATAAACAAGTAAGTCAACTTTCAATAGTAGGTGAATTATTGTCTTCTATTTGTGATTCCTTTCTTGTTTAGTGCCACAAGAATATGGTACACCATCCAAATAACCTTTACAAAAGACTTTAATTGAGAGCTGACGATGACGGAAAGGCCAAAGATTGTAACAGCTATGACTATCCCAGCACGACGAACATTGAGACAATAAATGGAATTATATGGAATGAAATTTGGACCAAAATCCTTATCAACTGCTAAATATACAAATTTCTCACCCTTCAAGAAAACAAGAGTCCCATGTGGGCCTGAGATCACTCACCTGCCTAGCATCTGCCTAAGCCAAATGTAAGAGCTTCTAGTCAACAAATCCAGGTCAGTAGGATGCTTTCTATTAACATTTCTTCCAATGATGTTGACTGCATATGTTGCCAAACCAATTGTTCCAAGATTTCTTTAGTTTTGCAAGCTTCATCCATATCTGTGGGCACACTACCTTCATAAATCCAATTTCATAAGGCCACTATGATAGAACACTTAGATTCAAAGATGGTCAAATTCTGTTCAGCAGTTTTTTTAGACCAGGTTTTGTCAATGTTTTCCAACTTTTAGTCATCATTTTACATATTTTAAAGTTCACCATGTCAAAATTCTTTCTGTAACGTTTGCTCAAATTCGGCTCAGTACAGTCTGAGAAGAAATCGTTTAAGGGCAGATCGATTTTTAGCAATAACGGCTGTCTTTGATAACCAATCTGCATCATTTGGATAAATTTGAAAGTGTTTGTAACAGTTGCCTTTACATTTTAGTAACAGTGTCCATAATTAAAGGCAGATAAGCCTCATTTGTACAAAATTGAAAGATCTTTCATTCAGGATGCTTTCTGTCAAAGTGCATCAAATTCCGTTCAATACCTTAGAAGAAGAAGTCTTATAAAGCGTTGGAACTATTTTTAGCAATGGCAGCCATATCTGAAGCCTGACCAGTATCATTTGTACAAATCTGGAACATAATGCAATGTTTCTCTGTCTCAAATCTGGTAACAATCTCACCAGCGTTTTCTGAGAAGTTTCAAATAGCAATCATTTATTTTCATGAAGGCACAACAGACATAGGGCCATACCATAAGCTGACTTGACCTTACAGTCAGTTGAGCTAAAAACTGCTGTACAGAATATGAAAATCATCTAAAAATATCTGACGTTATATTAATCCTGTGAATGACATGAATTTCTGATCTCAATTTAGATGCTACATCCCTCACTTGACCTTACTTGCTGTACAGGTTCCATCTGCAATGTTGACTCCATTACTGTCATAATATCCAGATCCACATACACATTTCCCACCATTACACATAGCATTAGGATCATTACAGGCATCTGGCTGGGGACAGTTCGATCTCAATACGACTTCTGAAAAAAGGAAAAGAAAAGCTTATTCAAGAAAACAGTCTTGAATGAACAACATAAGAGGTGGTAATCATAACATCAGCCAATGAGTTCAATGTAACATTATTGCCTTTCAATCCTTTGCCACTTTCCAAGTTCAGTATTACCATATTTTCAAGCAAACTGGATTCAAATTTATCATCCCTCCCTCTCTATCTCTCTCTCTCTCTCTCTCTCTCTGTCTCAATATATATATATGTATATATATATATGTATATATATATATATATATATATATATAGATAGATAGATAGATAGATAGATATATATAAATAGATACATATCATAGATAGAAAGGTCGACATGTGTTTGAATATATATCTTTATGCTACTGTGAAGAAGAACGAAGATTTCTCATACAAAAGACTAAAAAAGGCTATCCAAAATAGATTGGCTTCTGAGGCTATAGTGACGAGCGTATGAGCCTTAACCTCCAGTGCCTTCAAGGACTTGACTGGAAAGTGCGCCCAGGAAAATAGAAAAATCCACACTTCTGACCACACCAGCATCCAAGGGGCAGGCTTAAGTGCTATACCATAAGTGTACTTGACCTTATGGCATGTGAGCTAAAAAGTATCCATGGGAACTGTAAATCCTCCCAAATTCAAAAAACTGTAACCACTTTCTGACTTTGACATTTCACCTTCATAGGTCAACAATCTCAATCACAGTTCCATCCAGTCTGATGCAGCTGCGAGCAAAGGATAAGGATAATCAATTGGGCCAACAAGACATATACTCATTTCGTCTTTTCTTGTGGGTTTCCCAACCTCGCTCTATTGACTATTTCTGTTATAACAGATTGTTACACCAACAGACAGTAGTTTATAATGGTAGTTCAGTTATTAAGAAGTGTTTGATCTTAACTAATAACAAAATCTGTCAACAATGTTTCCTTTTCTGAAAAAAAATAAGAAAATCATGAATCAATAGAAAAATTATCAAAGATCTACTTTCCCTTTTCCCCATATTCAGAGAGAACTCACCTACATCTCATACCAAACGATGTATCACATCCTACTTGGTTTAATAAAGTTATCAAGCTCATGAGGGTTGAAAATGATGCATGCATAGCCACATGACTGACCTTGTTTACATATCACACATTGCCAAAAATATGGCAGACAATAAGTGTTGTTGTGTTGAAAACTTGACATTATCCCTGAATGTTGCAATCATGTCTTGCTCTATGTATTGATATAATTAATGATATGACAAAATATATAAATGAAATTCTGCCAAGTAATTTATATTAATTTTTACATTACAGGAAAATTTGTAATGAATAAATAATTAGCAATTATATCTTATACTAAACAATTAGGGAACTAAGCGAGTGAAAATGGAAGAGCGATGTTCCCAGAAAACATCATGTAGCTGTCTTTAGAAGTGCAGAATCCATTCCTTTAATAGCATGTCCATAAAAGATGGGTTAGTTACACCATCGGTAACATATATCAAAATTAAATGGACAAAATTTTGCAAATTAAATCTTTTATTTAATGAATGAGAAACAAAAACAAAACCACAAAGAACAGGTTCCTTTTGACAAACACAATAGCAATGTGTATGAGAGCAGAAGTCTGAAAGAATCGAAAGTTGCCCATCCAGAGGAGCTTATCAATTGCAAACAGCTGATTATTGTAAATAAGGGAAAATGTGGTTCATTCGCTGTACTTAAAATTTGAGTATTGTGGAGAGAACGTGTATTCAGGTGTCCAAAAAACTCTTCACAGAATAACTGGATATATAATTGTATAGACTCATAATGATTGTAAACATTTCATATTTTAAAATTTGGTAATTATAAGTTTTCGGCTACACATGATAAGTCAGTGTTTTATTACTGACATCTAGCTCATTTTATACCCTGTTTGGGCCCTTGTACAGCAATTACATTATTTACCACAAGAATACGATAATCTCGTTTTATATGGCGGTAATCACAGTATGTTCTATTGGATGTTGTTTATTGCAAAAATTAGCATCATTTACAATATTTGCTGAATACAGGATTGGAGATAAATAATCAATAAACAAATAAGCCAACTTTCAGTACTATGTGAATTATTGTATTCTATTTGTGATTCGTTTCTTGTTTAGTACCCCAAGAATATGGTACACCATCTAGCCAACCTGTGCAAAAGACTTTGATTGAGAGCTGACGAAGGCCGGAAGGCCAAACATTGTAACAGCTATGACTCTCCCAGCAAAACGAACATCCAGTCAATAAATGGAATTATATTGAATGAAATTTGGACCAACAAGACATATACTCATTTCGTCTTTTCTTGTGGGTTTCCCAACCTCGCACTATTGACTATTTCTGTTCTAAACAGATCGTTACACCAACAGACAGTATTTTATAATGTTAGTTCAGTTATTAAGAAGTGTTTGATCCTAACTAATAACAAAATCTGACAACAATGTTTCCTTTTCTGAAAATAAATAAGAAAATCATGAATCAATAGAAAAATTATCAAAGATCTACTTTTCCTTTTCCCCCTATTCAGAGAGAACTCATCTACATCTCATACCAAACGATGAATCACGTCCTACTTGGTTTAATAAAGTTTGCAAGCTCACGAGGGTTGAAAATGATGCATGCATAGAAACATGACTGACCTTGTTTACATATCACACATTGCCAAATATATGGCAGACAATAAGTGTTGTTGCGTTGAAAACTTGACATCATCCCTGAATGTTGCAATCATGTTATTACTGTCATCTTCTTTGTTTTATACCCTGTTTTGGCCCTTGTTCAGCAATTACATTATTTACCACAAGAATACGATACTCTCATTTGACATGGTGGCAGACACAGTATGTTCTACAGGTTGTTGTTTATTGCAAAAATTAGCATCATTTACAATATTTGCTGAATGCAGCATTGCAGATAAATAATCAATAAACAAGTAAGTCAACTTTCAATAGTAGGTGAATTATTGTCTTCTACTTGTGATTTATTTCTTGTTTAGTGCCACAAGAATATGGTACACCATCCAACCAACCTTTACAAAAGACTTTAATTGAGGGCTGACGATGGCTGCAAGGCCAAACATTGTAACAGCTATGACTATCCCAGCACGACGAACATTAAGACAATAAATGGAATTATATGGAATGAAATTTGGACCAAAATCCTTATCAACTGCTAAATATACAAATTTCTCACCCTGCAAGAAAACAAGAGTCCCATGTGGGCCTGAGATCACTCACCTATCTAGCATCTGCCTAATAGCCAAATGTAAGAGCTTCTAGTCAACAAATCCAGGTCAGTAGGATGCTTTATATTAACATTTCTTCCAATGATGTTGACTGCATATGTTTTCAAACCAATTGTTCCAAGATTTCTTTAGTTTTGTAAGCTTCATCCATATCTGTGGGCACACTACCTTCATCAATCCAATTTCATAAGGCCACTATGATAGAACACTTAGATTCAAAGATGGTCAAATTCTGTTCAGCAGTTTTTTAGACCAGGTTTTGTCAATGTTTTCCAACTTTTAGTCATCATTTTACATATTTTAAAGTTCACCATGTCAAAATCCTTTCTGTGACCTTTGCTCAAATTCGGCTCAGTACAGTCTAAGAAGAAATCGTTTAAGGGCAGATCGATTTGTAGCAAAAATCGCTGTCTTTGATAACCAATCTGCATCATTTGGATAAATTTGAAAGTGTTTGTAACAGTTGCCTTTACATTTTAGTAACAGTGTCCATAATTAAAGGCAGATAAGCCTCATTTGTACAAAATTAAAAGATCTTTCATTCAGGATGCTTTCTGTCAAAGTGCATCAAATTCTGTTCAATGCCTTAGAAGAAGAAGTCTTATAAAGCGTTGGAACTATTTTTAGCAATGGCAGCCATATCTGAAGCCTGACCAGTATCATTTGTACAAATCTGAAACATAGTGCACTGTTTCTCTGTCTCAAATCTGGTAACAATCTCAACAGCGGTTTCTGAGAAGATTCAAATAGCAATCATTCGTTTTCATGAACGCAGAACAGAGATAGAGCCATACCATAAGCTGACTTGACCTTGCAGTCAGTTGAGCTAAAAACTGCTGTACAGAATATGAAAATCGTCCACAAATATCTGACGTTATATTAATCCTGTGAATGACATGAATTTCTGATCTCAATTTAGATGCTACATCCCTCACATAACCTTACTTGCTGTACAGGTTCCACCTGCAATGTTGACTCCATTACTGTCATAATATCCAGATCCACATACACATTTCCCACCATTACACATAGCATTAGGATCATTACAGGCATCTGGCTGGGGACAGTTCAATCCCAATACGACTTCTGAAAAAAGGAAAAGAAAAGCTTATTCAAGAGAACAGTCTTGAATGAACAACATAAGAGGTGGTAATCATAACATCAGCCAATGAGTTCAATGTAACATTATTGCCTTTCAATCCTTTGCCACTTTCCAAGTTCAGTATTACCATAGTTTCAAGCAAATGGGATTCAAATTTATCATCCCGATATATATATATATATATATCATAGATAGAAAAGTCGACATGTGTTTGAATATACATCTTTATGCTACTATAAAAGAAGAACGAAGATTTCTCCTACAAAAGACTAAAAATGGCTGTCGAAAATAAATTGGCATCTGAGGCTATAGTGACGAGCGTATGAGCCTTAACCTCCAGTGCCTTCAAGGACTTGACTGGAAGGTGCGCCCAGGAAAATACAAAAATCCACACTTCTGACCACACCAGCATCCAAGGGGCAGGCTTAAGGGCTATACCATAAGTGTACTTGACCTTATGGCATGTGAGCTAAAAAGTATCCATGGGAACTGTAAATCCTCCCAAATTCAAAAAACTGTAACCACTTTCTGATTTTGACATTTCACCTTCATAGGCCAACAATCTCAATCACAGTTCCATCCAGTCTGATGCAGCTGCGAGCAAAGGATAAGGATAATCAATTGGGCCAACAAGACATATACTCATTTCGTCTTTTCTTGTTGGTTTCCCAACCTTGCACTATTGACTATTTCTGTTCTAAACAGATCGTTACACCAATAGACAGTAGTTGATAATGGTAGTTCAGTTATTAAGAAGTGTCTGACCCTAACTAATAACAAAATCTGTCAACAATGTTTCCTTTTCTGAAAAAAAATAAGAAAATCATGAATCAATAGAAAACTTATTAAAGATCTACTTTCCCTTTTCCCCATATTCAGAAAGAACTCACCTACATCTCATACCAAACGATGAATCACGTCCTACTTGGTTTAATAAAGTTGTCAAGCTCATGAGGGTTGAAAATGATGCATGCATAGCCACATGACTGACCTTGTTTACATATCACACATTGCCAAAAATATGGCAGACAATAAGTGTTGTTGTGTTGAAAACTTGACATCATCCCTGAATGTTGCAATCATGTTTTGCTCTATGTATTGATAAAATTAATGATATGACAAAATATATAAATGAAATTGTGCCAGTAATTTATATAAATTTTAACATTACAAGAAAATCTGTAATGAATAAATAATTAGCAATTACATCTTATACTAAACAATGAGGGAACTAAGCGAGTGAAAATGGAAGAGCGATGTTCCCAGAAAACATCATGTAGCTGCCTTTAGAAGTGCAGAATCCATTCCTTTAATAGCATGTCCATAAAAGATGGGTTAGTAACACCATCGGTAACATATATCAAAATAAAATGGACAAAATTTTGCAGATAAAATCCTTTTTTTTAATGAATGAAAACTAAAATAAAAAACACAAAGAGCATTTGCCTTTTGACAAACACAAAAGCAATGTGTATGAGAGCAGAAGTCTGAAAGAATCGAAAGTTGCCCATCCAGAGGAGCTTATCAATTGCAAACAGCTGATTATTGTAAATAAGGGAAAATGTGGTGCATTCGCTGTACTTAACATTTGAGTATTGAGGAGAGAATGTGCATTCAGGTGTCAAAAAACTCTTCACAGAATAACTGGATATATATTTGTATAGACTCATACTGATTGTAAATATTTCATATTTTAAAAACTTGTAATTTTCAATTTTCTGTCACACATAATAAATCGGTGTGTTATTACTGACATCTTCTTTATTTTATACCCTGTTTGGGCCCTTGTACAGCAATTACATTATTTACAACAAGAATACGATAATCTCATTTGATATGGCGGCAGACACAGTATGTTCTACTGGATGTTGTTTATTGCAAAAAATAGCATCATTTACAATATTTGCTGAATGCAGCATTGCAGATAAAATATCAATAAACAAGTAAGTCAACTTTCAATAGTAGGTGAATTATTGTGTTTTTTTTGTTATTCATTTCTCGTTTAGTGCCACAAGAATATGGTACACCATCCAACCAACCTTTACAAAAGACTTTAATTGAGAGCTGACGATGGCTGCAAGGCCAAACATTGTAACAGCTATGACTCTCCCAGCACGACGAACATTAAGACAAATAATGGAATTATATGGAATGAAATTTGGACCAAAATCCTTATCAACTGCTAAATATACAAATTTCTCACCCTGCAAGAAAACAAGAGTCCCATGTGGGCCTGAGATCACTCACCTGCCTAGCATCTGCCTAATAGCCAAATGTAAGAGCTTCTAGTCAACAAATCCAGGTCAGTAGGATGCTTTATATTAACATTTCTTCCAATGATGTTGACTGCATATGTTGCCAAACCAATTGTTCCAAGATTTCTTTAGTTTTGTAACCTTCATCCATATCTGTGGGCACACTACCTTCATCAATCCAATTTCATAAGGCCACTATGATAGAACACTTAGATTCAAAGATGGTCAGATTCTGTTCAGCAGTTTTTTAGACCAGGTTTTGTCAATGTTTTCCAACTTTTAGTCATCATTTTACATATTTTAAAGTTCACCATGTCAAAATCCTTTCTGTGACCTTTGCTCAAATTCGGCTCAGTACAGACTAAGAAGAAATCGTTTAAGGGCAGATCGATTTGTAGCAAAAATCGCTGTCTTTGATAACCAATCTGCATCATTTGGATAAATTTGAAAGTGTTTGTAACAGTTGCCTTTACATTTTAGTAACAGTGTCCATAATTAAAGGCAGATAAGCCTCATTTGTACAAAATTAAAAGATCTTTCATTCAGGATGCTTTCTGTCAAAGTGCATTAAATTCTGTTCAATGCCTTAGAAGAAGAAGCCTTATAAAGGGTTGGAACTATTTTTAGCAATGGCAGCCATATCTGAAGCCTGACCAGTATCATTTGTACAAATCTGAAACATAGTGCACTGTTTCTCTGTCTCAAATCTGGTAACAATCTCAACAGCGGTTTCTGAGAAGATTCAAATAGCAATCATTCGTTTTCATGAACGCAGAACAGAGATAGAGCCATACCATAAGCTGACTTGACCTTGCAGTCAGTTGAGCTAAAAACTGCTGTACAGAATATGAAAATCGTCCACAAATATCTGACGTTATATTAATCCTGTGAATGACATGAATTTCTAATCTCAATTTAGATGCTACATCCCTCACATAACCTTACTTGCTGTACAGGTTCCATCTGCAATGTTGACTCCATTACTGTCATAATATCCAGATCCACATACACATTTCCCACCATTACACATAGCATTGGGATCATTACAGGCATCTGGCTGGGGACAGTTCAATCCCAATACGACTTCTGAAAAAAGGAAAAGAAAAGCTTATTCAAGAGAACAGTCTTGAATGAACAACATAAGAGGTGGTAATCATAACATCAGCCAATGAGTTCAATGTAACATTATTGCCTTTCAATCCTTTGCCACTTTCCAAGTTCAGTATTACCATAGTTTCAAGCAAATGGGATTCAAATTTATCATCCCGATATATATATATATATATATATATATATATATATATATTTATATATATATACATATATATATATACATATATATATATATATATATATATATATATATATATATATATATA
Source organism: Margaritifera margaritifera (assembly GCA_029931535.1). Taxonomy (NCBI): domain Eukaryota; kingdom Metazoa; phylum Mollusca; class Bivalvia; order Unionida; family Margaritiferidae; genus Margaritifera; species Margaritifera margaritifera. The sequence continues at coordinate 1,659,030 of JAQPZY010001332.1, forward strand.
TATATATCATAGATAGAAAAGTCGACATGTGTTTGAATATACATCTTTATGCTACTATAAAAGTAGAACGAAGATTTCTCCTACAAAAGACTAAAAAAGGCTGTCGAAAATAAATTGGCATCTGAGGCTATAGTGACGAGCGTATGAGCCTTAACCTCCAGTGCCTTCAAGGACTTGACTGGAAGGTGCGCCCAGGAAAATACAAAAATCCACACTTCTGACCACACCAGCATCCAAGGGGCAGGCTTAAGGGAATACCATAAGTGTACTTGACCTTATGGCATGTGAGCTAAAAAGTATCCATGGGAACTGTAAATCCTCCCAAATTTAAAAACTGTAACCACTTTCTGATTTTGACGTTTCACCTTCATAGGCCAACAATCTCAATCACAGTTCCATCCAGTCTGATGCAGCTGCGAGCAAAGGATAAGGATAATCAATTGGGCCAACAAGACATATACTCATTTCGTCTTTTCTTGTTGGTTTCCCAACCTTGCACTATTGACTATTTCTGTTCTAAACAGATCGTTACACCAATAGACAGTAGTTGATAATGGTAGTTCAGTTATTAAGAAGTGTCTGACCCTAACTAATAACAAAATCTGTCAACAATGTTTCCTTTTCTGAAAAAAAATAAGAAAATCATGAATCAATAGAAAACTTATTAAAGATCTACTTTCCCTTTTCCCCATATTCAGAAAGAACTCACCTACATCTCATACCAAACGATGAATCACGTCCTACTTGGTTTAATAAAGTTGTCAAGCTCATGAGGGTTGAAAATGATGCATGCATAGCCACATGACTGACCTTGTTTACATATCACACATTGCCAAAAATATGGCAGACAATAAGTGTTGTTGTGTTGAAAACTTGACATCATCCCTGAATGTTGCAATCATGTTTTGCTCTATGTATTGATAAAATTAATGATATGACAAAATATATAAATGAAATTGTGCCAGTAATTTATATAAATTTTAACATTACAGGAAAATCTGTAATGAATAAATAATTAACAATTACATCTTATACTAAACAATGAGGGAACTAAGCGAGTGAAAATGAAAGAGCGATGTTCCCAGAAAACATCATGTAGCTGCCTTTAGAAGTGCAGAATCCATTCCTTTAATAGCATGTCCATAAAAGATGGGTTAGTAACACCATCGGTAACATATATCAAAATAAAATGGACAAAATTTTGCAGATAAAATCCTTTTTTTTAATGAATGAAAACTAAAATAAAAAACACAAAGAGCATTTGCCTTTTGACAAACACAAAAGCAATGTGTATGAGAGCAGAAGTCTGAAAGAATCGAAAGTTGCCCATCCAGAGGAGCTTATCAATTGCAAACAGCTGATTATTGTAAATAAGGGAAAATGTGGTGCATTCGCTGTACTTAACATTTGAGTATTGAGGAGAGAATGTGCATTCAGGTGTCAAAAAAACTCTTCACAGAATAACTGGATATATATTTGTATAGACTCATACTGATTGTAAATATTTCATATTTTAAAAACTTGTAATTTTCAATTTTCTGTCACACATAATAAATCGGTGTGTTATTACTGACATCTTCTTTATTTTATACCCTGTTTGGGCCCTTGTACAGCAATTACATTATTTACCACAAGAATACGATAATCTCATTTGATATGGCGGCAGACACAGTATGTTCTACTGGATGTTGTTTATTGCAAAAAATAGCATCATTTACAATATTTGCTGAATGCAGCATTGCAGATAAAATATCAATAAACAAGTAAGACAACTTTCAATAGTAGGTGAATTATTGTCTTCTATTTGTGATTCATTTCTTGTTTAGTGCCACAAGAATATGGTACACCATCCAACCAACCTTTACAAAAGACTTTAATTGAGAGCTGACGATGGCTGCAAGGCCAAACATTGTAACAGCTATGACTCTCCCAGCACGACGAACATTAAGACAAATAATGGAATTATATGGAATGAAATTTGGACCAAAATCCTTATCAACTGCTAAATATACAAATTTCTCACCCTGCAAGAAAACAAGAGTCCCATGTGGGCCTGAGATCACTCACCTGCCTAGCATCTGCCTAATAGCCAAATGTAAGAGCTTCTAGTCAACAAATCCAGGTCAGTAGGATGCTTTATATTAACATTTCTTCCAATGATGTTGACTGCATATGTTGCCAAACCAATTGTTCCAAGATTTCTTTAGTTTTGTAACCTTCATCCATATCTGTGGGCACACTACCTTCATCAATCCAATTTCATAAGGCCACTATGATAGAACACTTAGATTCAAAGATGGTCAGATTCTGTTCAGCAGTTTTTTAGACCAGGTTTTGTCAATGTTTTCCAACTTTTAGTCATCATTTTACATATTTTAAAGTTCACCATGTCAAAATCCTTTCTGTGACCTTTGCTCAAATTCGGCTCAGTACAGACTAAGAAGAAATCGTTTAAGGGCAGATCGATTTGTAGCAAAAATCGCTGTCTTTGATAACCAATCTGCATCATTTGGATAAATTTGAAAGTGTTTGTAACAGTTGCCTTTACATTTTAGTAACAGTGTCCATAATTAAAGGCAGATAAGCCTCATTTGTACAAAATTAAAAGATCTTTCATTCAGGATGCTTTCTGTCAAAGTGCATTAAATTCTGTTCAATGCCTTAGAAGAAGAAGCCTTATAAAGGGTTGGAACTATTTTTAGCAATGGCAGCCATATCTGAAGCCTGACCAGTATCATTTGTACAAATCTGAAACATAGTGCACTGTTTCTCTGTCTCAAATCTGGTAACAATCTCAACAGCGGTTTCTGAGAAGATTCAAATAGCAATCATTCGTTTTCATGAACGCAGAACAGAGATAGAGCCATACCATAAGCTGACTTGACCTTGCAGTCAGTTGAGCTAAAAACTGCTGTACAGAATATGAAAATCGTCCACAAATATCTGACGTTATATTAATCCTGTGAATGACATGAATTTCTAATCTCAATTTAGATGCTACATCCCTCACATAACCTTACTTGCTGTACAGGTTCCACCTGCAATGTTGACTCCATTACTGTCATAATATCCAGATCCACATACACATTTCCCACCATTACACATAGCATTGGGATCATTACAGGCATCTGGCTGGGGACAGTTCAATCCCAATACGACTTCTGAAAAAAGGAAAAGAAAAGCTTATTCAAGAGAACAGTCTTGAATGAACAACATAAGAGGTGGTAATCATAACATCAGCCAATGAGTTCAATGTAACATTATTGCCTTTCAATCCTTTGCCACTTTCCAAGTTCAGTATTACCATAGTTTCAAGCAAATGGGATTCAAATTTATCATCCCGATATATATATATATATATATATATATATATATATATATATATATATATACATATATATATATACATATATATATATATATATATATATATATATATATATATATATCATAGATAGAAAAGTCGACATGTGTTTGAATATACATCTTTATGCTACTATAAAAGTAGAACGAAGATTTCTCCTACAAAAGACTAAAAAAGGCTGTCGAAAATAAATTGGCATCTGAGGCTATAGTGACGAGCGTATGAGCCTTAACCTCCAGTGCCTTCAAGGACTTGACTGGAAGGTGCGCCCAGGAAAATACAAAAATCCACACTTCTGACCACACCAGCATCCAAGGGGCAGGCTTAAGGGCTATACCATAAGTGTACTTGACCTTATGGCATGTGAGCTAAAAAGTATCCATGGGAACTGTAAATCCTCCCAAATTCAAAAACTGTAACCACTTTCTGATTTTGACATTTCACCTTCATAGGCCAACAATCTCAATCACAGTTCCATCCAGTCTGATGCAGCTGCGAGCAAAGGATAAGGATAATCAATTGGGCCAACAAGACATATACTCATTTCGTCTTTTCTTGTGGGTTTCCCAACCTCGCACTATTGACTATTTCTGTTCTAAACAGATCGTTACACCAATAGACAGTAGTTGATAATGGTAGTTCAGTTATTAAGAAGTGTCTGACCCTAACTAATAACAAAATCTGTCAACAATGTTTCCTTTTCTGAAAAAAAATAAGAAAATCATGAATCAATAGAAAACTTATTAAAGATCTACTTTCCCTTTTCCCCATATTCAGAAAGAACTCACCTACATCTCATACCAAACGATGAATCACGTCCTACTTGGTTTAATAAAGTTGTCAAGCTCATGAGGGTTGAAAATGATGCATGCATAGCCACATGACTGACCTTGTTTACATATCACACATTGCCAAAAATATGGCAGACAATAAGTGTTGTTGTGTTGAAAACTTGACATCATCCCTGAATGTTGCAATCATGTTTTGCTCTATGTATTGATAAAATTAATGATATGACAAAATATATAAATGAAATTGTGCCAGTAATTTATATAAATTTTAACATTACAGGAAAATCTGTAATGAATAAATAATTAACAATTACATCTTATACTAAACAATGAGGGAACTAAGCGAGTGAAAATGGAAGAGCGATGTTCCCAGAAAACATCATGTAGCTGCCTTTAGAAGTGCAGAATCCATTCCTTTAATAGCATGTCCATAAAAGATGGGTTAGTAACACCATCGGTAACATATATCAAAATAAAATGGACAAAATTTTGCAGATAAAATCCTTTTTTTTAATGAATGAAAACTAAAATAAAAAACACAAAGAGCATTTGCCTTTTGACAAACACAAAAGCAATGTGTATGAGAGCAGAAGTCTGAAAGAATCGAAAGTTGCCCATCCAGAGGAGCTTATCAATTGCAAACAGCTGATTATTGTAAATAAGGGAAAATGTGGTGCATTCGCTGTACTTAACATTTGAGTATTGAGGAGAGAATGTGTATTCAGGTGTCAAAAAAACTCTTCACAGAATAACTGGATATATATTTGTATAGACTCATACTGATTGTAAATATTTCATATTTTAAAAACTTGTAATTTTCAATTTTCTGTCACACATAATAAATCGGTGTGTTATTACTGACATCTTCTTTATTTTATACCCTGTTTGGGCCCTTGTACAGCAATTACATTATTTACCACAAGAATACGATAATCTCATTTGATATGGCGGCAGACACAGTATGTTCTACTGGATGTTGTTTATTGCAAAAAATAGCATCATTTACAATATTTGCTGAATGCAGCATTGCAGATAAAATATCAATAAACAAGTAAGCCAACTTTCAATAGGAGGTGAATTATTGTCTTCTATTTGTGATTCATTTCTTGTTTAGTGCCACAAGAATATGGTACACCATCCAACCAACCTTTACAAAAGACTTTAATTGAGAGCTGACGATGGCTGCAAGGCCAAACATTGTAACAGCTATGACTCTCCCAGCACGACGAACATTAAGACAAATAATGGAATTATATGGAATGAAATTTGGACCAAAATCCTTATCAACTGCTAAATATACAAATTTCTCACCCTGCAAGAAAACAAGAGTCCCATGTGGGCCTGAGATCACTCACCTGCCTAGCATCTGCCTAATAGCCAAATGTAAGAGCTTCTAGTCAACAAATCCAGGTCAGTAGGATGCTTTATATTAACATTTCTTCCAATGATGTTGACTGCATATGTTGCCAAACCAATTGTTCCAAGATTTCTTTAGTTTTGTAACCTTCATCCATATCTGTGGGCACACTACCTTCATCAATCCAATTTCATAAGGCCACTATGATAGAACACTTAGATTCAAAGATGGTCAAATTCAGTTCAGCAGTTTTTTTAGACCAGGTTTTGTCAATTTTTTCCAAATTTTAGTCATCATTTTACATATTTTAAAGTCCACTATGTCAAAATCCTTTCTGTAACGTTTGCTCAAATTCGGCTCAGTACAGGCTGAGAAGAAATCGTTTAAGGGCAGATCGATTTTTAGCAATAATGGCTGTCTTTGATAACCAATCTGCATCATTTGGATAAATTTGAAAGTGTTTGTAACAGTTGCCTTTAAATTTTAGTAACAGTGTCCATAACTAAAGGCAGATAAGCCTCATTTGTATAAAATTTAAAGATCTCTCATTCAGGATGCTTCCTGTTAAAGTGCATCAAATTCTGTTCAATGCCTTAGAAGAAGAAGTCTTATAAAGCGTTGGAACTATTTTTAGCAATGGCAGCCATATCTGAAGCCTGACCAGTATCATTTGTACAAATCTGAAACATAGTGCAATGTTTCTCTGTCTCAAATCTGGTAACAATCTCAATAGCGTTTTCTGAGAAGCTTCAAATATCAATCATTTATTTTCATGAAGGCACAACAGACATAGGGCCATACCATAAGCTGACTTGACCTTACAGTCAGATGAGCTAAAAACTGCTGTACAGAATATGAAAATCATCCAAAAAATATCTGAAGTTATATTAATCCTGTGAATGACATGAATTTCGGATCTCAATTTAGATGCTTCATCCCTCACATAACCCTACTTGCTATACAGGTTCCATCTGCAATGTTGACTCCATTACTGTCATAATATCCAGATCCACATACACATTTCCCACCATTACACATAGCATTAGGATCATTACAGGCATCTGGCTGGGGACAGTTCGATCCCAATACGACTTCTGAAAAAAGGAAAAGAAAAGCTTATTCAAGAAAACAGTCTTGAATGAACAACATAAGAGGTGGTAATCATAACATCAGCCAATATTAAATGTAACATCATTGCCTTCCAATCCTTTGCCCCTTTCCAAGTTCAGTATTACCATAGTTTCAAGCAAATGGGATTCAAATTTATCATCCTTCTAAATATCTATCAATCTATCTATCTATCTATATATATATATATATATATATATATATATATATATATATTTATATATATATATACAAATAAAAATAAATAAATAGATATATATATGTATATATATATATATATATATATAAATAAAAATAAACAAATAGATATATATCATAGATAGAAAAGTCGACAAGTGTTTGAATATACATATTTATGCTACTGTAAAGAATGAAGAAGATTTCTCCTACAAAAGACTTAATACGGCTGTCCAAAATAGATTGGCATCTGAGGCTATAGTGACGAGTGTATGAGCCTTAACCTCCAGTGCCTTCAAGGACTTGACTGGAAGGTGCGCCCAGGAAAATACAAAAAAAAACCACTTCTGAGCCCACCAGCATCCAAGGGGGAGGCTTAAGGGCTATACCATAAGTGTACTTGACCTTATGGCATGTGAGCTAAAAAGTATCCATGGGAACTGTAAATCCTCCCAAATTTAAAAACTGTAACCACTTTCTGCCTTTGACATTTCACTTTCATAGGCCAACAATCTCAATCACAGTTCCATCCAGTCTGATGCAGCTGCGAGCAAAGGATAAGGATAATCAATTGGGCCAACAAGACATGTACTCATTGCTTCTTTTCTTGTGGGTTTCCCAACCTTGCACTATTGACTATTTCTGTTCTAAACAGATCGTTACACCAACAGACAGTATTTTATAATGGTAGTTCAGTTATTAAGAAGTGTCTGATCTAACTAATAACAAAATCTGTCAACAATGTTTCCTTTTCTGAAAAAAAATAAGAAAATCATGAATCAATAGAAAACTTATTAAAGATCTACTTTCCCTTTTCCCCATATTCAGAAAGAACTCACCTACATCTCATACCAAACGATGAATCACGTCCTACTTGGTTTAATAAAGTTGTCAAGCTCATGAGGGTTGAAAATGATGCATGCATAGCCACATGACTGACCTTGCTTACATATCACACATTGCCAAAAATATGGCAGACAATAAGTGTTGTTGTGTTGAAAACTTGACATCATCCCTGAATGTTGCAATCACGTTTTGCTCTACGTATTGATATAATTAATGATATGACAAAATATATAAATGAAATTCTGCCAAGTAATTTATATTAATTGTTACATTACAGGAAAATCTGTAATGAATAAATAGTTAGCAATTACATCTTATACTAATCAACGAGGGAACTAAGCGAGTGAAAATCTAAGAGCGATGTTCCCAGAAAACATCATGTAGCTGCCTTTAGAAGTGCAGAATCCATTCCTTTAATAGCATGTCCATAAAACATGTGTTAGTTGCACCATCGGTAACATATATCAAAATAACATGGACAAAATTTTGCAGATAAAATCCTTTCTTTTAATGAATGAAAACTAAAATAAAAAACACAAAGAGCAGATGCCTTTTGACAAACACAATAGCAATGTGTAAGAGAGCAGAAGTCTGAAAGAATCGAAAGTTGCCCATCCAGAGGAGCTTACCAATTGCAAACAGCTGATTATTGTAAATAAGGGAAAATGTGGTGCATTCGCTGTACTTAAAATTGGAGTATTGAGGAGAGAATGTGTATTCAGGTGTCAAAACAACTCTTCACAGAATAACTGGATATATATTTGTATAGGCTCATACTGATTGTAAATATTTCATATTTTTAAAAATTTTAATTTTAAGTTTTCTGTCACACATAATAAATCGGTGTGTTATTACTGACATCTTCTTTATTTTATACCCTGTTTGGGCCCTTGTACAGCAATTACATTATTTACCACAAGAATACGATAATCTCATTTGATATGGCTGCAGACACAGTATGTTCTACTGGATGTTGTTTATTGCAAAAAATAGCATCATTTACAATATTTGCTGAATGCAGCATTGCAGATAAAATATCAATAAACAAGTAAGCCAACTTTCAATAGGAGGTGAATTATTGTCTTCTATTTGTGATTCATTTCTTGTTTAGTGCCACAAGAATATGGTACACCATCCAACCAACCTTTACAAAAGACTTTAATTGAGAGCTGACGATGGCTGCAAGGCCAAACATTGTAACAGCTATGACTCTCCCAGCACGACGAACATTAAGACTATAAATGGAATTATATGGAATGAAATTTGGACCAAAATCCTTATCAACTGCTAAATATACAAATTTCTCACCCTGCAAGAAAACAAGAGTCCCATGTGGGCCTGAGATCACTCACCTGCCTAGCATCTGCCTAATAGCCAAATGTAAGAGCTTCTAGTCAACAAATCCAGGTCAGTAGGATGCTTTATATTAACATTTCTTCCAATGATGTTGACTGCATATGTTGCCAAACCAATTGTTCCAAGATTTCTTTAGTTTTGTAACCTTCATCCATATCTGTGGGCACACTACCTTCATCAATCCAATTTCATAAGGCCACTATGATAGAACACTTAGATTCAAAGATGGTCAAATTCAGTTCAGCAGTTTTTTTAGACCAGGTTTTGTCAATTTTTTCCAAATTTTAGTCATCATTTTACATATTTTAAAGTCCACTATGTCAAAATCCTTTCTGTAACGTTTGCTCAAATTCGGCTCAGTACAGGCTGAGAAGAAATCGTTTAAGGGCAGATCGATTTTTAGCAATAATGGCTGTCTTTGATAACCAATCTGCATCATTTGGATAAATTTGAAAGTGTTTGTAACAGTTGCCTTTAAATTTTAGTAACAGTGTCCATAACTAAAGGCAGATAAGCCTCATTTGTATAAAATTTAAAGATCTCTCATTCAGGATGCTTCCTGTTAAAGTGCATCAAATTCTGTTCAATGCCTTAGAAGAAGAAGTCTTATAAAGCGTTGGAACTATTTTTAGCAATGGCAGCCATATCTGAAGCCTGACCAGTATCATTTGTACAAATCTGAAACATAGTGCAATGTTTCTCTGTCTCAAATCTGGTAACAATCTCAATAGCGTTTTCTGAGAAGCTTCAAATATCAATCATTTATTTTCATGAAGGCACAACAGACATAGGGCCATACCATAAGCTGACTTGACCTTACAGTCAGATGAGCTAAAAACTGCTGTACAGAATATGAAAATCATCCAAAAAATATCTGAAGTTATATTAATCCTGTGAATGACATGAATTTCGGATCTCAATTTAGATGCTTCATCCCTCACATAACCCTACTTGCTATACAGGTTCCATCTGCAATGTTGACTCCATTACTGTCATAATATCCAGATCCACATACACATTTCCCACCATTACACATAGCATTAGGATCATTACAGGCATCTGGCTGGGGACAGTTCGATCCCAATACGACTTCTGAAAAAAGGAAAAGAAAAGCTTATTCAAGAAAACAGTCTTGAATGAACAACATAAGAGGTGGTAATCATAACATCAGCCAATATTAAATGTAACATCATTGCCTTCCAATCCTTTGCCCCTTTCCAAGTTCAGTATTACCATAGTTTCAAGCAAATGGGATTCAAATTTATCATCCTTCTAAATATCTATCAATCTATCTATCTATCTATATATATATATATATATATATATATATATATATATATATTTATATATATATATACAAATAAAAATAAATAAATAGATATATATATGTATATATATATATATATATATATAAATAAAAATAAACAAATAGATATATATCATAGATAGAAAAGTCGACAAGTGTTTGAATATACATATTTATGCTACTGTAAAAGAATGAAGAAGATTTCTCTTACAAAAGACTTAATACGGCTGTCCAAAATAGATTGGCATCTGAGGCTATAGTGACGAGTGTATGAGCCATAACCTCCAGTGCCTTCAAGGACTTGACTGGAAGGTGCGCCCAGGAAAATACAAAAAAAACCACTTCTGAGCCCACCAGCATCCAAGGGGCAGGCTTAAGGGCTATACCATAAGTGTACTTGACCTTATGGCATGTGAGCTAAAAAGTATCCATGGGAACTGTAAATCCTCCCAAATTTAAAAACTGTAACCACTTTCTGCCTTTGACATTTCACTTTCATAGGCCAACAATCTCAATCACAGTTCCATCCAGTCTGATGCAGCTGCGAGCAAAGGATAAGGATAATCAATTGGGCCAACAAGACATGTACTCATTGCTTCTTTTCTTGTGGGTTTCCCAACCTTGCACTATTGACTATTTCTGTTCTAAACAGATCGTTACACCAACAGACAGTATTTTATAATGGTAGTTCAGTTATTAAGAAGTGTCTGATCTAACTAATAACAAAATCTGTCAACAATGTTTCCTTTTCTGAAAAAAAATAAGAAAATCATGAATCAATAGAAAACTTATTAAAGATCTACTTTCCCTTTTCCCCATATTCAGAAAGAACTCACCTACATCTCATACCAAACGATGAATCACGTCCTACTTGGTTTAATAAAGTTGTCAAGCTCATGAGGGTTGAAAATGATGCATGCATAGCCACATGACTGACCTTGCTTACATATCACACATTGCCAAAAATATGGCAGACAATAAGTGTTGTTGTGTTGAAAACTTGACATCATCCCTGAATGTTGCAATCACGTTTTGCTCTACGTATTGATATAATTAATGATATGACAAAATATATAAATGAAATTCTGCCAAGTAATTTATATTAATTGTTACATTACAGGAAAATCTGTAATGAATAAATAGTTAGCAATTACATCTTATACTAATCAACGAGGGAACTAAGCGAGTGAAAATCTAAGAGCGATGTTCCCAGAAAACATCATGTAGCTGCCTTTAGAAGTGCAGAATCCATTCCTTTAATAGCATGTCCATAAAAGATGTGTTAGTTGCACCATCGGTAACATATATCAAAATAACATGGACAAAATTTTGCAGATAAAATCCTTTCTTTTAATGAATGAAAACTAAAATAAAAAACACAAAGAGCAGATGCCTTTTGACAAACACAATAGCAATGTGTAAGAGAGCAGAAGTCTGAAAGAATCGAAAGTTGCCCATCCAGAGGAGCTTACCAATTGCAAACAGCTGATTATTGTAAATAAGGGAAAATGTGGTGCATTCGCTGTACTTAAAATTGGAGTATTGAGGAGAGAATGTGTATTCAGGTGTCAAAACAACTCTTCACAGAATAACTGGATATATATTTGTATAGGCTCATACTGATTGTAAATATTTCATATTTTTAAAAATTTTAATTTTAAGTTTTCTGTCACACATAATAAATCGGTGTGTTATTACTGACATCTTCTTTATTTTATACCCTGTTTGGGCCCTTGTACAGCAATTACATTATTTACCACAAGAATACGATAATCTCATTTGATATGGCTGCAGACACAGTATGTTCTACTGGATGTTGTTTATTGCAAAAAATAGCATCATTTACAATATTTGCTGAATGCAGCATTGCAGATAACAAAATCAATAAACAAGTAAGCCAACTTTCAATAGTAGGTGAATTATTGTCTTCTATTTGTGATTCATTTCTTGTTTAGTGCCACAAGAATATGGTACACCATCCAACCAACCTTTACAAAAGACTTTAATTGAGAGCTGACGATGGCTGCAAGGCCAAACATTGTTAACAGCCATGACTATCCCAGCACGACGAACATTGAGACAATAAATGGAATTATATGGAATGAAAATTGGACCAAAATCCTTATCCACTGCTAAATATACAAATTTCTCACCCTGCAAGAAAACAAGAGTCCCATGTGGGCCTGAGATCACTCACCTGTCTAGCATCTGCCTAATAGCCAAATATAAGAGCAGCTGGTCAAGAAATCTAGGTCAGTAGAAAGCTTTCTATTAACATTTCTTCCAATGATGTTGACTGCATATATTATCAAACCAATTGTTCCAAGATTTCTTTAGTTTTCCTAGCTTCATCCATATGTGTGGGCACAGCACCTTCATGAATTCAATTTCATAAGGCCACTATGATAGAACACTTAGATTCAAAGATGGTCAAATTCTGTTCAGCAGTTTTTTTACACCAGGTTTTGTCAATGTTTTCCAACTTTTAGTCATCATTTTACATATTTTAAAGTCCACCATGTCAAAATCCTTTCTGTAACGTTTGCTCAAATTCGTCTTAGTACAGTCTGAGAAGAAATCGTTTAAGGGCAGATGGAATTTTAGCAATAATGGCTGTCTTTGATAACCAATCCGCATCATTTTGATAAATTTGAAAGTGTTTGTAACAGTTGCCTTTACATTTTAGTAACAGTGTCCATAATTAAAGGCAGATAAGCCTCATCTGTATAAAATTAAAAGATCTTTCATTCAGGATGCTTTCTGTTAAAGTGCATTAAATTCTGTTCAATGCGTTAGAAGAAGAAGTCTTATAAAGGGTTGGAACTATTTTTAGCAATGGCAGCCATATCTGAAGCCTGACCAGTATCATTTGTACAAATCTGAAACATAGTGCACTGTTTCTCTGTCTCAAATCTGGTAACAATCTCAACAGCGGTTTCTGAGAAGATTCAAATAGCAATCATTTGTTTTCATGAACGCAGAACAGAGATAGAGCCATACCATATGCTGACTTGACCTTGCAGTCAGTTGAGATAAAAACTGCTGTACAGAATATGAAAATCGTCCACAAATATCTGACGTTATATTAATCCTGTGAATGACATGAATTTCTGATCTCAATTTAGATGCTACATCCCTCACATAACCTTACTTGCTGTACAGGTTCCATCTGCAATGTTGACTCCATTACTGTCATAATATCCAGATCCACATACACATTTCCCACCATTACACATAGCATTAGGATCATTACAGGCATCTGGCTGCGGACAGTTCGATCCCAATACGACTTCTGAAAAAAGGAAAAGAAAAGCTTATTCAAGAGAACAGTCTTGAATGAACAACATAAGAGGTGGTAATCATAACATCAGCCAATGAGTTCAATGTAACATTATTGCCTTTCAATCCTTTGCCACTTTCCAAGTTCAGTATTACCATAGTTTCAAGCAAATGGGATTCAAATTTATCATCCCGATATATATATATATATATATATATATATATATATATATATATATATATATATATATATATATATATATCATAGATAGAAAAGTCGACATGTGTTTGAATATACATCTTTATGCTACTGTAAAAGAAGAACGAAGATTTCTCCTACAAAAGACTAAAAAAGGCTGTCCAAAATAGATTGGTATCTGAGGCTATGGTGAAGAGTGTATGAGCCTTAACCTCCAGTGCCTTCAAGGACTTGACTGGAAAGTGCGCCCAGGAAAATACAAAAATCCACACTTCTGACCACACCAGCATCCAAGGGGGAGGCTTAAGGGCTATACCATAAGTGTACTTGACCTTATGGCATGTGAGCTAAAAAGTATCCATGGGAACTGTAAATCCTCCCAAATTCAAAAAACTGTAACCACTTTCTGATTTTGACATTTCACCTTCATAGGCCAACAATCTCAATCACAGTTCCATCCAGTCTGATGCAGCTGCGAGCAAAGGATAAGGATAATCAATTGGGCCAACAAGACATATACTCATTTCGTCTTTTCTTGTGGGTTTCCCAACCTCGCACTATTGACTATTTCTGTTCTAAACAGATCGTTATACCAGCAGACAGTAGTTTTTAATGGTAGTTCAGTTATTAAGAAGTGTTTGATCCTAACTAATAACAAAATCTGTCAACAATATTTCCTTTTCTGAAAATAAATAAGAAAATCATGAATCAATAGAAAAATTATCAAAGATCTACTTTCCCTTTTCCCCCTATTCAGAAAGAACTCACCTACATCTCATACCAAACGATGTATCACATCCTACTTTGTTTAATAAAGTTGTCAAGCTCATGAGGGTTGAAAATGATGCATGCATAGCCACATGACTGACCTTGTTTACATATCACACATTGCCAAAAATATGGCAGACAATAAATGTTGTTGTGTTGAAAACTTGACATCATCCCTGAATGTTGCGATCATGTCTTGCTCTATGTATTGATATAATTAATGATATGACAAAATATATAAATGAAATTCTGCCAAGTAATTTATATTAATTTTTACATTACAGGAAAATTTGTAATGAATAAATAATTAGCAATTACATCTTATACTAAACAATGAGGGAACTAAGCGAGTGAAAATGGAAGAGCGATGTTCCCAGAAAACATCATGTAGCTGTCTTTAGAAGTGCAAAATCCATTCCTTTAATAGCATGTCCATAAAAGATGGGTTAGTAACACCATCGGTAACATATATCAAAATTAAATGGACAAAATTTTGCAAATAAAATCTTTTTTTAATGAATGAGAAACAAAAACAAAACCACAAAGAACAGGTTCCTTTTGACAAACACAATAGCAATGTGTAAGAGAGCAGAAGTCTGAAAGAATCAAAAGTTGCCCATCCAGAGGAGCTTATCAATTACAAACAGCTGATTATTGTAAATAAGGGAAAATGTGGTTCATTCGCTGTACTTAAAATTTGAGTATTGAGGAAAGAACTTGTATTCAGGTGTCAAAAAAACTCTTCGCAGAATAACTGGATATATAATTGTATAGACTCGTAATGATTGTAAACATTTCATATTTTAAAATTTGGTAATTATAAGTTTTCGGCTACACATGATAAGTCAGTGTTTTATTACTGACATCTTGTTCATTTTATACCCTGTTTGGGCCCTTGTACAGCAATTACATTATTTACCACAAGAATACGATAATCTCGTTTTATATGGCGGTAGACACAGTATGTTCTATTGGATGTTGTTTATTGCAAAAATTAGCATCATTTACAATATTTGCTGAATTCAGGATTGGAGATAAATAATCAATAAACAATTAAGCCAACTTTCAGTACTATGTGAATTATTGTATTTTATTTGTGATTCGTTTCTTGTTTAGTACCCCAAGAATATGGTACACCATCTAGCCAACCTGTGCAAAAGACTTTGATTGAGAGCTGAAGGCCAAACATTGTAACAGCTATGACTCTCCCAGCAAAACGAAAATCCAGTCAATAAATGGAATTATATTGAATGAAATTTGGACCAAAATCCTTATCAACTGCTAAGTATACAAATTTCTCACCCTGTAAGAAATCACTCACCTTCCTAGCATCTGCATAATAGGCAAATGTTAGAGCAGATGGTCAAGAAATCTAGGTCAGTAGAATGCTTTCTGTTAACATTTCTTCCAATGTTGTTACCAAACCAGTTGTTCCAAGATTTCTTTAGTTTTTCTATATTCATCCATATATGTGGGCACATCACTTTCATTCATCCAATTTCAAAAGGCCCCTATGATAGAACACTTAGATTCAAAGATGGTCAAATTCTGTTCAGCAGTTTTTTGAGACCAGGTTTTGTAAACTCTTTTCTACTTGTAGTCATCATTTTACATATTTTTCAGGCCATCATGCCAGGATCCTTCCTGTAACGTTTGGTCAAATTCAGCTGAGTACTGCTTGAGAAAAAATCGTTTAAGGGCAAATCGAATTATAGCAATAGTGGCTATTTTTGCATAAATTTGCATAAACGTAAAAGGGCTTGATGCAAGCATGCTGTTAAGTTGGGTCCAATTGTATTCAACACTTGCTCAGATGTCATTTGAATATTTTTAGTAATGGTAGCCATATTTGTTGATAAAGCAGCATCTGTTCTATAAACTTGAAAGACTTCTATGCTTGGATTTTTTGTGTCAAAGGTGCTCAAATCGTGTTGAGCGGTTTAGAAGTTGTTTAAAAGTTTTTCTGTTTTATATTAATGTCAGCCATATTTCACAATGAATCGGCATTATCTATATAAAATTGAAAGGTCTTCCTGCCAGAATGCTTTCTATCACTTTAGGTCAAATTCAATTCTGTGGTTCACTAAGCTGAAGCTTTCTATTTTTTAGTAACAGTGGCCTTTCGATTTTTAGTAACAAAGTCCATATTTGAAAGCAGATGATCCTCATTTGTATCAAATTTAAAGAACCTCCTTTCGGGATACTTTCTGTCAAACTGCATCAAATTATGTTTAATGCCAGATAAGAAGAAGTCTTTCAAAGGGTTGGAACGATTTTTAAACAATGGCAGCCATATCTGAAGGATGATCAGTATCATTTGTACAAATCTGAAAGAACGTCATGCAAGGATTCTCTGTGTCAAATCTGGTAACAATCTCACCAGCGCTTTCTGAGAAGTTTCAAATAGCACTAATTTATTTTGATGAACCCACAACAGACATAGGTCCATATCATAAGCTGACTTGACCTTACAGACAACTCAGCTAAACACTGCTGTACAGAATATGAAAATCGTCCACAAATATCTGGCGTTATATTAATCCTGTGAATGACATGACTTTCTGATATCAATTTAGATGCTACAACCCTCACATAATCTTACTTGCTGCACAGGTTCCACCTGCAATGTTGACTCCATTACTGTCATAATATCCAGATCCACATACACATTTCCCACCATTACACATAGCATTAGGATCATTACAGGCATCTGGCTGGGGACAGTTCGATCCTAATGGTACTTCTGAAAAAAGAAAAAGAAGCTTATTCAAGAGAACAGTCTTGAAGGAACATAAGAGGTTGTAATCATACCATTAGCTAATAAGTTCGATGTAACATTATTGCCTTCCAATCCATTGCCACATTCCAAGTTCAGTATTACCATACTTTCAAGCAAACATGATTTAAATTTCTCATCCCACTATAAATATGATAGATATGAAAAGTGGACGTGTTTAAATATACATCTTTATGCTAGTATAAAGAAGAAAGAAGATTCCTACTACAAAAGACTAAAGAAGGCTGTCCAAAATAGATTGGGATCTGAGGCTATAGTGACGAGCGTATGAGCCTTAACCTTCAGTGCTTTCAAGGACTTGACTAGAAGGTGCGCCCAGGAAAACACACAAATCACAACTCCTGACACACCAGCGTCAAGGGGGTGGGGGGTGGGGGTAAGGGCTATACCATAAGTGTACTTGACCTTATGGCGCATGAGATAAAAAGTATCCATGGGAACAGTAGATCCTCCCAAATTCAAAAGCTTTAACCACTTTCTGACCTTGACATTTCACCTTCAAGGGAAAACAATCTCAATTACAGTTCCATCCGGTCAAAGGATAAGGATAATCAATTGGGCGAACAAGACACATTCATTTCTCATATTGTCGTTGATTTTCTAATATCATGCTATATACTATTTTCGTTTTAAATAGGTCACTGCACCATCAGTCAGTAGTTTATTGTGGTAGTTTTTATTTGATCTTAACTAATAACAAAATATGTCAACAATGTTTCCTTTTCAGGAAATAAATAAGAAAATTATTAATCAACAGAAAAGTTATCAAAGATCTACTTTCTCTTTTCCCCAATGCATATATAAATCGCCTACGTCTAATACCAGAAGCTGAATCACGTCCTGTTTGGCTGAATAAAGTCGTCAAATTGATGACGGTTCACAGTGATGCAAGCATAGCCACATGATTGACCTTGTTGACATATTGTTGTATTGAAACCTTGCAATTGTCCCGGTATGTTACAATCATGTCTTGCTAGCATTGATATAATTAATGACATGACAAAATATATTAATGAAATTGTGCCAGTAATTCATGTTAATTATTAGATTACGAGAAAATCTGTAATGAATAAATAATTGGCAATTACATTTTGTACTTAACAATGAGGGAACTAAGGTAGTGCAAATGTAATAGCGATGTTTCCAGAAAACATAATATAGCTGCATTTAGAAGTACAGAATCTATGTTAAATGTAGGTCACAATGACATTGTTTTATTGTAAGGGTGTGGTACTAATAGAGATGCGTACAATCTTAATTTGATGATTCTGGAAGGAACAGCGCTTGAGATTAACCCAAGCCAGTGAAGCATGAACTATGTGGCACAGTGACATTCGTTTGTTATGAGGGTGTAGTATTCATCAAGATACATCCCATCACCAAGTTTTGGGGTTATGAACTGAATGCAAAAGCCTAACCTCACCCAGTAGAATGTGAAATGCAGGTCACCATGATCTTTTGCTCTAAAGGTGTGCTATCTAGTAAAGCATACAATCATCTAGTTTGATGATACTACCAGGAACAGTGATTGAGAAATAAACTTGAAACAAAACTTAACCGAAGACATTGAAGCATAAAATGTAGGTTACAGTGACCTATGTTTGTCATGAGTGAGTTGTACAAATCAAGATGCATTCCATGGATGATTCCAGCTATACAATTTCCGGGCCCCTGTCCCTAGAACTGGGAGTTTTGTGCTATGAAAAGATCATTTAGCAGAATTTTTAACACATTGGGGGGTATCCGTTTTTAAACTCCTGACCTTCATCAAACACATTCAGATGTTCCTTTGTAGCAGATAAACATAAGACTTCAACAAGATAACAATACATTTTAAATTGCAAGACAGTGAAAACAGTTGTGAAGTTATTAGTTGAATTACCTAATTGTTTCATATCAGCTACATTGTAAAATTTACACATATTATTATTATTACTGTTCCTAAGTCTGGAATGTTTGTAAAAGTTGCAGCTCCAGAGTTTATTTGTTCAGACTGAAATGACTTTCCGGAAGAAACATTTTATATATTAATTTTTCTAAATTCTTTTTTCTTTATATATATATATATATATATATATATATATATATATATATATATATATATATATATATATATATATATATATATATGATTTCATTTGTATCTCATAGGAGATGAGCATTGCTTTTCGTTCTTTTATTATTATTATGATTATTATATGGATTTGTGTATAGCACAAATCAAACCTAGCTGTATAATCTTGTTGTTTGGCACTTACTGGTGTTATTGAAATAAAGGTGCTCCCATGTGGAATCTTAAATTACTTTCACATCGAATTAAAATTAATTTCTTTATCACCGGGAATGAGCATTGTTTGTAGTGCTACTCGTAGTTATTTTGTTCTTTGACATAAAAACAGCTTTTAAGTGCAATTCCTTAACATGAGACAGTGCTGTCAACAAATGTATATGTTTCTTAATCCAACATAATATACAGTTTGCCTGCACGATAATACGATACAATTGTTTGCCACTTACAGGTGTTATTGAAATAAAAATGCTCCCATATGGAATCTTTAACTACTTTCACATCAAATCACAGTTCTTTTCCAAAGGATTGGAATCTTTTGCAACAAATTTACCTAGTCCTAACAATAAGACTTCGCACTGCTATTTATACTTGCGAACCCCCAACAGTATAAACATCTTACCCAGAAGACACACTTCAGCAAACCAGAATAGAATATTATATCCTCTTATCAATAAAAATGTACGAAATAGAATGTCATAAAAAATAAAACATGGTTCGGTTCATTACAAGCAAAGTTATACAAAAATTCATTTAGTGCCAAGACGAAACCACGTGACTCCAGGTGTACATTTACCTTGGCAGACGAATTTGTTCAATTTAAGCAAATCAGAGCACATACTGTGATTATTGATATATACTAGTATGTATTGTCAACCATCCAAACTGCTACTGAAAAATAATTGATCTAATTCAGGAAGGAATAGTGCTGCAACTTCAGTTCGGAAGCTGTCTGCTCTTTGGTGACTTCTGGAAAAGATAACAAGGTAAATTTACGGTTCCGATCTGGTAACATTTGTTCTGGATATCAATGAAAGGAGGGGCAAATACTGGCACTCTAGTTTTACTAACTTTTAATTTGGACATTTTAAAATAAAAATGTTGGGGCCGCCAATGAAAACGTGGACCACCAGCCGGCCTTAATTACTGTAACAGAATCATCCATACATCCCTTCGCAAAGTTTCATGAATCTAGGTATAACAGTATATATGCAGAGTGCAAAAGCTTATTTGATCCTAATGTTGTTTTTGTTTCTGTGGGCTTAATGCCAATGTTCAGCACATGATAGGCTATACATGGCAGCCAGTATATCAGGAAGAGCCATCAATCCACAAAAAGAAACCGGCAAGCTTTCTCCAATACCCACATTGCCCAAGCTCAAAACTCGAAACCACGCGGACAGACATGAGATGTCAGTGATCTGTAAAGGCAAGCACCTTAGACCACTTGGCCACCTGCGGCCCCATATGATCCTGAGCTAAACACAATAACTGAACCTATGCCAGCTAAATGCCAAATGTAGGTTACAGTGACATTCCTTTATGGTATGGGTGTGGCAGTAATAGAAACGCATACCATAATATGCACCATTCCCTCAATAACTCACGCCCGGATAACTCGCGAACTCACCTATTACGCTGGGTCAGGCGTGGATTTAATTTTTTTCACACGAAAATACTCCAAAAATTGGCCCATATTTGTTAAACGTGAAGAAAATTGCAATCAAAATTGTAAAATGAAATCTAGATACATCGCTTGTTTTATTGTCAAGAATGGTGGTTAGTACATGCAGATTTCAATTAATATCATGAAATTCTCAACTTTAAATAAGAAGTAAATATTTTTAATAAATTTTCGTTCCAAACAACATTCCCAGTACACTGTAAATAATAATAATTGTTGAAATCTCGACTAATGAAAATGCTGTTAATGCCTACTGGTGGCAACACTTTAATAAACAAATACCAAATAAATAAGTTTTTTCTTTTAATTCGGTTTCAGTGTAATCATCATAAATGCAATATGCCCTCTTGTATCCAAACATAAAAAATGTAAATCTGCCATCACAGCTCTGTCTGCGAGTGTTTCTGTGAGAACTTAATTAAGTGCCGACAGTATTTTGATCTCTGACTTATGGAAATAGCTGTTGTATTGTTACATTCAATTAAAAGCAAATCTGCATTATATTATCACGCTAATTATGTCTTTTGTATCAAATCAAATAAAGAGGGTGGAATAAAAAAAAAGTTAGAAGGCATGCAAATCCTACACGCACAAGAGCTAGCAAGAGCGGTCATATGTCAGGTCAGCTCCTTTCAATTGATCAATCGAACAGTTTTAAATAATATTATCCAAGTAACATAATTAAACTACCTTAAATTAGCCTACTCATTCACAAGTGTGATAAAAGATAGCAAGGCAACCAAGCAAAATGAGTACTATGGTGAATAGCGATACGGCTCATTATGGAGAAGCGAGTTTCAGAGTTTTTAGTGAACTTAAATTTCTTAAATTGGCACTCAGAGATTTCCTCAAGGATGAGAAATGTCACTATTAATTGCAATGAAATCACTGCATCAATATTTTCCTAATAAAACAAACAAAAGGAATCAAGTTTTGAGGTTGACGTTGTTTCTCCAAATAAATATCCCTAGTTTATTAAAACGTGGAGTCTTGTTTTGTTGTGCATCAACAACAACAGAAAGCAGTGACATAATGCACAATGCTTTTGCATACACGTGATGGTTGTTAAAAGCTCTTGGAGTGATGTTGTTAACGATCTTAAAAATAAAGGTAATTTATACAACAAAGTAAACAAGATCATTAAGAGCTCTTTATTGACAATTATTCCCAACGCCGCGATTGTAAAAGAAGTATTCGGGCATTAAACTGCCAAGTCACACCCCTTCCACAGGTTTTCTCAATGTCCAGCAGGGGTGGCATCCCCTTCTTAATTTTGATGCGTTCCATCGGTAAATCGTGCCCTCGCTTATGGTACAGTCTATATTTTTGGACCCCATTGTGCTAGAGTTGTCGACGGAGAGATGTAGATGGATGAGTATAGCATAACCTGAGCTTGAGAAACAAACTGAAACCACAAAATTTAACCAAAGTCAATGAAGCTTGAGATATAGGTCAGAGTGACACACTTTTGTAATGATGGTATAGTACTCATCAAGATACATGCCCTCAGTACGTTTTATGATTTCAGGTATAACAGTATTTATACAGTCTAAAAAAAATTGAGCTAAATGCAAAAACTTAACCAAGAATGTACTATTCACGTACATGTATGGACAAAATCTGCCCTCCCCCCCCCCCCTCAGCCCCTTCCATGGAGGTAGGTACTATCAAGTCCACTCCAAACTGTTGCCTAGGACCTAGGAAGAAAAAATGGATGTCATTCAATGATGGTGCGCATATGTGTATCCTTTTATCTGTGCAGATGCCATGGGTACACTACATGTATCTTAACTCTACTTCATAAAGGTGACCTAACAATCTTAGGAGGATAATTATTTAGCTTAATACAATTTCTACAGAGGTTATTTTCTATCCTGTCAATGATGAACATTTCGAAGTTCTCAACAAGGTTGGACCAAAAATATCAACTCTCAGACCACTCAGAAAATAAACTACTGTCCTACTAAGCCTTTTCTACCACAGATAGGATAGCTTAACCTCAGCCTTGTGCAACATGCAAGTTACAGAATGCTTATGTGGATAGTGAATGTTTAAAGAGTACACTAACAAACCATGAGTGACTAATTCTCCACTATTTAAACACTCTCTAATAAATACATTTTCTGGTCCTGAGCGCATCTGGCACTAACTGCTGTACTGATTCAGAACTGACTGATAGTAAAATGTTCATACAAGAATTTGGAAGGTGTATTTGTATCAAACTACTTTACATAATGTAAGATTTACATGAATAAGCATTTGCAGACTAGACATCATGGAGTCTCTAAGTGCAATCAATGTAGTCATTTTGTATTTTGTTGGTTTTGATGACATTCTTAACACATTACTGACTATATCATGCACAGGAAACAGTACAACATAGTTAAATATAGAAAAAGTATATTAAGCAAATCATCAATTTGCTTCAGCTCTAAGAATGAAATTAAATTCAGATCAAAATCTAGATGTTGCATTCCTGCTGTTAGCTTACTCTGTGTGCGTATTCCAGCTGGAGTGCCAACACCATTCAAGTAATAATTATCAAGACCTGTACATATACTTATTTTTCCACCATCACACACAGCATGCCAGGATGTTTTGTGATACGTCTGGCTACATTAATTTAAGCAGTTTTGAGAGGTTATGTTATTGTAACGTTACTGTAAATACAATATTTTTCTTGGGTGACAATAGACAATATTTTTTGAAATTCATGTTGGAGATCATTTTGGACCAACTAGATCTCATAATAATTCTTTTAGCAACAATCACGTGTCAATATGACCATCTGTTCTGCAGTAGTGATAATAAGATTTTCAAGATGGTTACCAATCCAACAATAATGGAGGTTTGATCTGCACCAATTTTATTTAGAATCAACTAGACATCATGACGAGTCTTTTAATTAAAACCCCATGTCAACACAACAATCCATTCTAGAGTAATTTTTTTAATTAATTGAATGATCACATTTTTTCAGCATAAAAGGAAAGCAGATTGGGCCCGCAAGAGATAGTGATGCAGATAAATCAGTGCCTGTCTCTCTATCTCTTTTTAGAGCATGCTTACAGTAGTCATAAACAGTAAACCATGCCCATTTTTTCTGGACCACATCCACTCCACAGTAGTCATAGGATGCGACTCCATGAGAAAGCTTGGTTTGCAGATGAGGTCTCCATGAGACACCGCTGTACTACACCAATGACAAGATTTTTAAGATGCCTGCCATAAGAAGACTTATGGTAAAAACTCAATGTATGATTTTAAATATAGAAGTAGCAATAAAATGTTCTAGATGGCCATTATATTTAAGACCAACTAGATACCAGAAGAAGTCTTCTGGTGAAACCCCATGCTGATATAATATTCCGTTTAAGAGTAGTAGCAATAACAAGATTTTCAAGATGGCTGGTGTGGTGACGATATTGGAAATCAGATTGGTACCATTTTCATTCAGGACCAACTAGACATCGTAAGAAGTAATTTAGTGATAACTCCATGCTTATAGGACCATCCATACAGGAGGAGTAGTGATAAAACGATTTTCAAGATGTCAACAGTGGTGGCCATACTGGATACCTGGGTGGCACCATTTTCACTTTGGACCAACCAAACATCTTAAGAATTCTTCTAGTAAAAACCCTATGCAGATATAATTTTCCATTCAGGCTGAGTAGCAATAACATGATTCTCACGATGGCGGCCATTGCAGCCATATTGGATGTCAAATAGGTACCATTTTCGTTTAATGAAAACACCATGTAGATATGATCATCCATACAGGAGAGCTAGTGATAACATTTTCAAGATGGCTGCTAGGGTGTCCATATTGGATGTCCGAGTGGAACCATTTTCCTTTAGAACCAACTAGACATTATCAAAAGTCTTCAGATTGGCACCATTTTCACTTAATTCCAGCTAGACCTCATGAGAAGTCCTTTAGTGAAACCCATGTTGATAACCATCTGTTCAGGAGGAATATCAATAACAAGATATTACAGTTGGCCATGATGGTGCCCATACTGAATATCCAAGCGGAACCATTTTCATTTATGACTAACTAGGCATCATAAGAATTCTTCTGGTGAAAACCAAATGTCAATATGACTTTCCATTCAGGAATAATAGCAACCGCAATATTTTCACGATGGCTGCCATGGTGGCCATATTAGATTCCAGATCAGCACTATTTTCATTTAGGACCAACTAGACATCTTAAGAAGTCTTTTAGCAAAAACCCCATGTTGATATAACCATCCATTCAGGAGTAGTAGCAATAACAAGATTTTTAAGACGCCGGCTGTGGTAGCCATATTTTATGTGCGAGCAGCACCATTTTCATTTAGGACCAACTAGACCTTGGGATGAATGTGTGTAAGTTTCATTGAAGTTTTCCAAGTAGTTTAGAAGGAGTGGCGATAACAAACGGACGGACGGAGAGCTAAAAGCTCAACAAAGTGATTGGCACATTTTGTATATATGTCAAGTTCAGAAATTCAAAATAACCACGCAGAACTAGCTGTCCTCTACAAGATGCACCTCTGAAGTAATGCTTAGTTATGTACTCTCAAACTCCAAAAAAGTGGAACCAATAACAGATTTTTCAAGATGGCCACCAGATAGTACATAATTATTGTGCCGTTTTTAATTATATTTGCAGAAAGGGAAAAAATGTTACAGAACAAGAAAGAGTGACAGAGTCAACCAGAACCCTGCAATGCAACAAAATGTTAACATGAGTACTGTAAATGGCACAGTATATGCCCACCTGATGTTAAATAGACTTCTAAGTAGATGAGTGAAATTTGTATACTGAAATCAGTTTTATTCTTTCAACTACAGTGATCTAGACCTTTGACCTTCTGAACCCAAAATCAACAGGCTCCTTCCTTACCCTAAGTGTAAGTCATCAAAAAAGTTACGGTCCAGATCTGTGATGTAGATTTGTAGTTACTGTGTGAAAACCATTTTTCGTTTTTCGGTGACAGTGACCATGACCTTTTATCCCCAAATCAATAAAGTTCTTCTCAACCCCAAGTGTAAGCCATCCACAATGCTTGGTACAGGTCTGTGATGTAGAACTAATGCTATTATGCAGAAACACTTTTCTTCTTTCAGTCAGTGACCTTGACCTTTGCCTTTTCATCCTGAAATCAACAGGCTTTTTGCGTACCCCAATTGCAAGCTATCAACAAATATTGGTAACTGTTTATGGTGGTGAACACGAGTTATTGTGCAGAAACCAATTTCTTCTTTCAGTCACAGTTACCCTGAACTTGGAGCTTTTGACCCCAAAGTAGATAGGGTTATTCCTTACCCTAAGTCCAAGCCATCCGCAAAGTGTAGTTACTGTAGACGGTGGACAACCTCGAGTTATTATGCAGAAATGAAATTTGTAACAGATGGACAGATAGATGGACAACATTATAACATAATATGCCCACCTCATGGCAGGCATATAAAAAAGAAATGTCATAACTCGGCCAAAAAGGAACAACACAAAATGTATTAAAGGCACATGTAAGTGTATGAAACAGTGTTCATGCCAAACTGCATCAGAATATTTTACATGGTTCCTGAGCTAGGCGGTTACAAGCAACATCCCAAGTCAGGATTTGAAATTATTTGTCTAGGGCATTAACTCTATCCAAAACTGAGTTGAGACAAAACCCATAAAAAGGCACATCTAAGTTTATGGGTCCTTTTAAAACACCAAACTGCATCAGATTATGCTGAATGGTTCCTGGGCTATGCTGGTTGCAAGGATCTGCTGTACTGGAGATTTAAAATGGATCGAAAAAGAGATACAAATCAATCAAAACTGGAATAGAAAAGACAAAACCATTGAAAGGTACATCCTCAAGTAAGAAGCAATTAACCTACCAAAAGACATTTATTTATGGGTAAGGGTTGGTTTGCTATGGGTGGTTATAAATGTGAATGGATGGACAGACAAATGTATGGATGAATGGTGATTAGTATAGGTCTACTGCATCTCAATGCAGATCCCCAAATGTACAAAAGACAGGTAATTAAAAATCAATTTAGTTAAAAGGTTTTATTGGATCTATTCTCATAAATAAAACTGTATCCCTATAAGTTTCTATGTTGTAATTGCTCACTTTGCTCACACAATCCTCCAAGTTCAGCACTATTAGTGTCATAGAATCCTCCTGCACATACACAAACCCCTGGAGCTCCAATATTACCAGAACATGTTGCACTTGGTTGTGTGCAGTTACCATTCTCAGTGCAATTTTCACCCAAGTTGGCCTTGGTATATGGTAGGATACTGAGCAGCAGGAACAGCTGAAAAAAAGGAATAGTAACATATTTATCAGCCAAAAGAAAAAAAATAAGAAAGCTTATAGTGATAATTTAGATTATCCGTTCACCATCTTTTTGAATAATTCATTCAGACTTAAATGACAAGATTGCCATAGCCTGTATTTTGAGCCCACTCCAAAGCTTCATTCCAAATTCAACAAAGGTGGAATAAATACTGTATATTAAAGCAAAAATCGTTAACACTGAGGTAAACCTAGAGTGTGAATACACGTATGGACGGACATGCATATGGACACCAAAATGATTGCTACTGTATGTCAAGCTCCGACATGGTGGGCTCAATAGCAGAGTGGATCAATGTCCCTTATTTGTAACTTAAACATGGAAGGACATAAAATAGCAAAAACTGTGTGAAAAGACATAAAATAACAATACATGTAATAATGTGCAATTTTGCCTTTCTTTTGCTACTGAGTATACAATAACCTTTTATTTGTATGCACCCGAATTGTCACAATTTCTGAGCAAATTTAAATGGCATTTTTGACCATTTTAAGATCTGATCTTTTCCTTTTCATGTTCTTGTGCATGAATTATGTCAAATACACTTGAACACCAAAAATATTAGTCTATACTTATATAAATCTTCCTGAGGCCCTCAAGACTGACTGTGCTAAGGCTCCAGGAGAAATACCAGGAACAGTCCTGAGGCCCTCACGACTGACTGTGCCAAGGATCAGATCGATGAAAATTGTGTACATTTTGGAGTTCTGTTCCTGGTATTTCTCCTGGAGTTGACGCACTACAAACACAACACCTATGGTCCCTGGTCCTTTCCTGAAACCACACTGACTCCCAGGCAGAAGCCCTTGATTGAAGTGATACAGAAGGTGGTCCAGCAGAATTATGTCTGTTGCTTTTCCTCTTGTACAAGTGGACGATGGATGCATCCTTGTACTCCTGGGATATAGTTCCTTGAGTCCCCTCTGACTGGAAGAGTTCAGTTGGTTTCTAAGCCATGTGCTAGCTTCCAGCTTTGTAGTCTTCTGCTGGTGTATCATATGTTCCAGGTGCTTCATCATTTGACAGCATGTCAATTGCTTTCTTGGTTTCATTCAGAGTTGGAGGATCAGCAGGTGATATGTTGATTTCCACTTGGGGCAGTTGATCAATTGCCGCCTCACTGATACATGACTGCTTATTCATGTTATTGAAGTGCTGCAGTATTCCGTGAGCAGTGTGGTGCCATCAGCACTCAGAATTGGAGATGTTCCTGGTGAGTGTGGCCCATCGTATTCAAGGCATCAAAGAAGGTCCTCAAGACATTCCTGTGTATAACTGAATCTCATCAGTTTTGTTGCTCAACCATGCATCCTGCAACTCTCTGGTTTGCATTGGACAGTTCTCTTGATGTTAAAGGTTGCTTTTTTAAATCTAATGAGAATCCCATCCCTCGAAGGGAATTCCCATGAATTCATGACACGACCATTTCTTCTTTTTAACTACTGAGTGTTGAAACCGTCTCTAATATTCTTTAGCAAGAAAACGATGACAGGAGGTATGATTGGTACTATTTTCATTTATAATCAACTACACCTCATAAGAAGTCTTTTGATAAAAACCCTATGTCTAAATAACCACCTATTCTGGAGGAGCAGCAATAACAAGATCTAAAAGATGGCCATCACAATATCAGCACCATTTTAATTTAGGACCAACTAAGTACCATATGAAGACTTCTGGTGAAAACCCCATTTCAATACATCCGTCCATTTAAAAAGAGTAGTGATAATACGATTTCCATAAAGATCATGTGCAAGTATGGTTACCCACTCGCAATCGCTAATGTTCTCAGACTTACATAAATCAAAACTACTGCTTTAAACATCTTTAAACTTTCAAACTTAAATAGAAAGTGTTAAGCTAGATGGGGAGTATGTACTTTGAAAATTATGGCTTTATCAGTACCACCAAGAAGAGACAGACCGTTTAATTTTCGAGCGGTGGGGTCTAGGATTTTTATTTTAAACCAGGAACTTTTATTTTATTTCACCTGAAGATAATCTTTTTTTTTTCTTGAACAAATGTTATAAATATAATTTTTCTTGCAATTTTAAAAACAAACACAAAAAAAATCGGGCCCCACCCCCCAGCGCCATTTAATGACCAGTCCACAAGCTTAAAATGTGGCTGGATGTTGTAAAATCAGGAATTTGTATGCCTCAAAAACATTAAATGCATTTGCTAAAGATAATGCAAATTGAAGAAAGATTTTAATTTGAAGTTTATATTGTACCAGCATCAGGGTAAGAAAAATATCCTCAAAACTAGATCTGCCGTTTTTATTTTCTAAAATATAATTATTTTGCAATTTACATGTTGGATGATGCATGCCTAAGGTGATTATATAACACTAATGAAAATTACTTTAGCAGCACTCATTCCATCTGTCCCTTTTGCAAGGGCTGTCAGTCACTTGATACAAGAGAAAAGATCCCACCTAGCAAAATGGCATCAGCAAAGGTTTCAGAAAAAAATAAAAAATGAGAACAGGTGGAAATGTCAAGTATTGCACCATACCAGCCACGTAGTAAATACGTTGTACTACTGGAAGATGCATACTACATGATACTTATTTGTCAATTATTAGATGCCAGTTTTTTCTTATTGTCATACCTGCCATAACATGACATGTCATGTGAGAAACACAATCCAGAAATCTTAGCAACAGCCCCCAAAAATCAGAGAGAGACCTTTCTTTACCTCC
The DNA here is from genome assembly GCA_029931535.1 of Margaritifera margaritifera. Classification (NCBI taxonomy): domain Eukaryota; kingdom Metazoa; phylum Mollusca; class Bivalvia; order Unionida; family Margaritiferidae; genus Margaritifera; species Margaritifera margaritifera. The sequence goes on from JAQPZY010001332.1 coordinate 1,689,205, forward strand.
ATGATATATGCACGTTACCTGTAGCCCGTATACACAGTAAACAGTCCTGCTTAGTTCTCAGACCAAAGACAAAGAGCCAGTGTCACAGATTACTTAAAAGGCTGACAATAGATACGTGTTAAGTCATTCAAGTACTGCTGTGGGAGAACCCATTAGACTAATTTGCTTAAGTAAAGTACACTAAGTGGAACAACCAACCTGTCTGAATATAGATAAATCAAAGAGAGAGATATTGAAGAACAGAATTGATTACACATCATTGCATAGGATGAGAATGTTAAAGCCATTATTATCAGGGATCTCCGGGATCCTAAACTCTGCATATAGGTTCGCATACTTTTTATTTTTGGAGGCATGAAAATTCCCAACAGCTGAGTCCTCTGTACGCAAGTGTTTTTGTTAGCAAAATTCTCATGTATTTGATCTGTTTCAACAAAGCATGTATCAACAATGTAGTGTGCGAGTTATCAAACAAAGTTCAAGCAACTGTAATGGAATTAGGTGAAGCCGCATATTTTAGATCCTAGCAGACAAGGAGATTAGGATACTGTAAATCAACTGTCAGTTCTTAACGATCATTTTGATCAAAAAGACTAATTACACGTGTATGTGATTTTACATCTCTGATTGATAAACAGCAGTTTTAATCGATCATATTATAAATCCTTATGCAATGTTTGGAACACCTGTATTTTATCAAATACTATATTTAGGAAAATTGGACAAAGACTTTAGGACTTATTTTGTTTGTCGTAGGAATTCGAACTCCCATGTTAATCGTCATAAATCATCGTAAATCGGCTGTGTTTCTGTGTCATGTACAGATATACTTTCGTTTTGAATGATTATCATATATTAACATTTTTTATGGCAACTTTACATAATTTCTTTGGTATCAAGCACAAGGCTGCAAATAAGCATGATTCTCACGAGGTTGGCAGACAGAAATAGTAGATGCATCCAGTTTTCATAAATAAAATAGAACGCCAAAGAGACTGAGAGAGTTGTGGAATGAACCATCGAATAGGACATTCCCATATGACGACAAATCAGAAAACAATGGAACATTATTAGCTTTATAACCATGGTATCACTATTGTGGAAGGAAAAGTGCAATGGCAACCAAAAGGAATACCAGTTCCAGAACTTAAGACTTTTGATATTGAACCGGTTGTGAAAAACTTTTTTAAAGTTTGTTAAAGAAAAAGCGAATGTAGTACGCTGTTTTGCTTAAAGATAAATGAAAAAAGGTGAATGGAATATGGTTATTTGTTTCCTCTTCCACTGTCTCGGAAAATGTATTGATTTGAAATGGAATTTTGCGAATTAAATAAATTAATATAGAAAAAGAACGCGTAATCTCTTCCTTGATTCCTTCTAGCTGGACACAAAATTAAAGAATAAGGGTAAAGGCATTGAGAATTGTTATACATGTACTTGTAACATCACAACAAAGAATTTGAGTTTGGGAAGTTCTGGAGCAAGGTGGAGCATTTTATTCTTTGGAAATATTGCAAACACCATATCTACATAAGTCATTCTGAAGTGTGTGACATATGTTGACATAGCAACACAGCTCAGCATCGATCAGGACAATGCACGAATGCCGCGAGCTCAGTCCCAAAAGTAACATGTTTAAACAATCAACAGACCATGTCACAAGAGCTAACGTACTTTTCAATCTGCTATTTGCAGCTGCAGATCGTTTTCAAACCTGCATGTTTTACACTCCCTCACTTCAATGAAGATACAGAAAGATCGGTTTCTATGCTGAGAGAAATTCAACAAGATCTTGAAGGAAGTTTGAACAACAGTATCATCTAGTCTCTAATGGGTGCAAAGACGAACAAAAATGACACTTGCATTACTTTCAAACCCCTTACTAAACTACTGACAGCAGCGAAGACTGCATCAGCTTAAGACTGTATTCCTCCGGCCAATGGATTTTAAAGACAGAAACTTGTATTTTTGTATATAACGTCTGTGTGGTTATGATTATCTGAGTGTTGGCACATAAGTGTGTGGTGATGATATGGATAATGCTAAGTCTAGCAACTATTTTTTGCTTGTTAGGTATATTAAATGCTTCAGAGAAAGTATGTTCACTTATTTTCTGGAAGTCAAATTTGCATTTCCAGTTATTTTCTATTGGTTTATGATTAGATAACTTATTCACAATTCTATGACATCACTTGGGGGGGGGGTCACAGACACTTACCCCCCTCCCCTTGGAACCTCAAAAGACACTGTTTGAATCTCATAAACATCCCAAGACTGTCTGTGAGGTCGGCAGTTATGTATAAAGTGGTTATATACAACGATTTGTATGTATGCACATCAACTAACAAAATGTGTCATGTACTTATCAAGTAAACTTCGTATCAAAGATTAGATGATTGTACAATCTGAATAAGGATAAATAATGCACATTGTTCCTTTTATACTTTATTAGGTTTGATACCTCTGTCTCTCTCCACTCATTATAATCCCAAATTTAAATTTCTGGACTTGCCTAAATCTTTACTTCTCTCCTTCACTGCACAATCTAAACTGCAAATGAATTATCTACTCATCTCTAGATCTTTACCTCTTTCTGTCACTTACTATCACGAATAGAACAGGCAGTGTACTAAGATATTAACCAGGGTTCACACTAAAGACATTTAAAACAATAATACCAATAAACATTTTTGACTTCCAATATTTAAGGCTGGAAGCTACTACTAAAAATGATAAACAGGATTTCCTAGACTTCCTGATTTAGGTAATCATTGTAACCCATAGAGATTATAATGTTTATGATAATTTCAACAACAACAACAACAACAACAAATACTTTTAAAAAGTGTGAGTAGGTCGATACATACTATTACCATGCTACTACCTAGAAAACATATCCCAAAAAGTTTCACTCTACTTACTTTTTCATTTTTATCCTACTGCATCAGTAAACAATGTGTCGCGCATTTGTCACGGTGACTGATTTTAATTTCCGATCAATGGGACCGCCAAAGTGCTAGTTATTCTGAGATGACCTCTAACTGGAGGCTCTCTAAAGAGAACGTCATATTACCGCTGCAATTGAGAAATACAGTGATCATCGGTAGTACAGTATCAATGGAAAATAAATTTAAAAAATCAAAAAAATAATATATAACAGCAACACATTTAATAACATAATTTCAACATTAAATTCATAAATGTAATCAAGATATTTATATGCCATAGTTGTAGTAAATCCATGAAATAATTATGGTTTATGATATTCGTATGTTATATTACATGGCATATTTATAGTTAACCCCAACCCACGTAAACTTTAATTGTATGCCCCATGTCTAGAAAACACATTTTATGAAACCGAAGGGATGATAGGGTTCATTAACTTGCCTTTATACTGCTGATCTAAGAACCCACACTGAAACAAAATTCGTGAGTTTGACAATACACCCTTAATGAGCAACAAGTTTGATAACAATTTTTATCGAAAAGGGTCAAGCATGTCACCAACTCTGCTTGTATTGTTTAAAGTGTGAAGTAGAAGATTTTGGACATCGTGCTTGGCACGATTTCATGATTGAAAAGTTAAAAAAAGAGATTGAAACTGGATATGGTATGAACGGGATTAGATCACACTTAAATTTCTACATGTATCGGAAATCTACGATAGTGTTGCCCCGAAAAGAGTTATTCTTCAAATGTTTAATATTCACGGCTATGGCAACTTCCTGACATTATGTTTTCATACAGGGAATTCAGATGTTACACATGGTCACATCACTGAACACAAATGTGTAAATGCCGCGGTAATAGGTATACCGCGGTAATAGAGCGTGACATTATACAACTTGTAGGTGTAGTCAGTAATGGTTGCGAAATTACACAAACCTTTAAAAATTGTAAACTTAAATAAAATCAATTACTATCAGACAAACCACATGAAAAATTTCTGCATTAATCGTCAATAGTGCAATCATGTCCGCCACAAAACTACCTGGTCTGGTGGAAAAGGCACAGCGCACTTTATTATCACGTCTCGTAGGTCTGAGTTTTTACCCGTCCTCTTCAAAGTTTTGTTAAATACAAGGTGGAAATTTTCAATATCCAATTTAACATTAAAAAAAAAGAAAACTAGATCCACATATACATAATTGTTCAAAGGCACGCTAACAAATATTGTCCTATTTAACTTTCTGTGAAATCTGTTTCTTCTCTTCCTGGTTGCCGGTGCCACAGTTCACAGATAGCCTATTACCCTCTTAATTACATCCCTACCCTTTCAGAGGTTTTAGGGCGCGTAAGGGATTGATTTTATTTAACCCGGCTCTTCCTTATAGACAACAATTGCATAGATGTAGCTACAAGATGTAGAAAAATTGCACAACTACAAGAAATAAAAAAGAGTTGTGTTATATTCATTGAGTTTTCAATAACAACCGGTAAGTCCGTTCTAACAATGAAGAAAACAAGAAGAGAATATGACCCAAAACACTACCTTGTGGTATACCACCTTAATGTGTGACCATTTATATGCAGTGCCTTCTACTACTACTACTACTACAAAAGTGTACAACTACAAGAAATAAAAAAAGAGTTGTGTTGTCACGGAATTGTATGATTTATATCAATATGTATATGTGATCAAAAATGTATTCGGGTTTCGTTTCCGACTAGAGCGTTACTCGAGGGTTGTTTATTTTTTCGGCTCTAGTTATTTTGAAATACTGAGCGCGATTCACCCCATGCTGCACGTGCAAATTGCCTGCAGTGAAAATTTAAGTACCTAGCTGCTGCGCAGTTCTGTCACAGCTAGGGTACATATAGAGAAAATTCTCTATAAACAAATTACACTACGACGAGTCTTGTCAGAAAGCGTACCTCTTTACGGGAGCAAATCTTCAGCTGTAGAGGTATGTGAAATTTAAGATAGTATTCTTTATCACTATTCGTTTTATATGACATAATTGTTTCATATATTAGATGTTTTAGAATTTATTCTAAATTCTACAGAGAGTCAATACCTAGGTCATACAACGCCATGATATTAGAAATACTATAGTCTGGTTCAAGTTAGCTATTTGTTGTAACTGAACAGACGGATATTATTTAATTATACGCGGCATGCATTGAATGATTAATGTAATGTGTAACGAGATGCAATTCATGTGCGCGCATGCGCAACATATATCAATGCAAAAGTACTAACCGTGTCATATGTACTACACGGTTTAGTTGTTATACTTTTAGCTGTCCTTATATATGGTTTGGTGATGTTGTGTCGCAGAACTCTGTGTGGTTTCGTGTGACGTATACTCTGTGTCTGGTGACGTTGGTTCGGAAGAGTGTACTGGTTTTCTCGATGCGAGGGACCAAGGCTTCTCGACCAGCGGGTCTGTGTTAAATGTGAAGGCTCTCGAGGGATCCTTCAACAGACTGGGAGGGGTGGATCATGCGTAGTGGCTTCTTGACCATTGACTAGAGCGGGTGGAACCGGAGATACATCTTTTGACGTCAAATGGGCGCCCACGATAGTTATAAATATTACATGTTCCATTTTATTGTTATTTTCACTATTGCTATCTGAGCAAAATTACATGTATTCACATTTCAATATCGCTATATGTGTGATAGATTCATAATTTCATGCATTCCCATTTCATTTTCGCTATATGAACGATATATTCATAAATTCATACATATTCCAATATCGCTTGATGAATTGATAAATTGATGAGTAACATATTGATAAGTGCATTAATCACATGCTTTGGTCACCCTTGGTACTTAATAAGACCTTGTTTATATTAGGGTGTAGATCATATACTCTTATTTGTTGATTGGTGATAGGATGTTATTCACGTTTGTTTAAAATTCCATTCGTTAAATTCATCTTTGATTTTTCTCGTTGAGTTACTTGTTGTTGATAGTTCCATGTTAGGAACTTTATAATTTTCCATATCTTTTTGTTATAATGATGTCAGATTTGTTCATCTTTAAATTGCGTTTATAAATAAACATCTTATCAACGCAGTTGCTTTCGGTGTCTTCACTAATCCAGTCCCAACCCGGCTTCATCCTGTGACATGTGTTATATTCATTGAGTTTTCAATAACAACCGGTATGTCCTTTCTAAAAATGAAGAAAACAAATTGAGAATATGACCCAAAACACTACCTTGTGGTATATCACCTTAATGTGTGACCATTTGTATGCAGTTCCTTCTACTACTACTACTACTACTACTACTACTATCTGCTTTCTGTTCGTAGAAAGATTTTATATCTGCCCACATTGTACACTGTGCAGTTATGTATAATTTCTATAATATCATATGCCCCTATTTTTTATAGAAGGCGTTGATATGGAACAATTTAAAATGATTTCTTAAAATCTACACAAATAACATCTTATTCATTTCTGTGATCAATGAATTATGTCCAACCCTCACAAATCCCCTAACGCCTTTGCAAGCAAAAGAAATAGCATCGGTAGTGTTTTGGGAAATATTCTTTTTTTTTTCTTTTTCTTTTTCATTTTTATGAAGGACTTATCGGTTGTTGTTAAAAACATAATCGAATATAACCAGACTCTTTGCTGATGATATATGTAGATCCAACAAAGAAATAACAAATGTCCAGGAGGAAATGATGTTGGTATTGCTTTCGATAAATCACAAAATGTACAAATTACATTGCAACGTTTGCAAACAAGACCAACACGAATTTTGGACTTTTGTATTGAACATTTACATGTTTGGATAAAAAGATGTGCATTTCATTATATAAATCAGTTGTAAGACCACATATCGAAAACAGTATTTTTTTTATTATTGTATACTTTTGTATAAATAAAGATGCTATTTTAATGACAAATGTGCAGAGGAAAACCATACGAACGCTGACAGATCTAGAGAACTATCATACTGTGAAAAGCTGTAGAAGCTAGGATTACCAACATTGTAATATAGACTACGGAGGATTGATCGAATTCAACTTTATAGAAATGTTAAAACATCCATCAATTGAATTGAGATCATTTTGTTTTCCAAAGTCAATCACTGACAGAACAAGAATGTTTTGTCACAAGATTAGTAAATGATTGGAATCATCATGAGCAGTTGTGTGGGTCGGTATGGGCACAAAACTGTCACTATGGGCACAAAAGTAATGTAATGTTTAACAAAATCCATAGGTTTAACATTAGATAGCACTATGGGTACAAGAGGAATTTAACATGAAATTAACATTACATTTCCCCGTACCCACCTCTACTGACCAACACCCACATATACCAACTTTCACCCATACTTAATGACCAGCACCCACACCTACTGAGCAGCAATCACACCTACTAACAGATGTGTAAGGGTAGGATGCAAAGTAAAAAGGAAAATAGACCACAAACACCTATAAACAAAACTAAAACCCTACAACCCAATAACCATGAAATCCCCTACAACCTTTATAGCCCCTATACCCTATATAGCCAAGTGGGGTGAAAGCAGAAAAGAGTATAGATGCTCATATCACTTCCACACTGATATCACTCATACTTATACTATCACACACTTAAAGACAGAAGAGTGTGCTGGTCGGATTCAGTTTTGTATGAAACATTAAGCATTAGACAAAATAGATAGACAAACAAGATAAAACATCGGGACACTTTTTGTCGATATTGGAGTAGTATCTCTGCTTCTGAGAGATCTAGGTTGAACTGAAAAGGTCCGTTGGAGGTTAGCAGAACATTGTTCCACAACTCTTCACTTTTCTTCTTCTCAGGTTTCTTCTGACCATCGGTCCATGCATCAACACTCTTTTGAGGCACCCTTGTTGTTCAGCGTAGATTCATCTTTTCCATAGGCAGTGTCTGTCATGTGTGCGATCGGCCACGTTGATTTGACATACACCGAATACTACAAAATGACCAGCATGCTGGAAATAATCTTTGAGGTTTCTACGCTAGGTCAGATCTTGGTTTGATTTGAGAACAAATGACACATTGGGTTAGCTCATCTCCTTTTTATATACTTGCTACGGATTGAAACTGAATCTGAACTTCCACCAATCAGAATGAGTGTAACATATTCACCGATTTTTTAAGTATTTTGTTTTGTTGTTTTTTTTATAATTTTTTGTTAATTTTTTTTTTCTACAAACCCAACGGCTATTTTCAGGCCAACCATGCCTCTCAGAAAAGAGATAGTATTCATTATTACCAAATTTTAAACAATTCCTTCACATAAATGTGATTGTAGTTATATCTTATGAATAATATTAAACAAATCGAGACATTGACACACTAACGTTCGGCATATTTTCTCGAATAATCACAGCACATTTTAAAGACGTTACTTAAAAAAGTCCATTTTTTCTTTATTCTTTGAAGTGTCTTGCTTGAGGGAAATATGTTCGTCTGCATGTTTTTGTGTTGCTTTCAATTTGGTTGCTGGAATAGGTTTTTCAGCTGCTGCTACTTTATTTGCTTCTGAACTTTTCTCCTTTCTTACTATACTTTAGTTCCCAATGTCTTAGAGGGAGTGGGGTCTTCTGCATCTGAAAGCTTCTCCGTTTCCTCTTCCTTCACTTTCTGTGGACGTTCTGGACACTCTGAAGAACAATGTCCTTTCTCTCGATAATTGTAACTGGTATCTTTGCTTTTGTCTCTGGAGCTGATTTCTAGTTTCTTAGAAGTTCATTTTCTTTGACTGTGTGGACATTCTTTACCCAAGCGTCCTTTCACTTGACAGACATAACAGGTATCTTGACTTTTATCTCGACAGGGGTAGTGTTGACTCTGCCCATAAGTCTTGTCGGGTGTGTATTTTTGAATCACTCTCTCTAAATCTCATACCAGAAGTGTAATCTTGGGTTTCTCTTACATCTTCACAGGTTGAATGTGTAACTGAATGAGAGTATGCTCTTACGTATCGCCTCTATATATTGTGAGAGAGGTACCCTAGGCAATCAAACTTGTTTTGTTTACCGTCATGAAACGATCACACCATTCCAAGGAGAAACCAGACATAAAGTGACAACGATGTTCTGTATCACCTGATACACTTAGAGAAGCTTTGGTAGAAGTTCTCCCTAGTGATTTTGAAGAGAAAGTGATTGATCCATATCCAACAATATCCTCCGCCTCCTCTCTAAAGACCGAGAGAGTAAATATCGTGCAAGACAAAAAATAGTTCGGTAGGCCCTGAAGATTACTTTCGCATTCAAGCTACTCACAACATGATTTCCATAAAAGTCTAGAACAACCGCTTACACAGTAAAATTTTAAGAGTTCAAGTCCCAAGTCTCTGCAGAGGAAGCGTCTGAGTTTATTTTCGACTTATTGAAGTCTATGTTAGATAAGTTGAAACGGCAGTGTCAAGCTGAAGATCAATATCGTTTGCGGCTTTTGTATCACTCACAACAATTTGAAATCTCCTGTCTGGATAGAATTTAGTACACCTACTGAATTAACATCTTCCAAAATCTTGGACAAAATTTTAAATACGTCCAACAATCCAATGATGAATTGGATATGACACGTTTCACCTCGATTGGGCAGTGGACGACACAAGCCGGTTTTATCTGTGGATCAGCTCCCGACTACTAACCGAAGTATCGTAAAGATTGACAACGACCAAGAGCAGGTGTGTTTAGTCCACGCTATTGTGGTAGATAGATCTCATACAGCAAAAGAGAGAACCAAACAATAGAGAGAAGCAGAGACCTTTTGGAACAAGCAGCAATTAGAAAGGGACTGATTGTGGACCTCATAAAATTCACGATGATGATAGTTTTAATTCCATCTTATTTTCGCACTCGACTACAATGCCTATAGGAAAGACAGAGGAGAAGACTCTTATGCTCGTATGGAGAAGTTTTATATTAGTTTCAAAGGACTTGGAAAGTTTTGAGCCTGAGGAACAGAGGTTGGACGCAGAATGTGAAATGTTGTGGTTACAGATTTATGTTAGGGGTACAAGTAATCTGTATGATGGTTTGTTCTATAGACCACCAACTACCTAAGGTCCTTAATACATTTTTGACCCTGCTTTTCCTACGTGGCATTTACTCCATCATGCCACGGTTATTACCTATGGAGTAGAGGACATTTCAATTATGGGGACATGAACTGGGAGTATTTAACTGTTAAACCATATGCTAAGCATGACATCCAGGGCCACCAGCTACTATCTATAACGAGAGACTTCTTTCTATATCAAATTGTTGAAAAGCTAACAATATTTACAGAGGATGCTTCTACTGTCCTATACATCTTCTTTACAAATAGCAGGGTTGAGACTATCCTTGGAATCTCAGACAAGCATGCTGTATTTATTGATAAAATAGATTAAAACCAAATGAAGAAAACATACAAAATGTTTGTAAAAGCAAGATCAGCTAAAATATATTGGGCACTGTCAGATGTAACAACTTTGATTGTCTTCTAGTTGAAAGCCGATTACTTAGTAGCAAACGGGGTCAGATACTTTACTCGGTTTTTATCTTTTAGGTTTAGAATACCACTGTCAGCATTAGGTACTAGCTTGATAACTGTTAACCACATTAATTTTATAAAATCATTAGAGGAAAAGCAGAGTGTCAAAATAAATGCAAAAAACTAATATGGTGTTCAGGATCAGAAAAGTTGAAAAAAGAGCAAGGATTAACGTAATCACATCGAAATCTCTCGCGCCCTTAGGCTTTTGTGAAATGTAACCATCTTTTATAAATTCAATTCATGGAACACCAAACATTTTTAACGTTGTATCTGATTTTATGTCGTGTTTCATAGACTGCAAAGTTGTATTGCTTGCTAGGTGAATTAATTTGAAATTTTCATTCTTGTGGTTCCTTTGTCTCATTTATTTGTTTAAATATTTTCTGCTTTGTTTCATCCACCGTTTTATGTACTCCTTCCTAGAAGTTGAACAAAAACCGTTTTCTTAAGCCCATTTATGCCTTGAAGTTTGTCATATCTAGAACATGCCTTTGTCAGTTTTTTTGTAATATTTGTTTTACTAAAAATGTTGTACTACTAAAAGTGTACTCCTATACGATACTACTAAAATTGTCATATGCGTAAGCGGCCAACTTGATAAAATAAGTTGAAGTTGAAACAAACATTAATTAAAATCTTAAATAACCTAAAGCTAAACCTAAGATCATGTTCATGTAAGTTTACTTTACAGATTATAGTAGCTGTTAATTTTGTGACAAAATAAATGTAAGGTGATGAAGGAAAAACTAAAGAAACTTTCTAAGGTTACTGAGAAAAGCGAACGTGTTTTTAAATTACCAGAGAAGTTAGTTTCACAACAACAACAACAACAACAACAACAACAAAAAGATAAAGATCCTGGTAAAAGTAAACTTGGAAACCATTCACGAGAATTTACAAAACCAAACCAGTGAAGCAAACAGAGCAAAGATTAAAACTTAAGCAAGATAGGACTGAGTTTGTGACAAGAAAAAAAAAACTCAAGCAAAATGTATTACTTAACAGGAGATTTATAAGTGTTGGTTTGGGAATGACGATATATTTTAAAACACAGTCAGCTAGCCATAATATAAAAACCGATATACCTGATAAACTGCCACAAAAAGAAGCAGTTCAAGTAAATCCATTTCCAGAAATGCAGTATCTTCAGTAGTCATAAAATTGACATTAATAAATGGCAAGCAAAACGAACAACATAATTAGCGCTTCTTACTATTTACCATTTAACATTAAATTCAACTCTTACAGTAAGTTACAGTATGCTTTTGAAGAGAATAATTAAAATTAACATCAATTCACCAACTAATATTAGGATAAAGGAACCCATACTATTGGTTATTTCGGTTTCTTTGAATCAATTCACGATTGCTTATCCGACAGCACAAGAGATACCACCAGGAAATTAATTAGGCTAATAACATAGTAATTAAATTAGCGCTAGTGGGCTTAGAACAGGGGTGTCAAACATACGGCCCGCCAGACTCATTATTTATTATTATTTATATCAAATCTGGCCCGCCATAGCAAATGAGTTTGACACCCCTGACTGAGAACGCTTACTTCCAGTGAGGGTAAGTGAATGGGAGCAACGACAGTAAGTTCTTAAGTTCGTGAAATTTAAACAGACACCCGAACTATAACATGCACCAAATCCACTCAAAAGTATACAAGCACAAACTTTAAGTTTTCTATTTTCACAACTAAATAGGAGAGAAAATACCAAGTGCGTCAACATTATATCAGATATTACCACCTACAGACGATGATATTTATTTTCAGTTGATGAAAATTTAACAAATTAAGAAAGATTTGGATACAGATATAGAACACTACAAAGGTGTAAGAAAAAAAAGAATAAAACAGCATATAATGTTTTCTTTCTTTCTTTCTTTAAAACTGGATAGAGGTTATCATGGCAGCAGCTTCATGTGAGATGGTTATAGCAGCTGCTAGTTCAGGAGTTGCAGGAAACAACCGGATTTATAATCTCTCTAATTGTTAGTGGATTTGGTGCAACATGACTAAGGTTTGTTGCGAAAACGTTCAAAGAAAAACTAGTATACAGTAAAGTTAAAAAAAACAATTATGAGATTGCAACCTCTGTTATAATTTAAACAGTGCTCATGATATGGTGAGTAAAACAATAAGTGATAACGAAAGAAGTAATAAAGAATTTTAATATGATAGCTACCGAGTGCAGTAGATACAAAGCGATCAAGAATACAATCAGAAAAAATAAAATAAGCAACATAGAAAGCCAAAGTAATGAAGTATTAAACAAAATATTTTACAGGAGGACAAGAAAATAAAGGAGAAGCAAATTTTGGAGAGGCTTACATCTAACTGAAGTTCAAGAATTGTTATTATTATGTAAAAAAAAAAAACGTGAAAGACAAAGGATATAATGTAAATGGCAAATCTATATCGATTTGCTGTTTTAATGCTAGTTGTTTTCATTTTTTTCGTTATTTGAACAGAAGCGTATATTATTACGGAATTACATCCTGAGAAAGTACTATATCTTTAAAATCCAGTTGATGAAAGATATGGTAAATTATACATTTCATTACAGAGAATATATTTTGCATGTTTGTTTTTTTTGGGGGGGGGGGGGGTTTGTATTTTTCTTTCTTTCGAATATTACAAGTAATCAACCAAAAAGTATATTCTATTACATTATGCACAAGACTGAATCCAAAATGATATCAAAACCTTATGGTTTATGGAACGCAGAAAGACACATGAACAAAATCAGACAGGAAACTACTGCTAATATATGTATATACTATGAACAAATCTAAGTTGTTTGGATTCAATAGCTAGAGACCTGTACAAATATCTACTGAAACAGATAGTTTGTAGAGTTTTGAAATCTAAAATTTTGCACATCTGTCTTGATCAACGAATCCACAGAAAGGATTGCTACAGCATCAAATTACTCAAGTCTTTTACAGTTAATACCTGTTAAAAATATCTTTCACGGTGATTTTATTTCATGCAATGTTCATATAAACAATTGCAAAGATGTACTATAAACAGACTAAATACTGAAGATGAAGAAGTACAAGTAATAGATTTTTAAGGTATGACTGTAACGTATCTATTTTGCGTAACTCAGCTAGTTCAAGTCAGTCAAGAAATTGATACTTTGTGTCAGAAATGAAATATCTTTAAGACGCCCAAATGCGTTAGATTTTAAATCTTCTGAGAAAGATGATAGGCAATGGAACTAAATCAGTCACTAAACAGTGACTTAAACTTGAAATACAACCGCATTAAAAATTAGCACATACGATAGAAAAAGTCTGATCAGTAACTAAACAGTTTGTGCAAAAACGAATTGACGCTCAGATACATAAGACTTTGGAGGAGAATATTTTGATAGATATAAAAATATGGAGATAACAATTTGCTAACACTTATACTTTCTTGTATTTACAAAAATAGAATAACTTAACAGAAATTACTAAAAGGATAAATGAAAACAAAACAAAAATCTGAGTGAAAGAATGATTAGATGTATGAAAACGATACACAATTTATCATAACTTTACTCAAGCGATAAAAAAAAATCGAAAAGATGACTATTTAGTAACTCTAAAAATGAATTATCTGCTTGAATTGAACAAGTGAACAAGTTCTAACAGTTTGCAAAGAATGCACATATCGAGAACTGGCTATTAATATTGTGTTGGGCAAGGAACGTCTGACATATTAGACAAAAGGGTTAAACAATTACAAAAAGGTTTTAATTATATGGAAAACAAGATAACATAAACAGATAACATTTAAAAAGTGACAGAAAATAATAAAAACAGAAGCAAAAAATAGTAATAATAATAATAATAATAATAATAAACTTTATTATTAAATGAAAGAATAGATACAGTTCGTTCTAAAATAAAAGGAGTCAGAATCATTCATAACTGAATTAAACACAAACATGAAAATAAAGAGTAAATTTAATATTGCATTAAACACTACAGTTGATGATATTAAAAAAACAAGCTGAATGATGGTATTATTGCCAAATAAGAAAATATTACTCAATAAATATCAAGAAAGGAGAAATAATTAAAGAAATATTTATGTTAACATATCATAGAATAAAAGACTCAAAAACGTATTCCTTATAAAAAAGCAATATTTTATTTTTTTAGTCAGAAGCGTTGGAAGTGCTAATCTTGATATTATAGCGGTTAATTTGGATATTAGAGACATTATACAAATTAGTTACCATTCAATAACATAAGATGGAAACAGAAGCCGTAATAAACGGGGGAGCAATTGTTAACCGTTGAGTGTTCATCCGAAATAATTATCTGTTTAAATTATTTGATATTAATTGATCGTACGAAAGGAGGAGAATAAACTACAAATCAAAAGAGGAAACGCAGAAAACAAATGTATGAGTTCAGTTAAAACAGATCAGATACATTAGATTACTTAAATGAAAAATTAAGATAAGAAGGCTTGTTTGCTCACAATTTAAATAATTTGGATGGGGTTTTTTCTCCTAATTCCTCTACATGTGCTGATGCTCTTTTAGGTAAACCTGGGCAACTTATGAGTATGTATGTATTGCGATTGGTCACAGATACTTATGTGGGATATTAATACCGTTAGAGATTGTTCGATTTTCTCGCAAACATTATAACTAACATATTGAATATCAATACGAAAAATATTTAACTCTTCACAAACAGGAAAACACCCACAGAGTGTTAAGTACCTTAATGCAACACATAGCTGCATTACACACGCTCCAAATGGTATCAAAGCTTAACAACATTTATGAGTGGTAATGCCCTTAGGTTATGGCCTAATGCCCAGATTGTACCTGATAGTTTTAATTTTTTTTTTTTTTTTTTGTAATCATTCTATGTAAATGTTAAATGAGATGCTAATGATTCAGTTGTAAGCAATTTAGGATTAATGTTGATAAAGGACATAAACATTTCTTACGAAAATGATAATATTTTTAAGCCTCATGTGGTTATCAACGTTTAAGAAAAAATAAAATAGAGCAAGGTATACTAAATGACGAACTTAGCCAGTTAAGATCAGGAGAGGCTACTGCACAAAACACTGGTACAAAAGTTGTCCAGTTTATTGTATATGAAGATTGATTTAATACCACCTGCTTTCCAGATACTAAAAAGATCATTGTCTTTTGTATCCTCTTCTTCTTCCTCATGATTTCAGATTTACAATTGCACTAATAAAAGCATTTGGAGTGATAGAAGCTGCAAACCAAGATTATGAGCCGGATAATATGGGTATCGAGTACGAAACAATTACTTCTGCTATAATGTCTAATTCTTTCAATGAAAAGTATAAGAATATATTTTCTTTTATGACAATGTCACAAGAGAGTGAATTACATATGTATGCGCACTCTGTCCCACACTGTTTTCTGAAATAAAATGTCATGCAAGGAAACAATGAATAAGGACAATATGTATGCAAAATCTCATGCGTGAAGTCGCCCGTTTATATGGTGTGTGCTACATGCACCCCAGTGGATAGCACAAACAAATGAAACAAATGAAACTAAGCGTTTGTTATAAAGAAAGACGCCCAATTGTGAAACTTCTTTATTAAAAGAAGCACGTTGAAAATATTAATATACAACAATAAAAATACTGAATTCTGGTGTTTAGACAATACTTCAGGGAACGAATAAGTAATTCCTACTAAGTTAGGGTAGAGACTTAACCATAACCAGTTGTAAGTGTGATATAAAGTATAAGGTTACCCCAACCCCTTGGGAGGGGGTAACGGCATGGAAAATATGTACAGACAAGGAATAAATGCAACACTTAGGTAGTAATTTCATTGAATGAAAGACCGCAACGCGGTATAAGACTATCATAAGTCTTTTTCTCTGGTCACATGGTGTACACATATATTATCATAGTTTCCTTGAAAAAGATTACCATTCTGCGCATGGTCATGCAAGGCATACGAGAGGACCGTGTCCTATTGAGAATTCTCCACTCTATGGGAGGATGTACTCACATCAAATGGACGAGGTTCTTCGTCATGAAAAAGAGTAAGCTACGCAATAGCGATAGATTATATATAACTGATATTAAAATGTAAATTTCGGCTTGGTAATGTGTCATTTATATTATACAAAGTCACCCCACTTGGTGTGTTGTGTTTAAAAGACCCCCATTATAACCCAGCAAATAACAGAATAATTTTGTTTACTGTCCGCAATCAAACTAACTTAAATGCCTTGCTGAAGTAAACAATGATGTGGGAAAATTGTCATGATTCTAAGATTAATCCCTCTTTCCCTCTCTATGATAGTTAAGTTGCAAAGAAAGATTTTCAGGCTTTATTTTCCAACAAAGGAGAAACACCCCATGCCATCAATTATAGTTTGCTTGCTTGCATTTTCTCCTTTTGTCATACATTATACAACATTCGAGACTATCAGATCTCTGTATCCAAGATCTCTCTCTCTCTCTCTCTCTCTCTCTCTCTCTCTCTCTCTCTCTCTCTCTCTCTCTCTCTCTCTCTTTTAAGTGTGAAGTCAATAATTCCATTTTATTTAGTATCTTATATATAGGCAATACGTTTAGCTTTATAAGCTACTGTAAAGTGGATCACTGTCAATCTTAAAATTTGAATTTGTTCATATTTCCTATGCAAAGAAATATGTCATGTGCCTTGTACAGGGACACAACAAAGTAGGCGAACCATCTCAAATTGCCGCGGCACCTAAGATTGTGCTGGATTTCCGAGGGGGGAGGCGGGCAGCAAGACCGCCAGTTCAACTCTGCCTTGAATTCATATGTTGCTGTGCCATACAACCGCAAACCAAACCAAGCGTATGTCAAATCATGTAGACTTTTCGATTCTGCAAATTAAAAAAGATTCAAGTCCAATATCCTGGATTATTTTGTCTACCGTTTATCTAGTTTAGAGAAAATATGCAGTTTCGTGTAGTCATCTGTCTTCGGCTATTCTGGATACAGGTCTCTTGAATAAGAAGAAGAGGAATATTTTAAGGATTTGGTAAATGGTATTTTCTGCTGACTTTAAGCTGATAATGAAATTAAGCTTTTGATGTTTTACATTCGTGATGTTGGCACAATCTGCACCCAATCCTGTATCCCCTGACTTTAATCCTTTCATTCGCTATTGGTTTTTGCCCAATCTTGGTTAATTTAAAATAATGACATTCACTTTTAGAGGCAACTTGGTTTCATACAGTGCATTTTCAGCGACTGCTCACAACCTACTCTCTCTCTCTCTCTCTCTCTCTCTCTCTCTCTCTCTCTCTCTCTCTCTCTCTCTTTCTTTCTCTCTTCGTGTTGTAAATTAAGTCTACAGTTTATTTCCTTTAAAAAAAGATATATGTGAAAATATGTTAATATATAGATAAAGCTAAGAAAGTCTTCACCAACAATGGGACTTTAAAGTTGATGCGTCTGCTTCAGACGTAAATTCCGGTGAAGGCTACCAGGTTTTGCCATATTATCACGCATTCCATTTTTAGTTGGGAATGCAGATGAAACTTCTTCAACCAATATATGGCATTGTTTATATAATTTTTGATGGAAAAATCCATGTATCATGAAAATATGAGTTCGGATTTACACATCTGTACAGTCATGAGCACATCGCCTCCCCCACCACCACCCCCCCAAAAAAAAAAGAATTGAATGATTTGATGCGCTGTATTTTCATTTTTACATTTAGTTAATAATGTTGATGCTATGTAAAATTTTGATCTGGAAGAATTTTTAAAAATGTGTCCTTTAATTTATAAAGGCAACAGCGTAGATAACTCAGATTCCCAACTGTGCTCTCTCTCAATGAAAGTCGTTATCACATGCTTGCTGGGGTCATAAAAAAGTAAATCACGCCAACTTTATTGACAACACGTCCACTCCGCAGTGGTGATTGGATGTGACAGAAAGCATGGTGTGCAGAGCTATTCTCTGCGAGACGCCATGGCAACTCCAACAAGATGCGCGGGGAGATGGTGGAGGGACTTTTTCGTAATCCTCTCCATGCTTTCTCCACCCTTACCACAATGTGTGGAGAAACTAAATATTGTGTGATCTGTACTGTACTGGGGTCATGTATAGCTACTTTCTAATCAACCAACCAACCAACCTTTCCACAATAACTTATTATAACATATACATGCACATCAACTGTTCTAAATTCATGCAGATAGATATAATGGCAGACAAGTACATTTACATAAATATATCATAGCAAAGAGATGTTTTAGTTTAAATTAGTTCCGTTCTCCAAAATACCAATATCCACCAGGCTATTGGTATTTTGTAGAACAGGCCCTCATAATTTTCATAAAAATTATTATAATACTGCCATCTCAAATGAAATGATTTGTAGATAGATACCACAGACAGGCATATTAATCTACTTTCAAAACTTTAGCGAACCAACCAACCAACCTACCCACATTCATTCATTAAGCTATGTACATGTAACATCAACCTTTGTAAATTCATATAGGCAAACAGAATAGCATTTACATAAATATACCTAAATTCATGTACCTTCCAACCCACATTCATTCATCAAGAGATATACATGTACATCAACATTTGTAAATGCATAGTCAGAATGGCAGACATATATATGTACATTAATATATCCCAGCATAGAGATGTCTTCATGTAAACGGACAAAATGGCAGACACATACATTTACATAAATATATCCTAGAATAGAGATGTCTTAGTTTCAACTAGTTTAGTTCCATTCTGGAAAATGCTAATATCTGCCAGGACATTGGTATTTGCGGAGTGGAACCACATAATGTCCATACAATTTATATTAATACCGACTGCCATCTCAAATGAAATGATTTCGTGCATAAATACGAGATGCATATATAACTACCTTTTATACCAATCAACCAACCTACCAACCTACCTACCTACCTATGTACCCGCATTTATTCATTTAGACATGTATATTCATTCAGACAAACAAAATGGCAGACACATACATTTACATAAATATATCATAACAGATAGATGTCTTCATTTAAACTAATTATAATCCATTCTGCAAAATATCAACGTCCCTCTGGGTAATGGTATTTTACGGAATGGAATGGAACACTGTTAAGTATTTGTAATAATTTAATTCATGAACTGATTCATCAATGTCATGCTGCTCCACTTCAAGCAGGGCTCAGAAAAACAACTCCTCCACTCGTCCTGACTTAGTAAAAATTGGCTGGGTCAAGTAAAACTTTACTATTTACTTATCCGTGGGCCGGGTAGATGCAGATTCCCACCTTGAGAATAAATCTGAGTGCATTTTCTACCCTTACAGGCGCCAAAGTTCAACATTGTTTAACATTTAGCGTACGTCAATTATAAACAAAAGCCTAATTTGCCTACTTGATATCAATGGAAACAACTTTTTTTTCTACACATGTACCTGATGTATACTTGATACTAAAAAGGGTAAATAATATGAACATATTATGTTGCAGTTTCACACTTATCCCTCCATTTTCAAATCGTGGTTTGGATTTACAGTGACATATTTAAATAATTTAGTCTTCATGTTGAAGTGGAGAAAGATTCCTTTTCAACGAGCAATGACACATCTTTGTGAGTCAGACCTCTGAGAAGTTAAGAGACAGAGAATGTCAATTTTTTATATATTTCATCTGGTCAGGCAATATTACAATTGCCACAGGTCACCGGTATTTTCAAGACTGAAGCTTTATTGATACATCGTCATGCCAAAGGGAAGATGCCAGCAGATATTTTTATAATCATGTAACTAATTTTCATAAGAAAAATGTTGCCACCTTGCATTCGAATGAGTATTTTAAGTTTCGCGGCCTATTTCCCAATATCCTTTCTACCTATATTATCAAAATTATTTGACAAGCAAGTAGCTAAGCAGGTCTATCTCTTTTTTTAAAACTTACTTTCTATCTCAGGATTTAGAAAATATCACTTATGACAAACAGAACTCACCATATTAACAGATCTTTGGCCACAAGAAATGGATAATGGTTCTTGGACTGGAAATATTTTCCTTGATCTAGCTGATCATGACATTCTTTTGCAAAAGTTGAACTGTTACAGGTTTCATAATTCTTCTTTAAACTGGTTTAGATCATATCTAATCTAAGGGTCTCATAGGCAATATTAGCTCACAAACTCGCACATTTCATTCAGGCGTCCCTCAAGACTCTGTGTTAAGCCCTCTACTCTCTCTAATTTATGTAAATTATCTTCCATTAAAAATGAATCCACAAATACAGATTTGATGGGAGATTATGTATCTTGTATCGATCTAGTTCTGATACTGAAGTTATCCAAAAAGATTATACTCAGACCTTAGTATAGTTTCAAAGTTGGTCACAACAAAATAAGATGGTAATTAATGAAGGTAAAACAAAATGTATGATTTGGGGGACATCACAAAAACTACACAAGTTAGGGAACCGAAAATTATCTCTTACAATTAAAAATCGTCGGTTAGAAAATATCAAACACAAAAAGCTTGTAGTTGTATCTACAGATAATAATTTCCAATTGACAAGCTTTGTAAAGCGCTGTCATCCGAAATTGCCCTACTCAGTAGAATCAAGAAATATTTACCTAAAGAAACTTGAATTCTATACTACAATGCATATATTCTTCCAACGATGAATTAATGTTAAACTGTATGGGGAAACTGTGTTAAATCTCAGCTCGACGTGATTGATAAACTTCAGAAAAGTGCAGCACACATTATGTCAGCTGCATCTATTGATTATTCATCAAGAGCATTGTTTACAGAACTAAAATGGTTTACAATATACATGTATGAAAGAATCGATTCTCACATGGCAGTTCATATATATCGATGTCTATAAGGATCTGCTCTAGGGTATCTTCAAGATTTATTCAGGTATTATTCAACGCATTACCAGCTGAGATCAACATCACATGGAACCTTAATCTGCCAAAACCAAGAACAGAGCGATTTAATAAAAGCTTCCAATACTCTGGTACAGTTCTATGGAAAATGCTTTCACTGTATGTAAAATCTCCAGAAAAGTATTTAAGAATAGATATCATGAGTATGTATGTATTACTAATAGACTGTAATAGAATTTAGTATGTATAATACTGCATGCATGTTAAAATAAATAGTTATTACTATTATCTTTTGTATGATGTACATTGTGCATTGTTATACTTTCTTCTTAAGAGGGCATAAACGGAGAATAGTTATTTACCATTTGAGTCACCCTCTATAAATAAAGTATTATTATTATTATTCCCTTAAACTTTCACACAATGCATGCTGTTGTAATTTATTTATAAAGCAGATAATGTCAAGACAACAGCCGATTGGTTAAAATCTAGTTGGGGTAATGACCTATAATTATTCCAATTCTTTTGATCAATCAGCTATCTTCCTTTTAATAGTGCTCATGTGTAGCTGTCTAGAATGGCGGTTTGATCAAAATGGATCATTTAGTATGACAGTTGGAATGCTTTCAAATGCACGATACTGACATTTTTCTTGCAAAATGTAATTGTATACTTCTAACAATATCTGTTGACATCCTACCTTTGATGTGACAATGTATTAATAAATCTGCACAGTCCTGAAAAACCTGGTGATCTGGGGCACGCATAACATTGTCTCACCAGACGAAAATCATAGAATTTGACATTTTCTGCCTCTTAACTTCTCCCATATCAAGCTCATAAAGATGTGTGATAGCTAGTTGAAAAGGAAAATTATGACACCTAGACATACATGTGACAGAACTTAGAAGACAGCTTAGGACAAATTGGGAGATTTGCAAAATTCTGTCGGGAGTTTTGAATTCAAAAGAGAGAGTTTTTTCAATGAGAATGACACGTTACGGCACATGTCTTCGACATTTTTTTTATCCCAATGAGGACCCAAAGCTTGGATTCCTATGTGAGTTGTTTTCGTCCGTTTTCGTCCCTTTATAAGAGAACTTTTGTGTGATTTCCGAGCCAGGGAAGATTATTTTGACTAGATCTCAAAAATGATCTGTTAAAGTAAACATGAGATTATGTTCTGCTATAAAGTTGGCAAACAGTGGCTCAACATATATCTTTATCCACGTTTGATGCAGTTTCTACGAACATGGATTTCAGCGATGGAATATTTATTGTCGCGGTTAAAATGTTTTAATATGCTGCATGACGCGTACTGTCATTCTTGTCACCGAAGATGATGATAAATTCAGCTTACGGGAAGGGCAAATTGCATATTCGTGTTCTTTGAACATGATTCGAATCATTGAAATTCCCGTTTCCATCCATCATTACATTTCGTGTGATATTTTGGCTGCTTAGTTTTAGCGTTTTAGCATTGGGATATAATGAATACTCAAGCATCTCGACAAACTTTAAACACCGAAGCCAAACCGACCCTGTTTTAAGCTGATTTAGCTCTTTAGTAATCCAACCATAATCAATTAATCTCTAATTCTTTCGGAATTACGTCTGATCACACATAGTATAATCCATGTTGACATTCTTAACACACTGAAGCCAACCGACCATGCTGACATTATCAAAGGGATGTTAATTTTGTTTTATGCTGCTTGAAATCCGCAACTGAATCGTCTTGCCTTTTTTAAGCCGGTTCAGAGTATCGTGATCACAGGTAGTATTACCATAAATATACTATACCATCTAAATCTTGTTCGGACCCATTTCAAATTATAAGTAAGTTGCTCCTCAGGTCTGTTCAAATAATGTGTGTTATCGCGTTTGCCTGAAAAAAACCTTGATCCCGCTAACCAATGCTGCATTTTTATTTTAAGTTCTTGATAGACACTGGTAAATTATTAATAGTTTTTTCTCAGCTCCCTGCTGGGTCATATCTGTAAATACATCAACATTATGAAGATTGTCTGCCTAATTGTGTCAAAAGCTATACACTTTGTGTGTACAAACGACGCACATGACCTGTGAATGGGGAACAGTACTATTCCGGTTCTCCTTATTTCAATGGTTACCTATAATTAGCACTCACTTGTATAGCATAAATAATAATAAGACGACTCTTGCCCACACAGTCTAGGTAGTGCATTGCTCGTTAAATACATCGAGCAGTACCTATGCGATTGTTTGTCAATTAAGCTAAGCTAGGGGCTTAGCAACTTATAAAAGCCAACTTATATTCACCCTAATGGAACTGAGGTAGTTCCATTGTATTTAAATCCATTTAGTTCATACAACTGGTAGTCATTGATTTTATTGATACGGAGTGAGTGTTTTCTGTAATTGTGACACATCCACAGTATTATCACACGAACTAATTATGAACTTTAACCTACTGTTTTTACTGATTGATATTTAAACAAGATCAATGACTCTCCGACCTAATCTCTATTTTCAACTTTGATCCAGAAACATGTAGATTTTTGTAACATTCAGAAAACAAAATAACTCCATAAACAAAGTAAACAAGAGTCACTCAAAGGGATTGACGCTAAAATGGGTGACAAGAATTTCCATAAACCTGATGAGTTCAAGATAAGATCATTTCTTCCTTTTAACTGCTAAGTGTTGAAACCATCTCTGCTATTCTTCAGCAATAGCAAGATTTTCAAACTGCTGCTGTGATGGACATATTGGAAGTCAGCTTGGCATTATTTTCTTTTAGAACAAAGTAAACATCATTAGAAGTCTTTTGGCGACAGCCCCATGTCATAATGATCATCCAGTAAGTGAGGAGTGACAACGATATTTTTAAGACAGACATTGTGACAGTCATATTGGATGTACGACTGGTGTCATTTTCATTTAGGACCAACTCGGTATCATAAGAAGTCTATTGGTGAAAACCCCACGTTAATATAACTATCCATCTGGGAGGAGTAGAGATAATAATATCTTAAAAATAACAACCATGTCGACCATATTGGGGTTATTCATTTTCATTAAGGAACAACTAGACGCCATAAGAACTCTTCTGATTAGAACCCCATGTCCAAACGACGTTCCATTTAACTGGAGTAGCGAAGACAAGATTTTCGCGATGGGCACATATTGGGCATCAGATCAGCACCATTTAATTTAGGATCAACAAAACATTATAAGAAGTCTTTTAATGAAGACCAGATGCTGATATGACCATTCATTCAGAAGAAGTAGTGATAACAACATTTTCAAGCTGGCCACTGTGACAGCCATATTGGACATCGGATCGGCACCATTTTCATTTAGGACTAACTAAACATCGTAAGAAGTCTTCTGGTAAAACACCATGTGTTAATATGACTTACCATTCAGGAGGAGTAGTGACAAGATTTCAAGCTGGCCACCATGGCGGCCATACTGGACGTATGATCGGTACAATTTTCAGTTAGGACCAACTAGACATCATAAGAAGTCTTCTGGTGAGAAGCCGATGTTACTATGACTTTCCGTTTCCGGAGGAATAGCAATAACATGATTTTTAAGAAGACTGCTGTGGCGGCAATCTTTGACTTCAGATCATCACCATTTGTACTTTGAAGCAACTAGACATCGTAAATGTCTTTTAGTGAAACCCTCATGTTGATACGACAATCCTTTTAGGAGGAGTATCGATGAAAAGATTTTCAAGATGGGCGCTGTGTGGCGGCCATATTGGATGTCAGATCAGCAAAATTTTCATTTAAGACCAACTGGACATCATAAGAAGTCTTTGAGTGAAAACCCCATATTGATATGTAGGAGTAGCGAGAACAAGATTTTCACGATGGTCCATGTAGGAGTAGCGAGAACAAGATTTTCACGATGGTCCCTGAAATGGCCATATCTGTCTTCAGACCGGCACCATTTTGATTTAAGACAAGCTAGACATCATAAGAAGTCTCTTAGCGAAAATCCAATATTGATATGACCATCCATTCAGGAGGAATAGCGATAATAATATTGTCAATATGGACATTGTGGTGCCCGTATTGGACGTACAAGCAGCACGATTTTCATTTAGGTCCAACTAAACCATTGGATGAATGTGTATGTAAAGTTTCACGGCAATCCTCCAAGTAGTTTAGGAGCAGTACAGAGAATAAACTTGTGCTAATGGATGGACGGATAACAGACGAGTTGACCAGTTGAGCTGAAAGGCAAATAGCTTCAAATTTCACAAGTATTTTCTATATGATTCCTTCTTTTTATTCCTTGACAAACACTGCATTGTCAGGTAATACCTGTTGTCAATTGTGACCGTATTGATAAAAGAAGTAGAAAAAATAATCCAGAAATGAGCGAAATAATCTCTAGAGTGGCATACAGAAATGAAATATGTACCATCTTGGCTGGTTAGCAAATGGCCTCATATACTTAAATTGCTACGATCACCTTTCGCCCTTAATTTAGCATTAATCCTCAAATGACAGCAAAATTCACCTCTCAAATTGGATGAAACCCATTTTCAAACGTGCCAGCAGCTACTGAAAATCAGACAAGTCCCCGAAATGTAATGTGAAGGGGATACAAAGTCTAAATGTTACGGCCAGGAATCGAACCTAGTTGGTCTGTTCCTCAGTCAGACCCCCATACCATTAGATTATAAGGTCCAGACTAGTCATGCTGGCTACTATGTAGCCTCCTATACCGAAACTGCTACAATACTGTTTAGATGTGACAGGGTGGTCACTTGTCCTTGATTCTCATATTTCAAACATTCATCTTCTCTTTTCAAAATGCATTTTACAAGACTTGTGTCTTTCAGTTTTGCCTTCAACATGCGAACTTTTGTTTTCTGTTTAGAAATCAAGATAAGCCTTTGTAGCTGACACGTCGGAGCAAAAATAAGCAGGTCAATAATCGCCAATTTCACCCCTTACATCACCAGTTAGCGTGGGCCGTCCAATTTTAAGCATCATGGTAAAATTAAAAGATATCGCAAAAAGATAAAAGATACAAACATGTACCTACTTTTATATAAACTAAAGCCCTATTAGTGCCTGTCCACAATAAGACACAGAGGAAACTGCCATAAGAGAATCCATGTCGTCATAGAAAAATGTACACTATGTTGACTTGTTTCCTTGGCCGTTTTGGAAACCACTCTCTTTACAGTGCATTCACCAGATTTACACACTCCGATAGATACTAGAGCAGACACCTGAATGGCACAGTACCGTCCACATAAACTTCATAGACTTTGAGAAGACTTGCAACAGCCTTCCCCGTGACTCCCTCTAAAATATACTCCGAGTATATGGTATAACACTGCAGATTGTAAACATCATCAAGCTTCTGCACCAAGACTTCCAGTGTAAAGTCATCTGTGATATCCATCTCACTTCAGCATCAACACAGTTGTGAAACAAGGATACATCCTTGCATCTTTCTTCTTTACCATCGCCATCGCCTGGCTGATGAGAGAAACAACTGTGGACGGCAAAAGAGGTATTAGGTGCACCATCATTTCATCTTTGGAAGACCTCGACTACGGCGATAACATTGGACTGTTTTCAAGTTGGTATACAGATATGCAAGAAAAGACAGATAAACTCAGTGGGACAGCCATAATGATAGGACTGAAAGTAAACAGAAAGAAAACCAAATTAATGAGGAAGAACCATAAAACAAACGATTTTATCACTGTGAAAAACGAACCAATAGAGGAGGTAGATGCATTCACATACCTTGGAAGCAAAGTGTTCACAGTACGGAGACTCAGAGAGAGAAGCAGCAGCCAGAATTAGCAAAGCAAATCAAACCTTCGGTATGCTGAAACACATATTGAAGTCCAAACAACTCGGACTCAAGACCAAGCTGAGGATTTACCGAAGCAATGTTATCGGAGTGCTACTGTATGCCTCTGAACGTTGGAAGCTAACATCAAGAATAGCACAAAAGCTTAAAATCTTCCAAAACAAGTGTCTGAGGAAGATGCTTGGCATCTTCTTGCCAAACAGGCTAAAAAATGAACACCTTCATCAAAGGACAGAATCAACATCTCTTGTCCAAATTGTGAAGAAAATAAGATG
Organism: Margaritifera margaritifera; assembly: GCA_029931535.1. NCBI lineage: Eukaryota > Metazoa > Mollusca > Bivalvia > Unionida > Margaritiferidae > Margaritifera > Margaritifera margaritifera. The sequence continues at coordinate 1,716,698 of JAQPZY010001332.1, forward strand.
GCGATAGCTGGGGCATGTATGCCGAATGTCATTGGATGCATCGTCCATGACAACCCTTCGCTGGACCACGGATGGGAGGAGAATTGGGGATTGGCCCAAAGAGGGTTAGAGGAGGACTATAGAGAAAGAGATGAAGGAATGTAGCTTGACATGAAACACCATCGCACGTAGGTCTGCAGACAGCTGTGGCGCTCTCTGGTCGAAGCCTTGTGTGCCATATGAGGCACGACGAGGGATGAGTGAGTGAGTGTATTAATAATACTATAATGAAACTTTTTTTTTTTGATGTTTGTGAAAATATATTTGTGTATGTAAATGGAGATACACAAACAGAGAGGAGAAAATAGTAAATCCTACTGGTGGGCTGTCTAGAGTGAACGGTGCACAAAGATCTGTCATTATTGTTGAACACTGTATTTTGTATGCATGACGCCTCATATGACAGTCGCGTGATTTTTGAGAGCAGACGAGAAAGAGGTATTTGTGACAGGGAATTGATAGATTATTTTGTATTTGCTTGTTTATGGTATTGAACTCTAATTGCAAAAAAATGTATTAGTAAAAAATAGCTTATATGTCGGGTAGTATGGAAAATATTTGTTGAACCAATTTTATGTGCATTTTCAAGTTATGATATGACAAATTACAGCATAGTTCATTTTTGAAAAACAAGTAAGCGGATGGTATCCAGAAAATTACAGGTAGGCAATACGTTTGCATGAAGCAAAGGTCACGGAAACAGGTCGGTCACCGAAACTGGGCTGTGGGAGGTCGACGATACCGGAGGGTGGGGTGGTGTGCGGAGGAGGAATAGGAACGATACAATATTTTTTCATTTTTGTTCAAGAGAACGTCTACAAAACCACTTACCGACACACATAATAAGGGAAAGGTTTCTTCAGTCACCCTCCAAAGCAACATGGTGCACGTCACAAAACTTCCTGGCCTGGCACAATAGGTGTGCTATGAACTCAGAGACTTGATATCACGTTGGACTTTGTCGCCACTATCCAAAATGTTTGTTCTCAAAAGTTTGGCTATTAATCAAATAGTGTTAGCGTTAAGTTTCACTTTGTACTAACTTCAATATAAAGATTTAAAATAACTGTTAATAAGCAAGAATGTCTCATGCACAGGTGTACAAAATAATAGTGATCTATTTACTTCCTTGTCACAAAATAGGTTTTTATCTTCATTGTGCCTACACCGGTGTATAGGTGTTCAGGTACCGTTGTAACTCTCTTAATTATTTCCCCACAACCCATGTTTTTATTTATGGATTAAACAGGAAGTAGAACATTCTAAGCTTCTCCACAATATACTGACTGTTCTTCATATTTGCGGTTATATGGACCACCTAACCAAAGTGGGGATTTGTATGATCCATAGAACCGCAATTATGACGAACAATCAGTACACTGCGGAGAAATGTATCGATAAATGGATATTCATACATTAAACAAACGTATCGAATGTATGCACCTACTGTTCACCTTTGTTCCGAAAAATCTATTATAATTGAAAATTTTGCGAGCCGAGGGACGATTTGCCGAAAAATATATCATACAAATGATAGGTATACTATTATATACTATCACCGCATCATACCTATTACCGCGGCAGAACTGAGAACCGCCAACGTTATGCAAACAAACTGATACAGAGGTTATCTTTCCCTGCACTAAGAACACATTCGATTTTATGCAGTTGTGAAATTTTCTTCTGTTCAAGTAAGATTGAGATAATCTTGGTATAGTATTTGTTTAGCCCCCTGGCAGTTTGTATCCCGCCCCTACTGATTTTAAAAACGAAAAAGCATCAATGATATAAAACAATAAAATAATGAACATTATTTAGTCATTTCATTTATTAATTTATAATTTCTAACCTGAAATTTTTACATCCATGATGCTATTTGTTTTTAGAATTACAACGGGGTGGGGGTACAAACTGCCGAGGTGGTGGGCGAATACTGTTAACTATCTTTCGGGTATGTTTTCTAAGTAGCAACGCGATAATAGGACGTACCGGCGTTACCTCATTATGAAACAAAAAAAAATATATTTCTAATTATTTCGTTTTTTTATGTCATGCAAGTGCAGATTTTTTTCCCAAACTTAGGGCAAAAGCTAGGATTTTTTGGCATACATTTTGTGGTCACCAAGGCATCCACACACAAAAAATCCAGAGACTGTATATAACACGGGGACTGGAAACTCCAGAGAGCTACCAGGTATTGCCAGTTCCCTTTCGATATGTAAATGAGGTTCCCGGTAGTCGATTGTGGGTTACGGGCCATTTCGGCTCAAATCCAGTTCGATGTGGGACGATTCAGCCGAGATGTTTAGGCCGACTATATCAACCTGGGCGGTTCGGCAGATACATGCGGAACGTTTCGGCCCACTATACTTTAATATTGACATATAAAAAGTGCACGAAGATTCAGTAATATAACGCTAGCTGCGCGTATCTTGGCGACATATTGAAGTTAGCTGTCTCAGTGTTCTGTTGGAAAGCAATTATTATTTCTAGGTTTCCTATTTTGAAGTACGATTTAATATTTTGATAATATCAATACCTAAAAGCAACTCAATAACATTTCTCTTGTGTCTAATGTTATGATATATTGTGACACATCTTACTAATCCTGGGCCACTGACCTTATACTACTTGACCTTCACCCTACATCTGACATTCACCATAAGCCACTGGTCCTCAGAATTGCATTAAAAGTCACGGGCCTGTAGTCGCCAAACGTTTATGAGAAAAACCTGGGTCACCTACTCCACCGGACTTAAAAACAGTTGTTATAACAACAAAACCCTCGAACAGTGATTGCCAAATTTTCATGAAAAAACCTTGGCCATTGTTCGCCCAATCATTTATGGGAAATATCTGAACCACTAATCGGCAAATTTGTATGATTAAAGACGAATATAAGACAGCAGCTGATAACAATACGTTAAAAGGCAGACAACGAACAAAATAATCTTAATAGGAATTATGTAAACAAGCCTTCAATACCAACAAGAGTATCCACAACTAATATACCTCATGATTTTAAAGATACATATCATGACAGAGAAAGAAGAAGAAAAAAAAACAAGCTTTTATTATTATGTATATGCTTGCAGGAGTTGGTACAATTTACCTTTTTAAAGAGCTTATCATATTAACTAGAGTTCATAGATTAGTTAATATGTGACCGGATTACGTAATCTTTAGCCTTTTTATAGAGTCAAGTAATAGAGAGTCAAGTAATATCAGTAAATCTATGAAAATGTCAAGATATTTGATGCTCTGGTAAAAGATAAAATAAAAAACAGCACATTAGTCCTTGATATCTTCCTATTTTCCTGACTGCAATACAAGCCGCAGATCTACTGGTTCTGTCATATAAAATGGTGTGAATTGCATATACTGACCGGCCTGCACCTGGTAACAATTTATAACAGCAATTAAGAAATTAGTGGCCGGTGTGGTTTGTGTCGATTAAAAGCTACGGCCACACATTCTCCAGTCAGACACATCATCAATGCCAATACAGTAAAATAATTTACACAGTAATTTAGCATTCAACTTGAGTCCCAAACTTAAAGGAATAGAACACGGTCATGTGGTTATTCTGTGTTTGACGGTCGATCGAGACACAATGGTCAAAGTCTAAATCTCCACTAGTAGTCGTACATCACACACAATTTCCATATGGAGTTCCAGGAAGTTGAAAAGGGCTTTTGAATGGTCGTAATTGTAAAATTGCGTTTGTTTGCATTTGTTTTCTGCGACGCCTTCGTAATCAGGGAAAAGTATAGCTCAAGAACATTGAACTGTCAATTTGACAGTGCAGTAGAATGATATTCATTAGGACGAAGTTCACTTACGAATTCGGCATTACAATGCATGCATTTTGCTTGCATTTTCTGGACGAATTACTTCGTGCGCATCCAGCATGAATAATGTATGCATACAATGTATATTGTTCTCGAGTAGATGCGCACGTGACAATTATTCTAATGAAAGGTCAAACTGTCAGATCAAACTTGTTTATTGGAGGACGCTAGCGTGTCCTCTTTATTTGATTGTGGTTTGTATGTTTTGTTCTTTTACATAAGGGTATTTTGGGGTTGTTATTATTTCCTGAAGTAAAAGAAACTTCCTTGTTGGCCTTTCTTTTCTTAACATCATACAGAAAGTTTTACCAGAATAACAGAACCGTGTACCAGGCACGTACGATGTAAATACAATGGTCTGTCCGATAATATTGGACTGCCTTTCGCACCTTAATACAAGACAAAATCATGTTGCAATACAATTATAGTGTATCCGTCTCAATTGAAGTAAAAAAGCTGTGTACACGACAAGAACCTATATTTATCGATGATATCATGTGCCCTTTCCTCTTCCTGTGTATGCATAGTGGGTGAGGGAGGATTGGCGGAAACCTATAAAGCAGTAGTCTACAAGCAAAATGTATGCCCTGAAAGGAAACCAACAATAATTTGCATCAAACAGATTGATCTGATTTTCTCCATTTACATCCTTTTTTGAGTCAGACATGGGGTTTACAGTGCCTGTGCAAATAGATCGTATACTTTGTAGGGTCGGCTCCAGATAGATTTGTGCAAATTTGTATTGTTAATGTTAGCAGCTAAATTTAAGGGCGACACTTCAAGGAGCACTGTTTTATTTTGAATTTGTTTCTGTCTTATTCAAAATGTCGAATAAGATTGCGTTCAATGTAAAAGGGCCAAATATTGCGTTTAAAGAAGACCACAGTTAGACGTACGTATGTGTTTCCGTCTATAAATGGAGCCTGAATATAGTAATATGGTCACATGATCCCTCAGTGTGTAGTCTGAGACGTAAATAGCTTGTAAATCTCGAGATTTGTTCACGTTAATTTCTGTGGTAACAAAAGACTATTTACTGCTGTCGCAGATGGGATGAAGTCGTTTTAATGCACAGTAATGTATTCTTCAAGGAGTAAAGCAATTTTGATCTGCTATTTCTCTCTCTCTCTCTCTGTCTCTCTCTCTCTCTCTGTCTCTCTCTCTCTCTCTCTCTCTCTCTCTCTCTCTCTCTCTCTCTCACGCACACACATTGAAGTTAGATATATACAGCGATCATTATTGCTTTGGCAAAGTACTCCCGACGCTCTTCGTCGCTTGTAGCACAGTTTCCTAGACAATATTAAACGTATGATCGTGCAAGTCCAGGTGTGCATTCACATCACATATGTTAAGAACCAAGAAATGTAAATTGGGTTTGTAATGACCTACCTTTCTTGCTAAACTGGCTATGCAAAATTTTGGAGTAAACCATAAACTATATGTAATATACAGGCGAGTCATCATTATACATATTCTCCTTATGGTTCATTTTTATTAGTGAATTCATGTTTCATGCAATATTGGTTTTACATCAATCAACGAAACAGATAACCCTGGCGGACAATATAGTAAACAGTATCCCTGGTGGAATGTTAGGCCTAGGTAGAACCAAACTTTTCGAAAGGGACAAGTGCAGATTTATGCAAATGGTGTACTGGCTGATCTTAGTCAACTATCTACCTTTGTTGCAAAATCTGAAACATAGTATATACGGTTAATAATCCAAATATTGCTGATAATGGAAGAAATATCATATTATAATCAAGATTAAGATCACAATACATAGCTTTTGACAGCGTGGCTATTCATATCGAGGTGGCCAATATCACTCCACTAACACATGCTCTGCATATGTGCCAATATATTTTAGTTGAGAATATTACATAACCACCATGCAATTTTAGGAGGCCTCATGGAAGGTTAGTTTGCGTCAACCGGATACACTTCCTTATCGAAGTTATTAATATAATTTGTGTTTTCTTTACATACACTAATTACAAGACTGGAATGAGCAGTATTTGAAACCTGAGCATTTATTTTTTGCATTATAAACAATATGATCCATGACTTATCATCAAGCATTATACAATGCTAATATTCATTTTTAAAATAGGACAATGTCAAAAGCTAACACAAATTCAAGGTACAACTAGTTCTCCATGAAACTTTTCTGATGATCTGCATATATCATCATCCTCAACTCCCCTTACCAATGGTTGGGCGCACATAAGAATGGCATTTTACCTCCAGTATTTACCGCAGAAAATAAATTTTGTGCTAGCTCGGGTTATTTATTAGATGTATTCGTTTGAATTTTGAAGTATATATAGCCGTAAATGCAGGGGAGTTATTTAGAATATTTTGATGTGATCTTCCATTTGGATGAAGTGAAAACTCTATCGTCATACTTCAGAAAATCATCACGTTCAGGGCCTTTTTTTTTTGAAGTTCTGACTGCATTATGTGATATGTACTGTTCTCAAAATAGTATTAAAGGTTCTTTATTTAATACTTCAACACTTACATAGAATATGTAATTGTAGTGACCTAGATTTAATTTCAAAATTGTGACGCACCTAGTGGAAAGAACTGAGTTATTCACCACATCGTAAGAGGTGATCTTTACCGTGGAGACAACAAATATTCGCTCATTATGTAATTAAAACCCCATGTATTGGCAAATGTTTAAAATCATTAGAATAAGTCCGATATTATACAAATACAATATTTTTAAATACTGGCAGGAATACAAAACTGAAGAAAACTATGTAATTTTCCTCACATAAAATGATACATGTATATTTAACACACAAATAGTTTCACTATTGATACTGGATTCATCTGTTTCAGCACTACACTCTGTTGTGATTCCTCACTTTATCATTTACAAATTAACAAATTAATTGAGAAGGAATCAGATTGCATTATAGAGGGACAGAAAATAAACCAACACAAAATATGAGGAAAATTGCTTCAAAATCATTAAAGAAAGTTGTTTTTTTAAATAAAAATTAACCTTGCTAATATTTTAAAATAAAACATTTCTAATTTTTTTGCTCCTTGTAATCCTTTTGTGCAGTAGGGGAACTTATTCAATGTCAAAGTTTAGTTAAAGTATTTATCAAAATTTGAACCATTGATTTGGATTGAGTTTATTTCAGTATCATTGGCGCTAGGGATTTATGTTATGACAGTTTTATGCCTTGATAGAATTATACAGAAAGTACTGAAGACAAGTAGTAATATGTGAGTTATGCAGGCTGTTTGTTGAAATACCCTTTGCCATAACTGGACGTTTGCTGGAGTTACTCGTCTTGAATAACGATACATCTTGTGTATTTTTCAATGAGCGAACGGTTAAATTTTTCGGGAGACTTCTTTGTATAGTAATCTTTATTTCACTCGCAGCAAAATGCGGCAACATTAAGAACTATGGTTCAACCGTCATATGTTCCCTAAAACGCTAAGTAATTATCCGTGTGTATTTAAACATTACAATGAATTGCCTTTTAAAAGACATTAATTTGCACATTCATATAAACATATTCAAACGTACACAGTATTTTCAATCAAAATTGGCAATATTGTGATAGAAGATTTGCAGTTGTAAGTCAATTGAAATATGCAATCATGGTAGCAAATCTGCATGTTCTCGCAGTGCGATGACCTGTGACTAGGGTAAATATGGTAAACTGATAGATCGAGAAAAGAAAACTAATGATGAGGATTTTAAATAATCGTCTTTTGTAACTTTTATATTTTATACGCCACATTGAGAAATAAGTGCATTATATCCTATTTTGTTATCAACAAACTCGACAATAACTCTTCGAAAATAAACTGCAGTTTTTGAAAATGGCACATTGGGAACCCGCCCCCTTTAAATGTAACATTTGATCTCTTAAGATACTATATATTTTTGCAATTTTCTACTTGATATGATATATAAGTCTTGAAAGCAAAGGTGTAATGAACATTTGTGTCTGCAGTTCAAAGTTGTGTACAATGTGAACTGATGAAAAGGGAAATCCTTCTTCTTCTTTCTCTCTCTCTCTCTCTCTCTTGCTCGCTTGCTCGTTCACTCATTGTCACCCGACGATTGCGTAAATCGTATGTTTAAATCCTCTTTTGGTCGTTTAGAAGGAATTGTAAAATCTCCAGAATCAGCAGTTGGGCCTACTCAAGAAGCTTTTCATAATACTTGACGGTTCGACACAGTATAACAGAGCCCTATTTTCTGAGTTTTTCTTCATTGAGAAATTTAACAAAAAGGAAAACAATTTCCCCTTTATTGACTTTTATGACAATTTGTGAACATATACTACAGAAAATCACTTAATTTACTTGATATGACTGTGTAATCAATATCTTCTATATTAGTGGCTGATGAGTATGTTCTTAAATGGTCACACAAATGCAAACTCGATCCGTAGTCAAGAGAAGTGATGCAGTAAGTAATTTTGGACAATCTAACTCTTCAAAAATGTTACCTCAAATTTCGGAAATTCGGTCAAAGTATATTTTAACTTACAAACAATTTTTAATCTACACACACGGTTATAAAACAGATATGATAAATATACATTTTGAAGAGAGTTCCATAACTGACCATTGCTGACAAAGAGTTGGAAGAAAATGGAGTAAAAGCAAATCAAGAAAACATCTGAACTTTTTGTAAATGCAAGATCGGTAAAACATTTAAAAGTAATTGTAAGATGGGGTTATCCTAGCATCAACACCTTTGATTAGCAAACTTCAACCAATTGATCATCTAAATCAATTAGAGGTAGAATTAAAAGAAGACTACATGAAGATTACATGATATCAAATGAAATTAGATACTTTACTGGAATTATTTCATGTATGTTACGGCTGCCTCTGTAGTACTAACTACTTTGATAACATTTAAACAAAATAATTTCAAGAAACAATCTGAGGAAAGAGAACAGAAAAATGTGTGCAAAATTTCCTCTAAAAGAGGTTCAGCTTTGTTTTATATATTGCATTATCTTTGTTCCCGATGTCAGCACCTTTTCATAGTTTATCACTAGCTTTCATATATCTTATACTTGACTAGTGAAAAACTTTTTCAGTTGTTCTGGATCACATAAGTGGACAGAAGTATAAGGAATAGAGTGATATTTAACGAGGTCTTGTTTATCTACAATTTCAGCTTTTAGTGAAATTCAACAACCTACGGTAAAAATCAATTGATGGTACACCTAACATTTATAACGTTATATCAGATTTCAATTAACCACCCACTGACTTTAAAACTCGAACCTTTGCTAAATAAACGACCTTGTAGTTTCCGTCCTTGTGGTATATGCTCTCTAAAGTAGTCATTATGATGTTGCCTATTCTCGGTTCTCAATTTGTATAGTAGTCCTTATTCTCTACTCTCTAATTTATATGGTAGCCGTTATTCTCTGCTCTGTTAATATTCACTATTACTAGGTTTGCAGTAAGAACTAGTTTGGTTAAATTCACTAAAGTTGTCTTCAATTCAGCATTTACGTTCCATTATTTATGTTTTACTATTTTTTAAAGCATTTTTGCAACCAATTTCTTTCAGGATAATTGTCAGATGGTATTAAGTTGATGTGATGATTCGATAAAACTCTACGTTGATTAATTTTGAACTAACCTGAACTTCATTCTATTATTAACTTGTAAGTTTGTTACAAATTAAATGGAAGACGAAGAAAGTAATAAAATTGTTTAGATTAAAATAAGTCGGATTCAAAAGTTGAAAAGTAACTTCACGAAAGAAAAAATCCCGTAAAATTGAACTTCCAAGACAATATGGAGAACGTGAACAAGAATTGAGAAAAGTAAACGTAGAAAAACTTAATACCAAAAAAAAAAAATAAAAATATAGTAAACTGAAGCTAAAAAAGTTACTTCAAACAAGTGTATGTATTACTTAATAGATGTAGGAATTTCATTTAATTGCATTTGCTAGTTCTTTTACATGCACAAAATTTACGACAAAACTTGAAGTGAAACAACGACACCTCCATTCATTTATTTAAACACCAAACAAAGCAAAAGTCCATTAAACGGAGATGCTGCTAGTGGCGTAAAAATGATAGTAATTTTTTTAGCATATAAATAAAAGGAATACAACGAACATACCATGTTCCAACACATAGTGATATAGTAACTGTAGTTACCGAAGTTGTTTTTATTGTACGGTTAATATTTTGTTACTCGCGGAATAAACATTGGTTTACATTACACTTTAATGAGTCAGATAAATTAATAATGCTTTTAGGGTTTCTTTTTTTGGACAAAAAATGTCCGGCACAAAACAAAAATTCTTTTATGTAGAATTTGTTTTTAAAATTTTTTTAAAAAAAAAACTATAAAAAAAATGGCAACCAAAAAAACAAACATAATCAACACAATCTATCACACAAGGCTCAGTTCAGTAGTTATTGTTCCTTGCAGTTTTATTATGAAGAAGATTTTAATGTTTACAATAAGGTCTCCGAGTAATTTTGAAATTAATGAAACCATAAAATAGATTATTCCGGTTTCACTAGCACGGTTTATAACTGATTACCTTATAACACAGTCATTGTTACCGAAAAAAAATATAACACAGATGAGATAAATTAGCTAAGAATGAAAGATATGTATGTTAGACAAAACACGTATAAATGTCAATGGTAGTAATTGAGGTTGAAAACAATCGATGAAATAAATACATATGCATTAAAAACTGAACTAAACACATAAATGGGTTGAAAGAATCTTACATTTAGTGCTACAGTTGTAAAATAAACACGTACATATTATTTTGAAGTAAGCAATGTTTTAATAGTTAGATTAAAACTCAAAGAGTAATCCTTCTGGATGTAAAATAAAAAAGACAGCAGCAACATCCACATTTATAATACCGTTAATATGATGGCAAAAGCAGCAGTAATGGCTGAAGGAAAAATACTTAAGAGTATATATGTTGTTCGGATTATTTGATCCTAACGGCACAAATGAGAAGAGAATCAGACACAATTCTCTAACGGAAGAATTTCATAAGAAATAAATACAGTTTGAACATAACAGACAAAATATACTCGATTACTTAACTCAAAGGTTGTGTGAATCAGGTTTGGTTACTAAATACTCTAATAATTTGAGTGAAGTTTTTACTCTCTATTCTTCTACTCATGCTGATTTAATTATTAATGTTACTATACAAACACCTAGAGAACATAACTTAGTGATTTTACGAACCTTCTGATAAAGAGATGACATATAATTCAATATTTATTGTTGTTGTAATGGGTATTAGTATTTTTATTGCATATGCATGTGTTTAAGTTTATAGATATTAAATAGTGTCAACATAGACAATGACAATGCATAGTACATATATAAGTTTACAAAGCAAAAGAAAACAATACAAAATACTAACCCAATACATCATTGTATTACACACACTCCCAGTAGTATTAAACCAGAACGAACTGCAAGTTAGAATGTGACTTAATGTAATGAATGTACCTGTTATGTTTTATTATTATTATTATTAGTTTCATATCGCTGGATTTAAAGATGAAATGAGATCTTAACAACTCAGTGGTTAATAATTTTTGTACAATGGTGGTTAAAGACAAGAATTTCTTATGGTACTAATCATTTATTTTAATTACATGAGTTCAACATTTACATGACTTACAATGATTTATCGTTAACAACATCTATGAGAACAAACATAATTAAATAATGCATCATTAATGAAAAGTTGAGAAAGTTAAGATCAGGAGCTGCTAATGTACAAATAACTGGTACAGAAGCTGTTTTGTTTGCAGTATACGAAAGTAAATATAATACCACTTGACTTCCATTAACTGACATATTATTGTCAACTATATCATGAAGTTCTTTTTCAGGATTTAATGTTTACACTTACATTAGCTAAAACTAATGAAGGTATAGAAGGTGGTAACCCTTATTACAAGTTGGACAATGTTTGTCTAGAGTATGATACGATTACTTCAGAATCAATGGCTCAGTCTGTCAATGATAGGTAATGATATGGAATTTATTTCTTCTACGACTAGATCACTAAGAAAGAATTAATGAGGTGGTAGCTAATACAGCTTTAATAAATGTAATACTTTATTCTCTATGAATGTGTTTAAAAGGAGTCTTCATATTGTGTTAAAAAAAAGAAAGAGAAAATGGACTAAAAAAGCTTTTCAATCCAGCTATAGAAAGATAACGAATATTACTTTGGAAGGATTACCTATCATATTTTATTATCAACGTTTTAAATTGTGACTACATTTGAAAGACGGTACAGTTTGGGCGGGGGGGGGGGGGGTTGTTGTTATTGTTTTTTTCGAAGCACAAAAATACAGAATTAGGCACCTTGACTAGTCAGAACTTTTATAAGACCACCGTTGTAAATGACTCGATCGTGAAAAGTATACATGATAATATATTGTATTGACGTGGTCATACATTAGCAAATATTCAACAAGGAATACACTTACAGATTAAAAGAAAAGTAAATGTGGATGCATATAAAATGTACATATACTTTGTTGCGCAAATTAATTTTCAAAACAATCGAATTGAATCTATAGTTTTAAATAAATACTAGGCATGGATGCAATGTAAAGTAACGAATATAACAAGTACAACGGTAATATTTTTACCCTTGTAAAAGATGTAACATTGAATAGTGCAGTTGAATAAAAAAAAGTGTAAGAACGTTTTTCATAGGGGGATTAGGGTTGGTTTGAAATAATTACAAAACCTGAAGGAAGAAAAAGGTTTAAAGACAAAATATAGTAAGGCGACTACAAATCAAGCAATATCCTGATAAAATAATGAATATTGTTGTAACTAAAATGAAAAGGGATTGTATAATAGAGATTGATGTTTATTTCAATTCCATTGCTGGCATACTAGAACCAAAACAGAACATCAGAGATTACAAATAGCTTACGAGAAATTAAACAAGTTAAAAGGTAATAAAATCATGAGGTTATTTAAGCCATTTTTCACTTTTATTAAAATGAGATATGGTAATCAAAACGTAAACTGCCCCTTCATTCTAAAAAATAAATATTTTTAATGTTTGATTTTGGTAGATGTATAAACAATTTAACATAAAAGCCATCAAAAATTAACCCACAACAAATTAATATGGGATAACTTCTACATTACATACATATTAATAACAAAGTGAGCTGTGAAATCTACTTTTCAACAATGAAAGAAACCAACACTGTTTTTGAGGCTGACGCAGAAGCTCATGCACAACTTTTATCTAACATTTAAGTAATGAATTCAAACAATCTCTTAAAGTTTATCCTAGATTGCTTTGAAACCGATTATAAATACTTTGCTGACTATATTTTCAGTATGTGTCCAAACGTTATGTAAAATAAGACTTACAAAAGAAAGTGATTATTCAAAGATGAGAAAGTAATTGTGAAATATCCTTGTGGTAAATTTGACAAATGTTTAAAAATATTTATCAGTATTTAACAGGGAACAAATACTTTATTTTTGATAGATGATTGTTCTAACCTTGATGGTGTGCAGCAAAAAGCAGCTAACCTTACCAACTGGCAATGAGTGATAGACATTATGAAGTATACGTGTGGGAGACAGTACAGATATATAATTCTGTCATAAAGGAACTGCGTGACAATGATAGGTTTTAAGTGATCTTTTACTCAAGAGATAAAAAATGTTAATGAAAAATGTGTTCAAGGAAAACGGTGTGGTTCTTGTAGTTGAGAAGCTAAAGCAAAACAAAAGAAACGTACTTTTAATGCAGCTCGCGTATTCATTTCATTACAAGGTTGTGGAGGGAACATTGTATCAATATTTTTTCCCAGTTTGTCCATATGTCCTCAAATTCATCAGCTAAAATGTTATGTACATCTATTTCGATATCAGATAGCATTTTGTCACTCCATTTGAAATGCTCTATTTTGCATCTATCAACCTCAAGTTTCTCCAATTTAAAAAAACAAAACAAATTTTAATTTTATTCCTTGCTATTATACAAATCAGAAGTAATATATCGTACCAGATGGTCTAAATGTAGGTTCTTGATACCCACAACTTTAGAAAATGTCAACCACTGGTAAAACAAAATGAATGGAATACCTGGAAGATTTCAATTATTGTCAGATTAGAAATTGTTTTTAAAGCATGTTTTGAATCCATGTGAGACACATAATAGAAATTCTGTAGTTTGCACTTATTTTGTACTTGTTAATCTTGCATCTGTTAATTTCATCAATACGTTCACTGTTATACCTTTTTATTGTACTCTTTAAATATCCTCAATATATTGTGACCATATGGGTGCTGTAGTAAGGTTATTGATAAGATAAAGCTTGTCGTTACAACAACATAATGACAACTTATTTAATAATACGATTTAATGCAACCTTATTTACAGCAATGTTATATAACTCATGCTGGTACGATCTCCAAAAATTCATTTCTTCGTAATTGATACTTTGATTAAACAATCTTTGTACACATCAAATATTTAAAAAAAAATATTTTACACTATTCTGCCATACCTTCATTCTTCTTTCTCAGTTCCAATGTAATAAAGCTTACTTCTGATACCACAAAATTCTTGCATAGGTGTAACTTTCACGTCATCTCTGAGTAATCCAGCAACTCTCTTGTTTACTAATGGCATGGTGTAGATGCTGTCTTTCTTGTAAGCACTCGTGTCATGAAACTGAATGTTATATTTCGTGCCTTTCTAAATTCTATCAGTTTCCACATGAATGCATATCGGATCTAGGTCTGTCATTAATAATGAAATGTTATCAAATTATTTGTATTTCAGCTTGTTGCATTAAAATTCATACATCAACCATTTTGATAAAATTAATACTATAACTCTTCCGTAACTAAGTTTAGTTGATTTGATCTTTTATTCTTCATTTTTACAAATACCAAATTTTCACCTATTAAAGATCGCCGTGGAAATTATAAATCTTGTGATATTTGAACCTTTTCCACCTGAACATTTATACAGTTATCCTCTTGGGTAGATTTTTGAAGTTATTCATTGACTTGAAATGTGTTTGTTTGAAAATCGTTTTTTGCTTTTGGTCTTTAATTTGTATTTAAGTTACTCTATGGTTCTAACCAAGGTACTTGATCAAATAATACTAACCAATGTATCTTATTAGCTTTAATCAGAACTAAACATGCAATTTTAAATTTCGATAATGAATTGCATATTTTCCTTTGTTTGTTGGTGTGGATAATAACTTAGAAACTATCGAGTTTTTCGTTTTTTCTAATCTATCAATTATGTATTGTTTCATAAACAAACCCTGTTATTTCATGGAAATACTTGTAAACCTTTTTAATGCAATCTTAATCTCAGTAAACCATGGGGTACTGACTTAATATGCATGCAAAATCCTGATTAAATAAGTGGAGATGTTTTAACGTCCATTAATGATCACTATTTTATGTATGACCTTTAATTGATTTTATGGTAAATACGAAATCATAATAAATTAAAAAGGGACTTTTAATTTATGTTTGTAGTTTCTAATTATTACAACAGATCCTTGTTCAGATTTGATGTCAATTCAATGATTTACCTGCTTACATAATCTCTTATCTCTACCTAACATTTTGTGATGAAAACAATGATGAAAAACATTTTGCAAAAATACTTTAGCTTCGTTTTTTTTTAAATCTGAGACCATATCAACTTTGATAAATCCTTAATTACACATAAAAGATTTTCACATATTTTACCAAATTAAATCAACAGGTCAACATGAGACTCTCTTTCTCTTTAAGCAATTATAATAGGTCTAATATAATTTGTTGCATCATTTTGATTGCTTCAATTATTATGATTACATGCTCATTTTGGCTTGCATCAATCATCAACTGTCTCGTAAATATTAATTGATCCATCGAATTCATTTTAATATATCAATGTCTCTCACCTTTATTTGGCATTTGTAAAGCGAATGTTTAAACTTATCAAGGTTATATTTTGATGGTCTCTACTTGTGATTACCAGGAGGGGATATGATTGACTCTATAGTAAAGAAAAGTATTGTGAACATTTTGAGTTAATATAGACTTTTCTTTTTGCCTTTACCCATGCTGGCAATTCTACATATGACTTTTATCGAATGGGCTGGTATGTATTTACATGCAATGGTAATTACTCTATTTTACTAAACCTTTTGCTTACTTCTTGTCATAATTTTGTCAACAAATTCAACAAATAGCATATTAAATATTTTTTTTATCTGATGTCTGCTAATCATGACTAAAGACTACTCTGTGATACCAGTGTTTAGTGAGTGATTGTGGTGCTCCTGTTTCTGATAGAATATTATGTTTAACTGCTATAGACAAATCTAACTGAACCTTCACCGAAACAAAATTTCTTCTAATTATATATTTTAAGGAGGGTTTTATTTCATTAAAAATTGTAGACAAATCCATGTTATTTTCTTTGTAAAATCTATATACATTTAGAAACCATTAAACAAATGTTGATGCTTTCTTTTAAATATTCTGTTTCTACATGTTTTAGGCTAATCTTTAGTTTCTTTTCTAGTTGGAAGATGTATAATAGGTGGTGGTAATTTTCTTCTTCCACTCTTTGGTATCAGTGGATCAATTAACGATTTCCTTTCATATGCATGCTACTATTGGTTGCATTTAAAAAACGATTATGAAAATTATTTTTTGGTGAGAACATTTAGTTACGGTCCCAGTCAATTCACAACTATTTCTTTTGTTTTGATTGTTTTCTCTGATAATATTTCCTCCGCAATAATACGTGTGATATCATCACATTTACACACCCTTCACATTGTTGGTATGATGTGTTGTATTGGTGTCCAGTTGATCAATTGTTTTCTTTCCATGTTACACTTATACCATCTGATAGCACAAATTTATTTCACTTGTATCTTTTACATATTAATCTAACACGGGAATCACCTTCTAAAATCATTGTGCCACAATAATCATTATCTGTTTTTAAACTATCAATTACCTCACATGTTCTTTTTTGTTTCAACTCGTTAAAAGTAGGCAAAGTTTTTAAATCTTTTTTCTTCAGTAATATGTATGACATGTTTTCCACAACATCTCAGCATCTATTTCAAAATATCTGGGCAAAAAGTACCACATTCTTGGTTTTTGGTGATCATTTAAACTTTAGTGTAATCATGGACTTACTTGCATTACAAACAAACATTTAAACCAGGTAGCTTGATTAAAGAAAACATTTTCACCTTAAAAAACATGAAAATACACTTCTTTAATGATGATTGACCATTCTATGTCTTTTAATGATGATTGACTATCCTTTGTTTTTAAGTAGTTCTGTAAACTTTCATTTCCATGTTTGACCTCGAGTTCAATTTATTTAGCAACACACCAGTTTCAGCTGGTTTCTAACAATTAAAAGAATAATGACACCTTTCCATTTCACAAGTACATATTTGTTACCCTGACATTTTTCAGCTTTTAAAATCAATTGTACCTTGTATAAATCGTCCTTCATCATTTCTTTAAATCTGAAAGGCATTCAAGCTAGGGTACTTTCGGTCAAATTTGGTCGATTTCTGTTAGGCGGTTTTTCTTTTTTTAGCAACAGCAGGCATATATGAAGGCAGATTGGCATTAGTTGTAAAAAAATTAAAATCTCTTTATGTCAGAATGCTTTCTGTACAATTTGGTCAAATTCTGTTACCCCGGTAAGTGGTTTCTGAGAAGAAATAAGTTCAAAGATTTTTCACTTTAAGTAAAAGCACCAATATTTGATGGCAATTCTACATCATTTGTGTAAATCTGAAAGCTCTTGATGCCATGATGCCTTCTGTCAAAGTGGGTCAAATTCTAATGAGCAGTTTCTGACAAGTTATTTTTAAAAAAAAAATATTTTCTAATTTTAGTTATGGTGGCTATATTTTATGGCATATTGGCATTATCTGCATAAAAATGTAAAGGTCTTCATGCCAGGATACTTTCTGTCAAGTTGGGTCAAATCCTATTCAGCAATTTTGAAGAAGTCATTTCAAACATTTTCAATTTTGAGTAATGGCAGCCATATTTGATAGCTGATTGGCATCTTGTGTACAAATCTGAAAGGTCTTCATGCCTGAATGCTTTGTGTGAAGTTTTATCAAATTCTTTTCAGCAGTTTGACAAAAAAAGTCATTAAAAGGATTTTCTATCTTTTTTTTAAACTGCAGCCATATTTGATGTAGGATTGTTATTATTTGTACCAACTTGAAAGGACTTCATGCCAGGATACTGGCTTTTAAATATATCAATTTCTGTCCTGCAGTTTTTGAAAAGTCATTGAAAGGTTTTTCTATGTAATGAGAGATTGGAATAATTTGAATAAACCTGAAAATGCTTTATGCCAGGACGCTCTGTGCAAAGTTTGGTTGAAACTATACTGGTGGTCTTTGAGATGATATCGAAAATAGCACTTATTGATGGATGATGGACAGGTTTTTATATTTGTGGTAATAGAAGCCATATTTGATGATGGATCAGCATCATTTGAACAAATTTGAAAGAGTTCATCCCAGGATGCTTTTATGTCAAATTTGACTAAATTCTAATTGGCAGTTTTAGAGAAGCCATTTAAAGTTTTTATAATTTTGGTAATGGCAGCCATATTTGATGGCAGATTGGCATCATTTGCATAAACCTGAGAAGCCTTTATACCAAAGATGCTTTGTGACAAGTTTGGTTGAAATCGGATTGTTGATAGATTATGGACCAGTTTTTCTATTTTTGGTAATGGCAGTCATATTTGATAGTGGACCAGCATCACTGATACAAATTTGAAAAATTTCATGCCATGATACTTTTTGTCAAACTTGATCAAATTCTAATAAGTAGTTTTCGAGAATATGTCATTTAAAATTGGCAGACATTTTTTAAGAAGATCAGCATCATTGGTATAAATTTGAAAGGCATTTATGCCTGGATACTCTGTGCCAAGTTTTATTGAAATTGGTCAGGCATTTTGGGGGAGAAGCTAACAATAGCAATTATTGATGGACACCATACAGATGACACAGAATGGATGCTGGGCCATCCTAAAAACTCACATGGCCTTATGGCCAGATGAACTAAATAAATAATTTAGTTTTTGCAAGTTTTGTAAATGTAAGACATACAATAAAATCGAATGCAGGAGATATTTTATTTATGTCAAAATATACATAGCAAAAATAGGTAGAGACATAT
Source organism: Margaritifera margaritifera (assembly GCA_029931535.1). Lineage (NCBI taxonomy): Eukaryota > Metazoa > Mollusca > Bivalvia > Unionida > Margaritiferidae > Margaritifera > Margaritifera margaritifera. Next base: position 1,735,846 of record JAQPZY010001332.1, read on the forward strand.
GATCCCTTTCAACTAATTTTTGTTAAAGAAAATTACTTAGATTTCACTATCTTTAATGCTACAAAAAATCAATATTTAACAAAAACATTCTGTGAGTATTAACGATAGTTTAAGTCTTGAACTGAAAGCCCCTTGTAACAGCAGTCTAACACATTTTATGACTCTACCTAAATATACATAGATAGTCTGTTACACAATCCTGTCTTTTGAAATTGTTTGACTGCTAATCATTGGATAAGGAGCTGAGTATAGATGATTCCATTTCTGAATGGGCGATTTCTTTTATTACATGATTCATTTATACATTTATTTAACTCAAGTGACTAAATCACTTTAAAAAAATTCACTAACGTGAAATAATATAACTGAATTTTTTTTTAACTGAAGTTCTTTTTTATTTAATTCAATTTTACTTTATACTGAAGTGATTTTTTTAAAAATAATCTAATTCTTTCAGGTGATAAAGAATTACACTTTAATGAAAAGAATATTTGCCAAAATTTTACATTCAAAAAATTAATTTTCACTTAAATGATATTCTTTATCACCTCAATGTAGATTCTGATTTTTGTGAAATGACTTGCCCTGCATCAGTGCAATTATGTATCCCCCTGCTTCCGTATCGGACTTGTAAAAATCTTAACACACAACTTCAACATTGATATCGCTGCAGCAGAAAAATGATACCTATGTATCAGTATACTTTCATATGTAAAACAAAAACATCTGATCTAATATTATAACCTAAGAACAGTCAAGTAATTCCAGTAAAAGTTAACTATATTTATTAATATAAAAATATTTCTCTCAAAACCTGTATAACAATTGCCACGATACGTATAGGATTATTATAAAATATACAAGGGCATTCATAACTGATAAAATACACAGAGAATGATATACCAGTGCTCACTTCAAATGAAAATTATGAAACAAGTCAAATAATGTGTATCTTTTGTGAGCCTTTGTGAGCCTTGTAATGTGAGTCTTGGTGAGCAAAAGATTGAAACTTACATATTTCATAAATTTCATTTGAATTAGCCCTAATGTAGGATTATATTTATCATATTACAAAAAATACTTATTTTATTTTACCAAAACTGCTGAATAGTGTAGTTAAATGACTGGATGCCTTTTCTTTTGCATGATGTTATGATGTAATTTGTGATGTCATGGGGTGCTATTATATTGGTTATATATATATATATATATATATATATATATATATATATATATATATATATATATATATATATATATATATATATATATACACAAAATTATAACATGGGCATAATAACATAAATAACACCGCTGTAGTATGATAAATACAAATATGTTTCAAATTGTTTAAATGAAAATGTTTTTATTTCTTTTTCTTTAAGGCAGTCTGATTTCTTGATCTATATATATTATCTTTAAAATAGTACATGAAGGTCATTGTAGGAGCCAAGGAGATATCACTTTGTACTCAATTTTGTTCAGACATTCAGACATAAATAGAATATGAATCATCAATCATACACACACGACACAAACACACACACATACATACACATGCACACACATACATGTACACAGCTTGACCTTCCTTGTCCAAGTTTAACTTTGCAAGAATTAATGTAGGAGTCAGACACTAAAATTTACAGAGTTATTAGGAACAATTAAGTAACACAAAGCAACCTACGGTATATCTTACTTTCACAAATTTAGTACCCAAGTCTCTAGATACGCATGTGCTATATAAAGTGTATTTTTGTGGGGGGCAGATTTCAGCACATTGTACTAGTTCAGCTTAAATCATAATCACTACAGAATTTTGATACATTTTGAACCCAAAACTGATTAATTTTATGGCCCATATGACAACGCATATAATGGCACCAATTTTACCAGATGCGACAGCTTCATTGGCAGAGCATCGGACTCATAATCCAAGGGTTACAAGATCGATACGTGCTCAGGAATTTGCCAGGGTGTATCCGCGAAAAAGGCATGTAGCTCTTATTTCCTCTGCATAATATAGTCAACAATGTGCTGAATGTAATGTTAAATAAAAGAACCAACCAATTTTACCAACTTTGATCATATGGATATGGTGACTCCTGCAATTACAATCTGACATAGTAAGATTTAATTCTGAATTTGAAGTTTGGAATTTTTTAATAACTTCAAAGTACTAATATGAAATGTACCGTCTATGTTATCAACCTCCTTTCAAACGCTATAGTTTCTAAGCAGCACTTTTAAAAATGGGTTACTTTTCCGTAGTTGCCATTGCTAAAGTCAACTAATATGATCATTATGTAGGGAGAAACAAGTTATTGGTCTATTGTTTGAAATTTAGCCATGAGATTGTTCTCACGTTTTCCTTAAAATGTTCAATTTACTTTGCTCAGTTTCACAGTTCTGCTGAAATACTTATTTAAATTTCTGTTACATTTAAAAAAGAAAGACTTTAAAAATGTCCCTTATCAAACAATCTAAATGTTGACCCAAAATATGGGAAGTAGATACAATGGGAGAAAACTCTCAAGGTAGTGGGAACTATCTATAAAATCATGTGTCAGATTTCCTTGCCAACAACACACATATCTTCATTTTGACATGAACAGCATAATGGTTTTGTGCCTTGCAAAAAGAAATTTGGAATGTAGATAATAATTTTGTGCTTTATAAAAAGAAATTTGGGATGTAGATAAGAAAATGTCAGTTTTTAGTCTCTATTTGCCTACTGAAGAAATTACCATGACCCATTAATGTAGGTTATATTTAAAACATGCCTGAACGCATAAACACTTGTAATTTCCACATATAGACATGTATCTATTAAAAACAGAATGCAGAGTTATTTCAAAAAGATTGTCTTAATCATTAGGGTGTTTATACTTAAAGAACTTTTGACAGTAAGCACCCCTCTATCATAAAACTATACCAGACTTCAAATCTTACTTAAGGTTGTGAAGTTGATACATCTTTAAATCTGCTGATTTCATAATAGAAATTAAATAATCTAGTAAAAAATTTGCTAATCGTTCCAACAATGAAGATGGAAAAATCTTGCAAAAATTACATATTCTTCTAACAATTCTTTTAAATATATTTTGGCATATTAAAGTTTCTTTGCTTTTAGCCAAAGTTAAGTGTTGGTCTAGCATCAATCCTGCAATGGCACCTCCTTGCTGCAACCAGAAGACCTGAGGAGGTGCTTATTCAAAGTTTTCTTATCACCTGGTCTCGCTGTAATAAAACTTCTCAACTTGGGTATGTACTCAAAATTGTATTTCTTTATGGACTTTTAAGAAAGCAACAGGAAAGGTAGTTTTTTCATGTTATGACCAGGAATGACCACCCAGTTTTAAAAAGTGCTCCATATTCAATTGATCTACTGAACATTTCATCAAATCAAACTATTAAATATGAACTGAAATCTCTACTTGATGTTACGATAATTTTTTCAAGTGGGGCTTTAAGTTTTACAAGTTTGAATCTAAGTTTGAGCACATGGATAAAAAACTCAGAAGTAAGATTTGTAAGGGGCTAGAAAGTTTTAAGTAATAAGGGCAATAACTCAAACTGTGTAAGAAAATTTTTAAACTGAATTGGACTTAGGTCTCTTATAATATAAAGCATCCCAGATACATGAAGTCCTTCAAAAATTATGTAAATGAAACAAAATATGTGATGGGCAGATGGACATGACATAATGGATGGACATGGATAACACTACGACAAGGGCATAAAATGTAACTATTTGTGAAGAAACTTTAGTCTTAGCCAGAAATTCAAGGTTCCTTTGTATTGTTTTTGCAGTCTACAAATTATCAACATAACATACATGTACATAATATCTATTGCTTAGTTATAAAAAGTGAATCTTATAAGTAAATTTTAATTAATTTTGGGACCTTCTTATGGACAATCTATTCCATTATACAAAGGAACGATAAAAATCAAATGCAATTGGGTATAGTGGTCCCCACTTGAATGGCCCCCTGACCAGTGGCTACCTGCTTTATATGGCCAGAATCCCATGGCACCGACAAGTTTGTATTATAAAGCACCCCTCAAGGATTGCCACCGTCTAATGTGACCAAAGGCCAGCATATTTGTGCATACACTGTTAAATTTACCCTTCATGAACAGCCACATAATGGGATTTAAACATTGAAATCTAATGAATATTTGTTGATTTCTAAATTCAACATACAGACATTTGTTCCAACATGCCAATAAAGTAAGTTTAATCAATACAAAGAGGTAAGTAATCTGATTATCCTTACTGCTGTGTATTCCTTAGATGTTAGGTTTTGTTACTTTGTTAATGACTGACTTTTATTATCAATAATTATCAAGATGACAACAGCTAACTGCTGAAAAGCACACTATTGTTCAGCTCAGCATGACATCTGGTCACCAGAAAGTAAAAATGGTATGTTAGCTGTTGTGGCTTCTCTCTCATATATTATGAAATGTTCTTGAAATGGTACCAGACTAAAACCAGTGGATCACGTGACAAGCTCACTTCCTTTGTAAACACAAAGCATCTTGTGTAATAACTACAAATTTTCAATGAAGGAATAAGTTGTTGCAAAAGGTGCAAAATGTCGTCAGACATTCTCAATTTAAAAGGAAAAGTGAAAGCAATTCGACTTGATCACCACTGAGAAATTTAATGTCAGGAAGTTTCACATACCGTATTTGCCAGCCTACAAGTCGATACTTTTTTTTACCTGGAAGTCTGTTTTATACTCCTAATAGACCTATATATGGATTATGTCACTGACTTTAACAAATGTAATGTAATTTTTTGTACATTAAAAAATAAATATATTTTTTCAAAGCACCAATAATAATGTGTGAAAAAAAATTATCATTTTGGGGAAGAGATTGTGTGCAAACAAATTTAGGATCCATCATTGAGAAGGATTTCAAAATATTTACATGATTGTCAGTATTAAATTCATGTGCATCAGATGTAATTGCACTAAAGCAACATGCACTAGTAATATATGTTGTTTAAATTTTCTTACATATGTGTGTATTAGAATAGACAAATTGGAAAATGAATAGCCATGACATGGACATGGGAATTCCATTGCACATTTTTCATCTTGCACCTATGATCGAAATAAAATATTCCACGATATGAGAGAGAGAGAATGAGAGAGAGAGATATTTCAGCCCTTCTTCATGCTATTTTGATTAATGTACCTTACTGACCCCGTTTAGCTGAAGCTTGTGTCAAATTGAGAAAACTAAAATAAAATACCCTATGGGTAGCTTCATTTCCCTATTAGTAGCCTAACTAATGTGATCACATCTACTGCTGGTGTCAACTGGAATGACCTGGCCAAAGCTGTAGGCATATTTAATTAGCATGTAAATAACACTTCAAAGCCATGTGATTCTTCTGACAATGGATATAGTAATTAAAACAAGAATGAACTGTTTATTCAGAGGTATTAATTGATAATGGAATATAGTAATGCCCCTGTACATGAGTAAGATCACAATCATCAGGTAACTCAACAATACATATTACAATAGCCCTGTAACCTCTCTCTCTCTCTCTCTCTCCAAAAACTACAAGAAAAACTGCTCTGAATGCATACGTTCTTACACACCGACATAGCATTATATTGTCTCTCTGACACACACATACACACATTCATGCATTCACTAAAAACAACAAGTCTTGATCAAGTTCTTTTATTTTTTATTGTAAATATAATTTGATAAAGAGGTTACTGTTGCTGTAAGAATACAAGCTGCACCTAACTTTTTGACAACAGAGGTTCATATTGTTGCATACAATGTACCCATACTTGCCATAACACGACGTGTCACGCGAAAAACACGATTTTGGACTCCCAAAACCCCCGACACGATCATGTTTCGAAAAACACGATTTTCAGCAAACTTAGCAACAAAAAAAATTTCCACCACAAAAAAGAAAAGAAAAAAAAAAAAACGTATACTTCTTGATCACTATTATATATGCCCGTAATCTGTGGTATATATGAACAGTAAACAGTACTTCTCAAAGCTCATGTAAAACTATCCTCAGGGCAGGTTTATACACCTGTTTTAGAGACAATTAAAAGGTAAGGCGGTCAGAGATAAACAGCCATCTTTCAGAGATTTACTTAATTGGCTCACAATAGCTAGGGTGATTTGTCATGTCAAATTCTTTTGAGCACTGCTGCGGGAGACCCCATTAGGCTAATTTGCATAGGTAAAGTACATTAAGTGGAACAACCCAATTTAAAGTTTAGTACATCAAAGAGATGCGTGTTGAAGAACAAACTGATTGCATTTAATGAGAATGTTGAAGCCATCTTTATTAAAGCACCGTTTCTTTGAGAATGTTGACGCCATCTATTTTAAAGTTTGTGATCAGCGGCAACGTTTCTTTGAAGTCGGAATTTTACTTCATATATAAATAGAAAAGTGTACAAGTGTGATTCATTTTCGAAGGAAAAATGTCGAAACATAGTAGCGATTCAGGAAATATGGAGCCATCTCCGAAGCCAGCAAAGCCCAGCAAAACAAAATTCCAGAACTCCTGGTTGATGGAGTTTGACTTTGTGAAGCGCAGCATCAAGGGGGAACATTTTATTCTGTGCACATATTGCAACCACCATATTGACATTAGTCATTCTGGAGTGTATGACATTCGTCAACATAGCAACACCACACAGCATCGTGACACGGCAAAAATGCAGAGCTCGATACCCAAATTAAATAGTTTGTTTGAACAGTTGTCGACAGACAATGTAACTAAAGCTGAAGTACTTTTCTGCAATTTCGTTGCTGAGCACAATCTGCCATTTTCAGTAGCAGATTATTTTACAGACCTATGCAGGTGATATTATTTGACATTGCTAAGTCTACCATTTTTTTGTTTGTAAGTATATTAAATGCTTCAGAGAAAACAGATGGTATTTTCTTTTATTCAGATTTGAATTTCCAGTCATTTGCTATAGGCTGATTTGAAAAGATAGCTTATTCTCATTTGGATGACTTTTTTGGGGGGGGGGGGTCACGGGCACTGACCCCCTTGGTCACGTGCACTGACCCCCCTTGGGACCCCAAAACACACTTTTTGAGTCTCCAAAAACCCCCAACACTGTCTGGGAATATGGCATGTATGTGTACCAATAAAAAATACCTATAAATAATACATGTTCAAACCATCTTAACCATTTTCCCAATTAATCTGGAACAGCATAGTGATACCATTAATATTCATGAAACCTGAAGTTACTAGCGAAAAAGGCGAAGCCTAGGTGTTTCTCTGGCTTTGTCTTATACTCCACATAGACTTATATACAAGTATGGATGAAGAATTTAAAATTGACGAAATTAGTGAATTCAACTTATACTCAACATCGACTTATATATGGATGAAGAATTGAAAATTGACGAAATTAGTGAATTATATTTATACTCCACATCGACCTATAGGCCGGCAAATATGGTAAACATCATCAATATACATCTACAGCAGTGGGAAAATGAAATCGATGGACAGTAATAGTTACAGCCACATGTTTGTACCCTGATTTTTTTGACAAGGTGGTTTTCCACCACGATTTATGCTTATTCATAATTATTTTAAATAACACTGATACAAGTTTTATCAAATTGATTCCATAACATTTTTGTGACTTTTAAATGAAAGTATTAAATATTTAAAAATTAGTTATGCCTTCCATACGTTAAATGTAGTTATTACTCACATATGGGTGATCCCCCTCTAGAAAGGCCACCCCTCTTATAAGACCACTTTCCTGCTGCAGAAGGGGTGACCTTATAAGAGGGGAACCACTGTACTCTCAAGCCGTAATTTCATATAAAATTTTGAAGGTCCTTAGGCACAAGGTAGTCACTGTTTCTGCATTTTTTTTGTGTATTTTGTGCCCTCCCCTCCCCACTCCATCACCCCTTTTGGAATGAAAACATTTCTGATAAATCCTGGCATCACAGCTTTGATATTAATTGAAATATGAAAACAACAAGATGCATTGTGACAAAAACTTTAAAAAAAGATTTGAAGAAAAAAAAAGTATATATGCTTTTTATCCAGATTGTACATTATGTTGTAGAATGTAAGACTCTATCACACAATATACCTAGCAATATTGGAATACATTCAAAGTAGTACTCAGGACTATTTTCATAAAGCATTCAACCCCCAGATTATTAAACAAGAAAACCTGCCATTTGATACAAACAACACTATTTATCATTTAAATAAGACCAAATGATTTTTTAATGCGTAGGTGCAATTTTAGGTACTGCCGAATTCCTCTCCAGATGTTGGCAATCAATGCCACTACCTGCACACACCATTTTAACCTAGGTCAGCCTTGTCATATTATGGCTGGGTATGTTCATATAGTTTCATGGAACAAATATATGATTGTAAATCTAGTGAAAAGAATGCCCTACAGCCCTGGGGTTGTTGAATCGGCCCTGATGTGCTCTCCTGCATTTTGCAAGAGATGGCTAATGGAAGTAGGAGCTGTGGTGGTTCAGTGGCTAGTGTGCTGGACATGCAATGGAAAGGCCAAGGGCTCAAATCCTACCATTGGATCAGACCAGGTTGGCTAACATGGTGTGTCCTTGGGAAAGGCACTTTTTACTCCAATTACTCTGGCACTAGATACAATCCTTATGTTGATGTGCTATAAAACACACAGCCAAACCAAACCAAAGCTAATTAAAAGAATATTTTACAGAAGATTATAATTTCAAGTGATAATTAAAATTTAATATTTATCTGTATAACTTTGAAAGACTATTAAAATTTAATACCAAAATTTAATTGGGACATAATATTTTGAAACTGAAGACTGAATATGATTTAAGATGTAGTATTTGAAACAATGCTAAAGAGAACAATATGATTTTATTATTATTTAATCATTAAAGTTCTATGTTGTAAAAAATTATAACTAACAATATACAAACATGTCTAAAACACAATAACAACCTTCTAATAGGAAAGAAAGCAACCATCAAAATATATGTAACAATCATATAATACATACTGTATATATACTCTTGAAGAGTACAACAGGAACATTTTTTAGTCTCTATAGAATTATGGTATTCAGTTAGTAGCATATGAAAAATTATAGAAAATGAAATAGGACAAAAAAGTACTATATTTCATTCATCAAAATTTTGGATAGAATAAAGTCAAGCCTGGTCTAGCAACCACCTGCATATAATGGCTACCTGCTCCAGGAGACCATCGTTTTACAGACTCTTCAAAATTTCTTATATATTTTACCTACATATGAATGTCCACCTTCTCAATGAGCACAATGCTCACACTTTTTTAGTCCTATCTTGATGGACCAAGACTTATCCTGACTTGCCAACACCTACACCTGCAAATTACAAAACTACAACTGGATGTGTAAAGGGGGGGGGGGGTGTAAAGTAGGAGGTAGAGTCATGAAGAGCATCAGTTACCGACCATGCACACCTGCCTTCACTGTCCAACACCCACCCTTTACAAACCAAACAGGGAGGGAAGATTGGGATAGGTAATGCTCACTCACACACTTATGGACTTTCCAACATATCATATCACAACCATACAAACACATGTATGCAGTATATGGCCTGTATTTGCTGATCCACTATGACATAACAAGAAACAGCCTTATTTCATTTTTCACAAACCAATACCCTACTCCCTCCCAATATAAAACAAATAAACTAATAACAATCTTAAGCCCAAGGTAACTGCCAGATCTTTTTTCAAAACCCCATCACCTTACCATGTATTAACTGAACCAGTAAGACAGATCCACAAACAGCCTTATTTTCATTTTCATTTTCAAAAATGAACACCTATGGTCCAGAGCTTTACAAATCAACTTGCCTGATGCCTGGGGCATGCATGTGGGCAAGTTTTAAAAAAAAACTGAGAGAGAGCGAGAGAGATCTCATGATCAGTTCATAATGCTTTATGTTCTGCAAGTTTTATGCTCTGTGATCTCACCACAGTATATAATATCAGCATCATTATTCAGCATTTATATGTACTGAATTCTTCTTTTACATAACTGCCTGCAGTTTCTTTCAACTTTCAATCCTTTATTTCACACGAAATACTCTCCGTCATTTCCATTTTGTAGTAAATGTCAAGCTCAGTCTTGCATTTTCTCATGCAGAACAATAAATTAGTTAATATTTACTATTTGAAGTACATTTTGACAGATGGGGAATAATTATTTATATTTGAACTTATCAGTTACATTTTAATTGTAATATTTCTATGTATACAAGATTTTCAGACTTTCAAGTCCTAATCTGACCATGGACATTTGGTCTTATCAAAGATTGTTTTGATGCATATCACTGATTTCAAGGTGACTAGATGGTAATTGTTAGTAGTATAACTTGTGAGATTTCTTTGACGGGTGTGTTTGGAAATACAGCTTCAATGGGTGATAGTAACAGTACTTTCCTTACAATTTTTTTTAAAAATACCCAAACTGCTAAAAATGGCATGCATGGATCATGCAACAACTCAGAATGGGCTTCCTAACTGTGAAATTTGGCTCCAAGGGTCAATAATAACAGTTCCTATATGCCTTTCCTACCTTCATAATATCCTTTATAGGCCCACATGATTAAAAGTAACAGTACTAATGCAGCTTAAGAAATAAATTTTAAAATAAATAAAGAAACACACACACACACTGTATCTATAAAATATTCTTTTTAGGCCTTGTAACAGTCCCAAAAATGGCATGCAGACATCATGCAACAATTTAAAACATACTGAGGATGCCTTAAAAAAGGACAAACAATCAGCGTGGACTTGCCCCCCCAAAACTGGAAAAAATATATATATTTTCATGCATCTAATGTTATAAATTTATATCATGTGAGGCATACATTATTCCTGTACACCAATGAAAATCTATAAATATGCTTCCTGATCAAGTCTGACTTTAAAACATGCCAAAAACCTCATCATGCAATTTCTCACAAAAGAGCACAACAATCTGGAATTCCAAGTTGTTGCACGCAATTTCTTGAGAAAAGGCTTATTCCAAATTGTCACCCAACATAGCCATGACCTTCTAAATGGCCACAGGAGGTAAGGTTGTGTCATTCCATGTGGATTTACAAGTATTCAAACATAGGATTTTATCTGGAAATATTCTGTACATGTTGACAAAAGGTCCTTCAGCCAACCCTAACTAAAGAGCCACGAGAAATACCTGTAAGTGTCTAAAATGTAAATGTACACCAATGTGTGCGGACAAATGTGTTTGCATTAAATTGCACGATTTAAAGAATAGGGGAGATCAGACCCAAACTGTCCATCAGTATCAGAACAGGTTTGGCGGATGATTTATCATACTAAAAATGGAATGTCTATGGTAAAAAAATTAGTCTTATTTGCAAAAATAAAACAATCATTACCTAACAAAATGAAATAGGAGAATCAAAGAAAAGAAACAGTCCAATTATCTAAACAGTCTGAGGGAATTTCCAGCTGGACATAGCACATTTGGATATGCAGTTGTTACCAACCTTAGGGTGAAAAGGTAGGAGACAAAGATTTGGTTTGGAACAGGGGACAATTTGGGTTTTTGCGTTCAGATAAAATTAGATTTTACTGTGATGTAATTTTTTTCTCAAGGAAAAAAAAAACCTTGAGAAATATTATTCTAGTGTAAAGTGTCTCAACTTTGTAAACATTGTGTAATCAAAATATATTTCATAAGTTCATGAAACATTAACCTTGATGACATTGAAACAAATATATTCTTCCTAATAATGACATTTGTAGTCTGAATATTTTTTTGTCATTTGTTTGAATTTTGTTAACAAGATGCCTATTTGACAAAGAGTACAAAATACATTTCAAGTTGCAGTTCTAAGATATGTGAAGTTTATTATTAATCTCATTGTATAAAAGTGTGTATCTCTGCATTAAGATATAACAAAAAATGTATATATTACCTTTCAAACATAGTAAAAAAATAAGGGCAAATATTCTCGTTTTGTACAAGTATACACAAATATTTTAATTTAAAAAAGCACTACTAACAATATGTTAATAATAATAAAACAGTTAAAAATGCACAACAACGTTATAAGGAGAGCAAAACTGTCACACCAATGAGTTTATGCCATTATAAGTACAATTTACATGCAATACAAGCATGTTCAGCATTTTCCCCAATCAAAAGTATTATTTGCACTCATCTATTGCAATACAGTAGATCCTTACTAAAATCAACCAGTTCAGATGGATTCAAATTGTTCATAATTATGATGCAATTGGTACTGTAGAAACTTGTTCCACTTTGCATGTGGTTTTTATGTTGGTCTGAAAGTAGTGTTTCTTAATCTGATTATTCATAATAACTAAGTTCACTATAGTGAGGGATTATCATTATTTGTTTTCATTTGTCAATCATTTATAAAGTTGACACTTTATTTCCAATCCATGTAAATACTGGTTCGACACTTCTGCAATGCTGACACTAATGACTGGGTTCCTAAATTCTCTAGATCTTGCTTGTACCAATGAATACTAATTCAAGACATGAATTACATGTAAATACAAAATATTTCACTGAATGCTCTAGTAACTTATATCAGAAATGTCTTTGGATGTACGGACTCTAGTCTCTCCCTAATAAAAATTAGATAATAAATTTATGTAAAACATAAACAATTCTCTTAAAAATATGTCTCTTTTGAAGAAAGTTTTGCAAGTGTTGTCATCAAATATTGTAATTGTAATGTAAGATTGACAATGTACATAAATGTACATGCACATGAATATAAAACAATTTATATTAAAGTAAAGCTTGATTAAACAAAAATAATATATGCAAAGATAAATAATATAAATATGAAAATTAACTTTTCAGACAGACTGAGACAAAAAGTACAGTTTTAACTACATAAAGCTTTGATGCTGAATATGACATCATAACAAATATGAACAAATAAACTAAATTATAAATGCAATTAATTTTGTACACAATTTTAATGTATGTATATGTAGAAAAATAAGTGGATAACAATGTTCAATAAGGAAAAATGGACACCATTTTGTGTATGGTTTAATTTGTCATTATTGAAGTTGTTCAAGTGTTTACTTTTCTTACTTTTATTCTGGTGGCAAATGTGACTGCTACAGACAGTTACACATATTACAGAATATACATGTACCATAAAGCTAATGATGTCAAGGACATATATATTAACAGCATGTACATAAATTGGAAAGTCAAGAAATCGCAACCAATTTTGAAGAATGTCACACTATATTATTGTCACAAGGTTTTCAATATGGAGGTTCAGACAAGTCTTGGGGACCAAAAAATGACACCAAGGCAATGATATGAATAAAAATCTATTATCTCCACAATCAAGTCTGAAAACAGATATATGATGATATGGAGGATCTTCAAAACAAAATAAGATGGAATGACATGGACAATGCATCCATCCAAAGCGCACATTTATTCTTATTATTTTTAAGAATGAACATCAACATACTTTTCTTTAATCATATGGACATCTAATGAATACACTCATTTAAATGAACAAATGAAGATAGGCATATGCGAAACATATATTTCATATCCAATTTCTTGCCAAGCAATAGTTAAATACAAAATAAAAGAATGATGCATTTGTACAGTATTACATTGGGCATGAAATACATGATAAAGAATGAATGAAGAATGAATTAAGCTAATATAGTGATATAAAAGACGTACACATAAAGGTTACATTAAAACCATTTTCAGATTATAAGATTACATTACAACCAATTCGAAAGCTACATACCTGAAAAGCAGAAATATGATGATCAGTAGGATCTTCATAACAAAATCAACCTGAATGATGTGGATGATGCATCCATTCCAAGTGCACACTGTCTTATGAGACTGGTGGGAAAAGGAGTGGTGCACATCCATGGGTGCCATACTCATGACAATGGGTAACATTAATCATTGGTTAAATGCAATCATGTGTCAAGAGGTCAATAAATTAACATAGGTTAGTAATGCACACATACAATATCTATCCAAATATAGGTATCCCTGCAACATTAATCACATCCTTGAGTTTTAACAGTCTAAAAACATTAAAAAATATAAAGGGTTTGATCAAAAAGTTTATAGAACAAATGCAATATCTTCTAAACAAAGCAACCCAATGGTATAAAAAATTCACCCATCAAACATCCCAATTTAGGATGATGTCATTTTAAGCTGATTACCTCACAAGCTTAGTGATTTCATCTTTTTCTGTCATATATGTAGATGCAGTGGCAATATGGCATACGAGTCCATTTTCGAACAGAGAGTGATTGTAACATTTTAATGCAAAATTAGAAAAATCCTTTACACAGATAAAAGCCATATGGGATGCTATTTATGGACTTAATCACTTGCTAAATCTGGAAGCAGTAAATGGACGAAATGTTTTAGTGATGGTAGGGAGACTGTTAAAGATGATATAAGAAAAGGTAGGCCAAGGACATCTCTTAGAAAAGAAATAGGCAATTCTGTGGAAGGTTATGTGCAACATACAAGGAATAACTGTGAACCACATGGTACCAGAGAGCACCACAGTGAATGGGCAGTACTATACCAAAGTAATCAGATCTAATTTATGTGAGGTTATTCATAAAAAGTGTCCAGACCTACTGAGGGTCAGCTTCATTTCGCATCAAAATAATGCTCCCACATACATATGCAAATTTGTAATGCAGACCTTACAAACACTTTGTGTTGAAATCCTAAATCACCTACCATACAGCTTAAATGTAGCTCCTTATGACTTCTGGTTTGTTCCAAAATTGAAAGATTTGTTACAGGGAAACCTTTACAAAAGCAGAGAAGAATTATGGGATGCAATCACCTGGTCACTAAAAATGCTGGAGAAGTGCATTAAATCAAATAGAAGTTACTTTGAGAAAGACTACTAAAATTATTAACAATTAAGTAACTTTTTATTTACAGCATTGGTTACAGAACTTTCTGATCAGCCCTTGTAACTTTTTAGGCTACAATTCTTTTTCACATTTTTAGGCGTAAAAAAAAGAAAAAATCTATAAAAAAAAAAAAAAAAAAGTTTCTTCTATATTTTTGTGTACCTGGTTAATCGACCTGTACAAATCTGAAGAACTGTAACTCCTTTTATGTATTAACACAGCATATTCATTCAAAACAATTTTTGCTTAATGTATTGGTGGACATCCAGAAGAGATACTATTATTATAACAGTGACTTCAGATCAGTGACATTTCAGCAAAATATCCTTGACATTTCAGAAAGAGAACACAGCTGATAACTTATGAGGATAATTTTAAAATGAGTATTTAATCAAAACCAACTTATTCTTTCTCTGAGTGTATGTTTTTGTGTGAGATCAGTTGCATAGGTGAGACTACAAAGCATCTGCATGGTTTACATAATATTATGTTTTACACCGCTATAGACTGGGTTCACCTAATTTCACAATACATATTCAGAATGAATGTGTGGTGTGTGTGTCTGTGTGTGTGTGTGTGTGTGTGTGTAATCAGTTGTATAAGTGAGACTATAAGGCAGTTTCATGGTTTAAATTATATTTTGTTTTATACAACTTTATACTAATTCACCTAATTTTACAATACTCATTATTCAGAATGAATGTGTGCTGAGTGTGTGTGTGTGTGTGTGTGTAATCAGTTGTATAAGTGAGACTATAAGGCAGTTTCATGGTTTAAATTATATTTTGTTTTATACAACTTTATACTAATTCACCTAATTTTACAATACTCATTATTCAGAATGAATGTGTGCTGAGTGTGTGTGTGTGTGTGTGTGTGTGTGTGTGTGTGTGTAATCAGTTGTATAAGTTAGACTATAAGGCAGTTTCATGGTTTAAATTATATTTTGTTTTATACAACTTTATACTAATTCACCTAATTTTACAATACTCATTATTCAGAATGAATGTGTGTGTGTGTGTGTGTGTGTGTGTGTAATCAGTTGCATAAGTGAGACTATAAGGCAGTTTCATGGTTTAAATTATATTTTGTTTTATACAACTTTATACTAATTCACCTAATTTTACAATACTCATTATTCAGAATGAATGTGTGCTGAGTGTGTGTGTGTGTGTGTGTGTGTGTGTGTGTGTGTAATCAGTTGCATAAGTGAGACTATAAGGCAAATTATATTTTGGTTTAAATTATATTTTGTTTTATACAACTTTATACTGATTCACCTAATTTTACAATACTCATTATTCAGAATGAATGTGTGTGTGTGTGTGAAAATAGCTGAAACTATAAGGTGATTGTCACTGGTTTTGATACTTTTTTGTTGTATGCAATTTCCTGTAGACCGGTTCACCTAACTTCCTGTAATTTACTGATTCTTTCTCATTACATGGACTTTCAAAGCTCTGTATTCTGGCTGGAGTTCAAATCAACATTCTGGTACAACTCAATTGTCTCAGTGTTCTGGTACAAATGTTCATCCTCAATACCTACCAAAGAAATACAACCTTATTAAAGCCAATTCATACAAACTGAGAAACATGCATATGATATACATCCATATGTTATACAAATGAAAGTCAGTCATTAATGCAAACTGATATGTCAGCAAGACTCATACTCATTAGCAATCAAATTCTTTTTAAATCAAAAGGTTGTTATTTAAAATGCATCTTTTTTCTTTTTTTATACAACACTGTTAAGTATCTATTTAAATTTCATACATATTAACTTCAAAGTAAAGAGAAAGCTATGTTACCACAATGAATTTGCATATGTTATATAAACAAAACTATTTACACCTCTCAGTCACATATCTTATGCTAAAATAAAAACCTGGCCTCAAGTCAAGAAGCTGAGCAAAACTAACTGGACAAAAAAAAAAACAACATAACAAATTAATAACTATACTTGGGATCTCGCAATACCATTGGAATTTTAGTATGTAGAAATAGAAACAAATAGTTTATAATAAATCCCAAAATGGTCATGATTATATTCCCATTTTATGTAAAGTTATTGAAAATGTTTACTTGTTTTTAAATTTGAGCATGGGTTAAATTTTTGTGCTGAGTTTCATGACTACTGGGTGAAGGACTGCATTGAGGCTATTACACAATGATCCACATGTAGCTTGCAATATTATTGGCTGCTGGTTTAGTGGGATTACTGATAATCAGTGACTGACAGTTGTCAATATGTCAGTTTGTTGTCCAGTATCATAAATAATCACTGACTTGTACAATAATTATCCTCAAACAGCTGGAGTAAATACTGTAGTTTCATTTATTTTCATGGGTCTCAATTTTCATGGTTTTGAAGAAAAAAAAAGACATTTTTGTGAGTACTTATATTTGTGTTTTTGCCTGTCAAATTTTGCATATTTATAGTTATTTAATTTCGGATTAACCTCAACAAATACCTCAAATAAAACAATACAAAAGAACAAAACTATGAGGACAGCAAATGACAATCGCTTCAATGGTTATACAGTACTACCTCTTGTATGAGAACAAATCAAACACCTGTCAAGATAAATCACTTACACTCAACATCAAAGGGGGCAGACACAGCCAACAACACTATGCTACTAATCGGTTATTAAACTACATGAATATGATCTCTTCCTTAAAACACTGTCCATAAACTTGCACCAACAATTACTTTCTTATCACCATCGTGTTAACACAGTGGCTAAAGAGTGGTAAAAATCAACTATGACCCCTGTCGGTTTGGATAACGTCATCATTCCACATGTGAACCAAACACGTGACCAGCTGCCCCTTGCTCAATGCAATTAACAAGCAGTGTGAATATTTGATGTGTTAAGAGCCCATCAATGTATGAAGATGCTAGCTAAATTAAAAAACAATTGGAATCACTCCTTTGTTTGAGTCTGCCCTATATACGAACCAACTTCAACCACTAGACTTTACTTAAAACATTGTCAATGAAGCTGACAAATAATGAATGGATAACTGTGGCTCACACGAAAATGTGTGAAAGATCGGACCTAATTATTTGTGGCTTTGAGAATACTGGACTTGTTTAATTCAACAATTCAGGATTATTTACCCGGCAAACATTTGTGTGTACCAGCCAACTTGAGTGACGCAATGTTGATTCAGTGGTTTTGTCAGAAAATCTGTGAAGTGTGAGCTTCAATACTCTGCTGTAATTAGTGTACACACAGTGTTTCATTAGTAACTGTGACTCAAGCAAACGTTTTAGTATTTTACAGTCATGTTGTTCATTGGAATTAAGCATGCATGGATAAAATGAGACGTGCATTTCATGAGGATTTAAATTTTTAGACAACATTTTCACTTGAACGATGAAAATGATTTGAATAAGTATTCAATCTAATTTTCATTTATAGTTTCATTTCTTATTCTTTAATTTATTTTCAGTAAAAACAGTGTTTTAATACCTTATGATTTTTCTCATTTTCTCTTTCCTTACTTATCTCACAACATATCTTTTAAGGCAGTGAGTGCAAATTACGGCTGCCTGATACCATATAGATATGTGTGCATTGAAACAATATAAAATGCTGTATGATTCTTTTGTGTTAAAAGGGTGAAAATGAAAAGAGACATATGTAAAAGCCAATATTTATTAATTGAATTATAGAAATAACGTTGATTTATCAAATAGCTTTGTTGATCTCTAGGAATGGAACACAGAAAAAAAAGGGGGGAGTGGCTTCTTTATCATATGTGGCTAATTTTTTGTTGTGTCTTCAAATTCGTGGTTCAGGGCAACAACGAAATCCACAAAAATTGGTACCCCACGAAAATTAGTGATACTAGAATAACACTGAAAGTATATAGCACTGAAATCTGTAAACTAAACCATTTCGTGCAAGGTTTTCAATCTGTCTGAGTGAGGTTTTAATATTCATTTAACTTTCTATTAAACATGGAGTTGGGAATGGGGACTCACTAGAAGTAAATTGGTGAAATTGGGAATCCTGAAGGATTAAAAAATATTGTCATATATGCTATAACACGACGTGTCATGCAAAAAACACGATTTTGGATCTCCAAACCCCCCCCGACACAGTTGTGTTTAGAAAAACACGATTTTCAGCAATCTTAGTGGAAAAAAAAAATTCCCACAAAAAGAAGTAAATTTCTTGATCCCAATGATAAATGCCCATAATCTGTGGTATGTATAAGCAGTAAATAGTCTTGCTCAGAGCTCATGTAAAACTATCCTCGGGGCAGTTTATACAGATGTTTCAGCGACAATTAAAAGGTGAGGCGGTCAGTGATAAACAGACACCTTTCAGAGATTTACTGAATTGGCTCACAATACCTAGGGTGATGTGTTGTGTCACATCCTTTGAGCACTGCCGAGGGAGAGCCCATTAGGCTAATTTGCATAGATAAAGTACACTAAGTGGAGCAACCCAATTTGTCTTAAGTTAAATACATCAAACAGATGCGTGTTGAAAAACAAATATTACATACACATCACTGACTGCATTGAATGAGAATATTGAAGCCATCTTCATTAAAGTTTGTGATCAGCAGCAATGTTTCTTTGAAGTCGGATTTTTACACCATATATAAAATTCAAAACATGATTTTTTTGGTAGGTTGAACAACAGCACCATTCAATTTCTAATGCAGTGTTGCATCTAGGATCCAAATGTCTGGGGACACTGTGTCCCTCACCCTCCAGAATTGGGGGACACAACATTTTAAAGGGACAAAGGAATATTGCAGTACATAATCCTCTAGATGTGCTAACAAATGAGATAATCTTATATGCTTCGACAGTTTTGCCACCTTAACTTTCTCGTATTTTCCTTGGAAATTTACATGATTGCAATAAACGTGTTATTATGTGATCAAGTAACTCATAAAAACATCAACATGTTTGAATATCTGGTTAACCTGAAATGAACTGAACCATGGAATTTTAATAATATAAAAGTATTAAATCATTAATCAAATGACAAATTGTCTATTTCCATAAATTGATACCTTTTATCATTGATTATGCCTGAGATTAAATTAAATCTTCACTGCCGTAGGCATGACTTTAACCTTGAAAATACGTTACAATCGTGGTGGTCAAAGACTTAAGTAACTGGACCGACTACCACAAACCTTAAATGTTTTCATTGCCAGATTCATTGTTTTGATATGGATACTCATTGTCATCTTACAGGTTTTATCACTTTTAGCGACTTTGGCAATTGCTTGCGCCAACATAGATGTGGATGCACATTCGCGAAGGAAAAGTGTAGGCATATTTGTGAAACAAATGACACTTGCATTACCATCAGACCAACTACTGAAAGCAGCAAAGGCTACATGTAATTAAAAGTACATTTCACTGTCCAATGGATTTTAAAGACAGTAACTTGGTGTATTTTTGTATTTAATGTCTGTGAGGTTGTGACCATGTTTGTGGTGATGTTATTTGACAATTCTAATTTTTTTGTTGTTGTTCGTAAGTATATTAAATGCTTCAGAGAAAACAGATGGTATTTTCTTTTATTAAGATTTGAATTTCCAACCATTTGCTATAGGCTTATTTGAAAAGAAAACTTATTCTCATTTGGATGCCATCGCTTTTGGGGGGTCATGCGCACTGACCCCCCTTGGGACCTCAAAACACTTTTTGAGTCTCAAAAAAACCCCAAGACTGTCTGGGAATATGGCAAGTATGTATTGTACATTGGGATTCAGGCCTACATTGTGTGCCCATTGACCCCATTCCCCTGGTCATGTTTATTCATATCTATCCTTTCTTTGAAAGGTATTAAAAAAAACAACTTTTACACCACCCTGCAAACAAAAACCATAGCAAAATTTGGTTTCAATTGGTCAAGCTTTTTAATGAGAAAAAGACAAATATAGCAAATATTGATAGATGATAGATAATGCATTATATCTAAGTGAGCTATTAAGACAACTCCATCAAAAGTTTCTGAAAAGAAAGAATAACTTACTGAAAGCTTGGTTCTCATATGTTTTGAAGCGATTCAGGTACTCCTTAATGCAATCATGAATGAAGATGTACTGTTCCTGCAAAAATATTTAAAAATATCTCACATAAATATGAAATGTTTCCTTAAAGTTTTCTTCTTTAAAAACTACTTACCCAATCACATTACATATCACAATTAGTTTCTAGATATTTATTTCCTCATTTTCAAGTAAAATCTACCTCAAACTAACGGATTGTTACAAATTTGAGGTTAGTGTATGAAGGCAATTCCTTCTATTTTCCCTATGTGCATTGTTAGTGTATGAAGGCAATTTTTTCTATTTTCCCTATGTGCATTGTTAGTGTATGAAGGCAATTCTTTCTATTTTCCCTATGTGCATTTTTAGTGTATGAAGGCAATTCTTTCTATTTTCCCTATGTGCATTGTTAGTGTATGAAGGCAATTCTTTCTATTTTCCCTATGTGCATTGTTAGTGTATGAAGGCAATTCTTTCTATTTTCCCTATGTGCATTGTTAGTGTATGAAGGCAATTCTTTCTATTTTCCCTATGTGCATTGTTAGTGTATGAAGGCAATTCTTTCTATTTTCCCTATGTGCATTGTTAGTGTATGAAGGCAATTCTTTCTATTTTCCCTATGTGCATTGTTAGTGTATGAAGGCAATTCTTTCTATTTTCCCTATGTGCATTGTTAGTGTATGAAGGCAATTCTTTCTATTTTCCCTATGTGCATTGTTCCTGCATAAAAAACAAGAATCCATCAAAAAGACCGAGACTCTATCGACCAAAACAAATTTTTAGGGATTCAAGATAAGACCATTTCTTGTTTTTAACTGCTGAGTGCTCAAACCAGCTCAGATATTTTTGAGCAATAACAAGATTTTCAAACTGGTTGCTGTGACAGCCATATTGTATATAAGATCTGCACCATTTTCATTTAGGACCAACTAGACATCATTAGAAGTTTTTTGGGTGAAAACACTGTGTGAATATGACCATCCATTCAGAAGGAGTAGCAATAACAAGATTTTCAAGATGGCTGCCATGGTGGCTGTACTGGATGTCAGATTGACACCATTTTCATTTATGACCAGACAGACATCATGAGAAATCTTCTGAAAACTCCATGTCAATATGACGTTCTATTTAGGAGGACAGTGATAACAAGATTTTCAAAACAGCAGCTATTGCATCCATATTGCATGTCAAATCAGCGTACCATTTTCATTCAGAACCAACTAGACATCATTAGAAGTCTTTTGGTGAAAACTCTGTGTCAATATAACCATCCTTTCAGGAGAAGTAGCAATAATAAGATTTTCAAGGTGGCCACCATGGTGGCCTTACTGGATGTCAGATTGGCACTATTTTCATTTAGGCCCAACTAAACCCCTTGTCAACAATACTTTCCATTTAGGACAATTAGCAATAACAAGATTTTCAAGATAGCTGCCATGGTGGCCATGTTGGATGTCATTTTCATTTAGGACCAAGTAGATATCATAAGTCTTTTAGTGAAAACCTCATGTCCATATAACCATCCATTCAGGAGGGGTAATAATAACAAGATTTACACGATGGCCACTGTGACGGTCATATTTGATATCTGAGCAGCACCATTTTCACTTAGGACATCATAAGAAGTCTTCTGGTGAAAACCACATGTCAATATGGAAAATCCATGCAAGAGGAGTAGTTATAACAAGATTTTCAAGATGGCTGCCATGAGCACCATTTTCATTTAGGATCAACTAGACATCATAAGAAGCCTTTTAGTGAAAACTCCATGTCAATACAACCATACATTCAGGGGGGTAGCGATAACAAGACTTTAAAGATGGCAACTGCATGTTGTAGGCATCTTGGATCTCCAAGCAGCACCAATTTCATTTAAGATAAACCAGACCATGGGATTAATGTGTGTGTAAAGTTTCCAAGTAGTTTACGAGGCATAGTGATAACAAACTAAATCAGATGGATGATGGATGAAGGACGACAGGGGATCCAAAAAGATCGATGAACAGTGGAGCTGATAATTAACAATTTTTAACTAGCGTTATGATTTCAAAACAAATTTACCAGTGGTAAAAATAAAAAATTAAAGACATGGATTGCTTAATGACATGAAAATGCAATTATCAGGTCATATACAGACCCTGACACTGTCAATTTTGCCATTCAAACAAATACATAATGCAGTACAAATGAAGAATGAATCCAAATGAAATGCAGAATGAACACAAATAAAATGCAGAATGAACACAATCAAAATGAATACATTCTGAAGAAATGGAAGAGCACAAATGCAAAAATGGAGAACGATGAATGATAAATGAAAATGAAATGAAATGCAAATGCATTTCATCAATAGATTTGAAAATCAATATTTTAAAGCTGCCACTAATTTTCTGTCAAATACTGATTGTACATGATGATCCATGATCAGATTCTTCACACTGAAAATTTTCATCCTCACAACCCATGACATTGTTTTTGTCATTGCAGACATGAACAACTGCCATTAATCTGATATCGCCACTGGTGGATCTCATCTGTACAATTTGTATTTGAACGAAATAAAATTTACTGATGAAAACTGTACAACTATATTTTTACATTTATTGCAGTAGTGGTTCTATTTTTAATTATTGTAAATTCAATGCTGTCCTTTGCATTTTATGCATTTATTACTTTATTAGACATGACGAGGAAGCAATAGTTATCTCCTTTTTAACACTCTTTAAAATGGAAAAGCAAACATTGGCAAATGCATTTCCATTTAATTCCAAATGAGCACAAAAGAAAGGAAATGATAACAGGAAACAATAAATGCAAATTTTCAGAATTCAATTCTGAGACCATATATGAAAACAACGAGATGATAGCTGAAATGCAAATGGAAATGGAAATGGAATGCAAACAAAATGGATTCTGAATGCATTTCAAATGCAAATGAAGTGGAAATGAATGCAAACAAAATGCAGATTTGGTAAAATCACTCCTTTCAGGTGCTATATATATTCAAAGAAACATGTCTACCTAATTTTATTGTCTACTTCAAGTGTTTTTTTCCATAATTGTGCTAATGAGCTTTCCAGTATAAATGTACAGACAGGACTAAATCAAGATGCCCTGGTGCATCTTGATTTACAAATCTGTGCTGTCAGCCTGAGACCAAGATTTGTACTTGAGAAGTTTTAGGGTTTCCAAGTCTGATATCTGAAGCAAAATGAAAATTACATGATTCTACTTGACAATCAGTTATAACTTTGGTGTGTTATATTGTTTTACAAGTGGAAGTCCTCCCAAACAAGACCAATCAGACATCTATTTAGTTTTGCTTTTTTCTGAAGAAAAGAGTAGGGATACTCAAGATTAATGTTTCAAATAATTCATACTATTACTTTCATGACATTAATTCTATTCTCTATCTCTCTCATTCTTGAATAATACTATGGTACATATAGAGTTATAAAACCCCACAGTGCACTAGTGTATACATGAAAGGAGAGACAGATTTGCATAAAGTCTTTACTTTTTCACCCAATAAGCATGTATATTCTGGCAGGAAAATTACATCAGCACATGCTATATTTAATTCCCAGAGCACAAGTGATGTTGCATTTTTGTCTTGAGTGGACCACATCTAAAACTGAGAACTGTAAAGTACATGCACCTTAAAGTGCACTCATTGAGAACAGGATACTTTATCTGTTGGGGTCTTAAATAGAGGCACCCTCTTCATTCATGGTCATGCACCTTGAGCATGTCTAGTTTGGAAGAATATGATCATAAATGTGTTTTAAATAATTTAGTGTATCTGATCAACTTTTATTGAACATTTAAAAGATAGGAAGAAAAAGAGAACACCAAGTTTTCCTTCATTTGGAAATTCTGCATATCCTGAAATGGATTTATGCAATGATACAAGCAATACTAATGTTTTGCAAATATGGAATCACCTGTATATTTTTCAGCTTATTTATATATGCATTACTATTGTGATACATACTGCATAGAAGACAATATCATGATACAACATGGCTGGTCAACCCAGCTCTAGCATGCATGTATGCAGCCAACAACAAGCAAAATATATATATATATATATATATGTGTGTGTGTGTGTGTGTGTGTGTGAATGGTAAAATCCTTATCATAAAGGTCAAGTTCTTGACATAAACTGCATGCTTTTAAACTGTCCAAGACCTTCTCTAATGGAACATCATTCTGGGACACATCCAACAGCAAAAAGGTTATGTCCATTAGTTTGATTCTTATGACATGTATGTACATTGGGCCTATTCTACATCATGAACCCCGTATCGGGTGAAGATCATACATTTCTTAGGAAAGAAAAGAAGAACATCAAATTTCAAAACACAAATAATTTGGCACATCAAGGCTTATAATGAACAATTAGGAGCAATGTGGCTAATCATACTGACCTCTGTCTGCACCATAGTGGTTCTGTTTTCTCTCATCTTCAGCACGAAGTTAAAGATATCAACAGTGGAATCAGGCCCTTGCTTATCAATGTGCTGAATCATGAAGTCTAAAGCGATGAAGGTTCCTGTGCGTCCAACTCCAGCACTGGATGAATGTATGAAATATTTTTTGTTGATGTAATCTTTCAATAAAGCTGTTCAGGAGTAAAATTACCAGAATCAAATGGGATGTACAATTTTATCCTAATAATTATTCTCCACTGAAACAAATATTTTGTTGGAGTGTTGAAATCCAATAACTTCACCCTATCAAGTCTGGCACTAGTCATGAAGTTGAGTTCCAAAGTCACACACACAAACATATTGCTATTCCCCTGGTGTGTAGTGTAGTAACATCTGAATGGATTTAATCTAAAAAAAGAACATGGAATGTTTCGGATTCAACTCAGGTAATTGCTTCAGTTTTCATATTTTCTGTATGAGTAAATTGCTAGGTAATTATCTCATGTTCAACCACCTAAGAGCTCAGGTAGATTAAAGGAAAGAACCCTTTTCTTACCTGGATTTTTGAATATCAATGAGATAATGAATATGTTTGGTAAAAGATTACCTGAGGTCTTTTTGTAATTTAAGGTTTCCAGGATTCAGCCACTACAGCCAGCAAAAAATAAGGATTCATGGATAAAATCCTGGCTTATTTTTTTTTCTTTAAGTTCTTTAATTTTTCGAACTACAAAGCCTTCTTGTACAACCATCTGTGTCCTTAGAATATAGAAAAAATTGTCTCCCATTATACACTAGGAGAGACAACGTAATAAATTGGTATCTTAGTCTAAAATCCATCTTAGATCTTTTTTTTAGGGTATGTCATAAAATTACTTACTTACTGGTAAATATTCAATTGCTATAGTTGTTTATGTAAATAAGTAATTATGTCATTTACTTTCCAGTTAAAAAAGTATTTTTCTCCTTTTTATCACCGTATATACTCGCGTATAATTTTATACCAACTGCAAACTGCATACCATTGCATAATGCACCATCAGATCTGGGTCTATGCAGTTTGTAAGGACTAATCAGTAGAACAACAACACAGAACCTGATCTGCCGGCACATTATGTGATGGCAGATCAGAGTCTATGTTGTTTGCATTTGGACCCAGCTTATATGCGAGTATGTACAGTAATGTCATAAAACCTGCCATGAACACCATCATCTCTTTATGAGTATACTTCTACCTGAACAAGAAACTTTAATGTTGACACCATTGTTGTACCTAAAAAGTGATACCAGTGTCTTACCATGCTATAAGTGACACAACAAATGGGTTATTAGCATTATTAGTGGTCCTTGGATGACATTTTTTTAAAATGTCCGACAAATGGTGTACTTTTGCCATCAACCCTTTTGAAGCGGGATATGACTCCAGTCGTACTTTACCTCTGCCAGCAGGATATGACTCTGATCTTATGTTCACTACATTCCATTGACCACTTTGCAGAAGAGTGTTTTTAACTGTATAATACATCATCACTTTACGTGTACTCTTTTGAAAAGAAGGAAATAAAGGTAGAAGGTACACAAATGCTTTAACAGAATTAGTTTAAGAGACCCCAAAACCCCAAAACTGGTAAAAAATTTATTTCAAAATCGAGTTTTAACATGCGGAGATAAAAAATGGTAGTCATATACTGAAGAGGGAAGTGAAGTCAGTTATGTGCTTGCTGAATTAGTTGAAAATAAAGACATTTTAGGCAGTGGGGATTGTTATCTTTACTTTTTCAAAACGAACGCAGCTGATGATAACTGGTTATTTGAAAATTTTATTTCAAACATGAGTTGTAACATGTGGAGATCCATATGGCTGACAGAGCTGAAGCAGCAATTACAGCAGTGATATGGATGCTGATTTTGATGAAAATATAGACAATTTTATGGGAAAAATTTTTGTTTTAAGGAGTGCAGATCATGAGCTTGACTTCGACGAAATGAACAGAGATGATGATAACTGGTTAGCAGAAACCTTGTAATTCAAAATGATGGACAGTACTAGAGTGGCAGTGATGTGGATGCCGATTTTGATGAAAATATAGACAATTCTGTGGGAGAAATTTTTATTTTAGGCAGTGGGGATCATGATCTTGTTTACATAAAATTAACTGAGCAGATGATAACTAGTTAATTGGTATTTTTGACTCAGATTTTGATGATTATGAAGACATGGATTCTTTTCAAGGCAACTGGACATTTGAGAACTTCACTTCTCATAAAGTTCGCACAGATACCAATGTTGGGTGTGTGCATAATATTATAAAATTTTACTGCATTCCTGGAAATGAACCAAAATAAACAGAACAGAACTCTGATATTATTACATTAGAATTTACTGTGGAATAAAAACACTGATCTACAATGAAAAGCTTTGTCGACTTGCCAGTAACGATCATTCTTTTTCTCTCCAATTCTCATGTTAATATATTTAATAAAATTGTAATAACTTTTGACATTCTTGATGGATTTCTATCATAGGAGGTAAAATGAATATTGCAGATAGGAAAATTGCACTGAAAGTAAGAGAGAACTGTAAAGCATGTTTTTTATTACATAACTTTACATTCAACTGCAGTTTTTACATCTGAAAATTTTCAGTGAAAAAATATATGACCTTATGGAAAATTTTATGCTTTTAAAATGGTATACAATATTGAAAAATTATTTGAAAAAATTGTCCTGTCAAGCCAGATTGACCAATGTCACTGCATTCTCTCATGTTGCTACACCGTTGACAAACAAAATTTCCAGTTCTACACAACTGCTTGTCTGATTGGGTTTCAGTATGAAAAGGGTTAAGCATGGGTTTCTATTTATTTATAACGTTAAAAAAGAAACTAGCCTATTAGGCTTTTCAGGGAAAATATATTTCATTCTTATAAATAAATGACTTTTGTGTTACTCACCTGCAGTGAACAATCATTGGTCCTTCCAAGTCAGTTGGTTGGATAAAGCTGCGAACCTGTTTGATAAAATCAATCATTGTCTCCAAATGAACATCAGCTGAGAAGTCACGCCAGCTTAGGAAGTGAAAATGTTTGATTGTTCGTTCTTTTTCTCCCTGTCATGAAAAAATGATGGATTAAAATTCCATAATTGAGGAAAAGAAAATTTAAGCCATGCATGAACATTTTTCCCTATGCTTAGTATCCGAGTCAGCAGGTTTTTAAAAACCAGAATTAAACAAGAGGCTGAAGCGAGCCTGGTATCACTCAGCAGGGCAGTCAACATATGTCAGCTTGTAAATGCAAATTCACACACCTATTAAAACTGTAGAGGGGAAAGAAAAGCTTGAAGCACATACTTGTTACATTGTCTATTTAATGTTTAATGTTTGTGTCATTTATCTTCTCTCCTAGACCATATATATATATATATATATATATATATATATATATATATATATATATATATATATATATATATATATGACCACTTTCTTTGCATAACAAGGACAAATTATTTATACAAACAGCATTGTCCCATGATCCGTCCCTGCCCTTGGAAACTATGTTTTACAATTTATAAACTGATCATAGCCCCACCTTAACGTAGATACATTAACTTGGCATTACAAGGGAAGTTAATCTGTGAGGTGAGCATGAATTACTGGATATATTCTTACCTCTCTGTGGCCCTGTCACTTAAGTCATGAGCTGGAAACCATTGAGATCCCCACCCAAGGAAGCTGCAGTGACCCCATGTTAAGACACTGGACTCGTGACCAGATTGCCGGTTCAATTCCTGCCATCTGATCAGCTTGGATTCTCATCATTATGTCTGGATCTTGCCCATAATCAAACTCGTCTGAGATCTTGATGATACAAGTTTACATACCAGATCTGATTAAAATCTGTTCAAAAATATGTTCTCTGAATGTTCACATGCTCAGCCAATACGATACGAGACCACCTCATTAATAAGAATAGATGTCACTAATAATCGAATTCTCCAAGATCTTGATGATACAACTTACATTCCAGGTCTGATCAAAATCTTATCAGAAATATTGGCCTCTCGAGTATTCACAACCTCAGCTAATCAGAATCATATGCAGAATCACCTCATTATGTGCGGATGTCATTCATAATTGAGTTCATGTGACATCTTGATGATATATGCTTACATACCAAATCTGAACAGAAATATGGCCTCTTGAGTGTTCTCAAGTTCTGCCAATTAAATTCTAGATCACCTTGTTATTATGAATGACTCTTGCTCCTAATCGAACTCATCCAAGGTCTTGATGATATAAGCTTATACCAAATCTGATCATAAATATGGCCTCTAGGGTGTTCACATGCTCAGCCAGTCAGATCTAACTCATCTGAGATCTTGATGACATAAGCTTTAATGCCAAATCTGGTAAGAAATATGAACAGAATATGGTCTCTAGAGTGTTCACAAGTTCATCCAATCAGTTACATGATCACCTCATTATTGTGCATGGATGTCAATCACAATCTAACTCATCCAAGATTTTCATGACATAAGCTTACATACCAAATCTAATCAAAATCTGATCAGAAATATGACCTCAAGAGCACTCACATGCTTAGCAGATGAGATCCAAGCTCACCTCATTAATGTGTGGATCACTCATAATCAAACTCATCCGAGGTCTTGATATAAGCCTAAATACCAAATCTGTCAAAATCTTATCATAAATATGATCTCTAGAGTGTTCACAAGGTCAGCCAATCAGATCCAAGATCACCTCATTAATATGTACGGATGTTGCTCCTAACTAAACTCATCCAAGATCTTGATTATATATGCTTCCGTAACACATCTGATCAAAATCTGATCAGAAAAAAAGCTTGTAGAGTACTCACAAACAAATGTTGAAGGACAGAAGTATCATACATGATGGACAAAAGGCCACAGCATAAGCTCACATTGGTGAAAGGGTTTACTGTTAAAGAGGTACCACCAAATCATTTTTGCACAGGAAATTAACATAAACATAAAACTAAACTGAAGTCAATGAAGCAACAAATATACATCATAGTGACCTACTTTTGATAGAGAGTATTGTACTCACGAAGACAAATAAATACATGAAGCTGCATGACCCATGCAGCCAAAGTTGCAAGCTCTGAGAAGCCAGTTTCAACCAAAGTTAAACCAAATATAGAAATATAGGTCACAGTGATCTACTATTGCAGGAATGGTGTTTCATTCCCCAACAGGCATTTATACAAAAAGTTATAGGACCCAGGAGCCAAAAGCATACATGCCATAACAAGACATGTCACGTGAAAAACATGATTTTGGACTCCCAAACCCCCCGACACGGTTGTGTTTTGAAAAACACGATTTTCGGCAATCTTAGCCAAAAAAATATTTTCCCCCCCCAAAAAAATGTACATTTCTTCATCACAATGATATATGCCCGTAATATGTGGTATGTATAAACAGTAAACATTCTTGCTCTGAGCTCATATAAAACTATCCTCGGGGCAGTTTATAGAGCTGTTTTAAAGACAATTAAAAGGTAAGATGGTTAGAGATAAACAGACACCTTTCAGAAATTTACTGAATTGGCTCACAATAGCTAGGGTGATGTGTCATGTCAAATCCTTTGAGCACTGCTGAGGGAGAGCCCATTAGGCTAATTTGCATAGGTGAAGTACATTAAGTGGAACAACCCAATTTGTCTTAAGCTAAGTACATCAAACAGATGCGTGTTGAAAAACAAATGTTATTACACATCACTGACTGCATTGAATGAGAACGCTGAAGTCATCTTTATTAAAGTTTGTGATCAGCGGCAACATTTCTTTGAAGTCAGATTTTTACTCCATATATAAAATTCAAAAAATGATTATTTCAGTACGTTGAACAACAGCAACATTCAATCTCTAATGCATTGTTGCACCTAGGATCACAAGGTAAGGGAACACTGTATGCCTCACCCTCCAGATTTGGGGGACACAACATTTTAAAGGGAAAAAGGAAAATTGTAGTACAAAATTCACCAGAAGTGCTAAAAAAATGAGATAATCTTATTTGCTTCAACAGTTTTGCCACCTTAAGGAAAATTGTAGTAAATAATGCACTAGTCAGAAGTGCTAAAAAAAACGAGATAATCTTATTTGCTTCGACACTTAACTTTCTCATATTTTCATTGGACATTACATGCTTGCAATAAACATTTTATAATGTGATCAAATAACTCCTGAAAACATTAACATGTTTTAATATCTGGTTAACCTGAAATGAACTGCACCATGGAATTTTAATAATTTAAAAGTATTAAATCATTAATCAAATGACAAATTGTGTATTTGCATAAAAAGTACCTTTTTTCATTAATCCTGCCTGAGAGAAAATTAAATCTTCACTGCTGTAGGTGTGACTTTAACCTCGAAAATACATTACAATATTAGCAGTCAAAGACTTTACCAACTCGGCCAACTACCACAAACCTTGAATGTTTTAATTGGCAGATTCATTGTTTTGAAATGGATATTTATTACCATCATACAGCTTTTATCACTTTTAGCGACTTTGGCCATTGTTTGTGCCAACACAGACGTGGAAGCACATTCGCGTAGGAAAAGTGTAGGCATATTTGTGAACACAAATAGCACTTGCATTATCGTCAAACCAACTGTAATACTAAACTATTGAAAGTAACTTGGTGTATTTTTGTATTTAATGTATGTGAGGTTGTGACCATGTTTGTGGTGATGTTATCTGACAATGCAAAGTCATTTTTTTTTTTAAGTATATTACATGCTTCAGAGAAAACAGATTGTATTTTCTTGCTTATTCTCATTTGGATGACGTTGCTTGGGACCTCAAAACACACTTTTTGAGTCTCAAAAAACCACCAACACTGTCTGGGAATATGGCAAGTATGCAAAAGTGAATGAGAAACTGACCTCAACGTGTATCCAAGGTATGTAAGGATAGAGAAAACAGACAATGGTAATGCTATATATCCCTTAAAATATATGGGTGGGAATTCTTCGTCATTATTCAGCAGTTAACCTGGCATGATGATGGCAAGAATAACGACTCACTTGCTCTAGTACATATGAGGTGAGACTAATAGAATCTATCACATGAAATGGTGTGCTGTATGGAAATACCAACCAAGGGGAGGTATAAATGTAACCATATTTATATGGCAACATTTATATAAAAAAATTTAATAATCCACCGTTTCAAAACCTTTTCTAATAAGAAATTGGAAAAAATAATAAATCATGTGTCTGTGTGGGGTAGAGAAATCCCACCCTGGAGATACCATATATACTCGCTTATAAGTCAACATTTTTACTGAAAATTCAATTCATGCAGAGTAGGGGTTGTTTTATAAGTGCGACATACAAATAAATTTTATAAATCTAGGGGTAATATTGGAAACTCTAGATATCTGCATTATGTACAAATACTATCAATTCAAATATTTTTGTTTTCATGCCACTATTCCCATCCAGAAATGCATATATGGTATGCACAATGTTCATCCATTTCATTACAGTATTCATTATACAATACTTGTATCTCCATTTACCTGGATTTTAATAATATTAAAATATGAAATTAAATATTACCCACTGCAAATAGAAGTATCCATCAATGTTGTTTGCTGTGGTTGTTTACAAAGGGTATTGTATAGTTGTACTTGCATATCAAGTGGATGTGATCAAGGCCATGTCGAGTGGTAGCATGGGAAAATGGTCTGGCACTCCTTAAAGGTGTGATAACAAGTCAAACTGTGTAGGCATAAAAAGTCAAATCCCTGAGCTAAACATTGGTGCCAAATTTATTGCACTACGCAAAGTGTAGCTTGAAATATCAGTGTCGATTGTTAAATAGGTCATGTGAGAAGGAGGAGAAGTGTCATCCCTTGTTATTATTATATATATAGTACATGTGTAAATTGTAAGCAATAATACAAGACCTTGTGGGTGTTTAATAGGAAATAAATTGCTTCCATTTTTGTGCAAGTCCAAACAACCTGTATTTGTATTATATTTTGTGTCTTGCTTTATAAACACTGTTTGTGTTTGATGCAATATAATTTTTGATTTGATTTACATTTTCCTTTTCATGAAGCCCAATCTAATTCCTAAGTGATATTTCCTTAGTAATCTGCCAGTGCACATGGGCCAATAAGCCTTTGGCTTGTAAATGCACCACCAACTTTGTTTTCCAGTTGACAATCCTTTGATCGAGCTACAAATTTGGTACTTGTTCAGTGCCAAGTTGAGTCCTACAACTCCATGTGCACGTCTGACCCTAATCCCTTAGCTTGTAAAGACAGGACCCTCTTTGTATTCCCAGCTGGCAACCCTTTGATTGAGCCGTGAATATGATACTTGTTCAGTGCCAAGAAACAGCGGGTGGTTATTTGAATTCCCAGTGATCATGTCACACAATTGACACCTGTTCAAATGCATCCTTTAATAGATTTCACAGACTGACTATGATCAAAGTATCACTTACAAAGCCTAAGCTCAGACTCCACATAACCACCCATAGATGATAGTAAAAACAAGGAATTGGAGTCAGACGATGTTAACGACAACCAGATTGATGATGGAGGATTTCAGAACTTTATTTCATGACTCAGACATTGAGGATACATTCTTGGGCTTTGTACCAGATGACATTAGTCAGTAACATTCATAGGATGCTGTAAATTACAAAAGTGTGGACTTTACTTTCATTGTTCATTTGTAAGACATGTGGAATTAATATATTATGGGATATTGTGAATCAGCTCATTCTGGGCTGCTGTTGTTATACTGGTATGTGACCTATAATATAATTTATGGATTTAAGATGTCAAGCATTATGAATTTCTATGTAAAACTATTTTATTACACAAAAATGAACAAAATGTCAATTTATTTGTGACATGTTCCACCCATTAATATAACTATATTTATTTTACACTGGTTTTGTCTATTTTTCCTATCTATCTATCATTCCATCCATCCATTTGGGCTTTATTTTTCCAAAGTGCAAATATGACTCACTGATGACAAGTCACCCCTTACAGACGAATCTGATTTGCACAATGCACCCCAACTTATAGGAGGGTCAATGAGATTTAGCTTTTTGCAGCCCTAGAAAAAGGATGGGGGGAAACTTATAGTCAAATCATCTTACAAACTTTTAAGCTTTTAAAATTAATTTTAACATCTTTTAAGCTTTTAAGCAAAAATATATGGTAATAAATTGTTGGCAGGAACTCAGCAAAGAAGCTTCATTCCTGCCAACAGATTCCAAAATGCAGCCATATAAATAAAAAACATTTTCCATAAAAAAAATATATTTTTACTTTATTGGAAAGAGCACAGAAAAGCCTTTGTTGTATACTAGAATTTACTACTAATGTAAGGGTAAAAAGTTTAGTTTAATAGAAAGTTTTTGTTGTAAACTAGAATTTACTGCTAATATAAGGGTAACAAGTTTAGTTTATTACAAAGCATTTATTGTAAACTATAATCTGCTGCTAATATAATGATAAAAATTTGCCTTTCTGATATTAAAATTACCCCAAAATATTATAAATGCTAATGATATCAGGATGATGACAGAACACACTCATTTTAGACAGATTTATCCTACATGGCATTCTCACATATGCGGCCCTTGTTACTTATGTAAAGAATGAGAGAAAAGAAAATTACATCTCATTCATCAAAAGATGACATACCAGGCTTATTTTCAAGGTCCTATACTCGAAAGAATTCATCGAGGAACATGTCAAACACTCAACAACAATGTTACCATACTGCTTTGGATCTTGAAGTTCTAGTGGCATGTATTTCTCACACTTCACCTGTAGATCAATTAAAACAAAATGGATGGAATTTATAAACTGTGCAACCCGAGATAACCATGCTTACTCAATAACATAGCAATTTCTACAAACTCCAAGAAGAAAAATAGCAAAGAAAAACACACTGAACTCATACATGTTTGAACTTGTACATGTATGTGTTATATAGTACATGTATGTGTTATATAGTACATATGTGTTATATAGTACATGTATGTTATATAGTACATGTGTGTTATATAGTACATGTGTTATATAGTACATGTATGTGTTATATAGTACATGTGTGAGTTATATAGTACATATGTGTGTTATATAGTAAAACAATGTAATTGTTCTAACTATTACTAACTCACTTGGCAGAGACTTTGTTTCAGGTGGGTGCAAGACAATGGTGATTCTATTATCATATGGAAAAAATTATTAGCAACATTACTTGTACTCTCCATGCAAAACCAACATTTTACTTTAAGTTAATTTTAAACAGCACCTGGTAACATCTGAAGAGTAAATGTGATAATGGTAAGTGTTTAACTTCATTAACTGGGTTAACATACACAATACAGCTCACGTGAATTTTCGGAACCCCACGCTTCGCAGTGGGTGACTTAATCCCCTCCACTTTAGCCCCACAATAACACTCCATGGTGGAGGCATAAATTGGCATAAATACCTATAAATCACCACCGCATCTTGGCAGGCACGCCGATGTCAACTCCAAAATGGAGGGGCTAGTCGACATTACTGATACAATTGGAAGAATCAGTCGTCTTTATTTCAATCATATTTGGACAATAAAAGAATAATTTTAAAAGTATTGTATATTCAGTACACATTAATGTTTATAAAAGGTTGATCGACTTCTTTTGCAATAAGTTTATGATTTTAATTTATTTCAAAGAAATATGAACAAACTTACGCACTGACTTGATGCAAAGCACACCTTGCTGCTTCTCAAGTAGCATAAATTTATCATTTTGTTCCAAAGGAAAGTAATTCTCTGAGATATGGACAATTAAAATCCAAACTGACATCTGCTTCTGCTTACCCCCCCCCCCACCCCAACAAACCTAAAACACAGAATTTACACTGAAATGCAAACCATGTGCTTAGTCTTTAAGCAGTAATAGCAGAGTCATGAGGCTTTATATTATGACTGCATGTGTACTGTAAGGGATTGACCATTTAATATATGGGGCTTATATGTTGTTTTGTTTCTTTCAACTGGGATATTTTTTGTTCTTTCATCACAATATTTATTTATTTTAAGTGAAATATGGAATGGGTTAATGTCTTTTTATACTACAAAATCAGAGAAAGACAATTGTTTTTATGCATTTACCACCCCACCCCCCTTGGAAAATTCAATTGTCTCTCCCTAATAAAGACTTGACTTCAGCAGATGTTCTACAGAAATCAAGGCAGTGACCATTGTGAACACTGTTGTAAAATATTAACAAGGGTTTGCATCAAAGAATGATGTAAGTTTCAGCTTGGGAACAGTGTGTTTTTATCATATGAAGCCATCTGACTTGGCGCGTTGTACTTTACAGCCACAATTATTGTCCCGCCATTAACAACTGAAGTTTGATAATTGTTAGTAATTAATCTGAACTTGGCTTATTACCGCAATGAAAAATAATGTGGAAAATTCTAAAATCTTAGATGTTCAGAGATTTTAATTTCCAACAAGTTTAGAGCATTTTGCATGGATGTATTGTCTCCACATGTATCCTATTATTTGCTCATTTTTCTATGGCGAAAATATAAAAACAAAATATACTCTTTTAATTATTTTTACGCAGATATTAAAGTATGCAGTTTCCTGTTTGTGACTGTTAGAGCCTTTGGTTATTGAGCGTGTTTCTGTATGTGGTTTATTGCTTTATAGCTAGAGAGCTCAAGTTACTGTGGCCCAGTGGATAAAGTGTGCAACACACACACACACTTGGGTGTCTGCGGGGGGGGGGGGGGCATATTGCCCCATCCCCACCCCAATTTAACAAAAAATAATAAATGTATCCCTTTTACTTCAGCCTCCCCCCCCCTCCCCGAAAATTCCTGCAGAAGCCCATGCACACACACATGACTTTAGAGCACGTGCTTGGGTCTTCCCGTGCAGTGGTTGGAAAATTTCTTTCTTTTTTGCTCCATAATGCTATAATGTCTAGCACGTTATTACTTTTTTACCACTACTGAACGTTTCCAGATTTCAGTTTGTGTACGTCTAGATTTATAATCAGTCAGATTTTAATATTTTAATTCTGACGATTGACTAAAAATTTTGACATGTCAAGCAGCGAAAAAGAAAAATTTTGGTTAACATTAATCAGCATTTTAGCGTTATTTTTTAAACTCACATTAGTGAAAATCTCTGATTTGGATTCCATATTTTATAAGATAGAGAGAGGGGGGGAGGGAAACTTTACTAAGAAGAGTTAATGATCTAAAATTCTTCATCTTATTTTTCTGTATTATGCATAGTATGCAATAGGAAATCAAACAGAAAAAGAAAAAGTTGAACATTAATTTCATCTGATGCACAAGTTTGTCAAATCAATGGCAAAGAAAACAAACCCGCAGAAGCACTGCTGTTGTACTTTTAGGTTAACAGTTAGCACATGAAATTAACATGTCAATATCAAAGAAAACAAGCAGTGTTGATGGCTCCTCTTGTGCTAGGTTACTGCATGTGTCAGCTACATGTGTCTAGGATGACCTTTTGTGAAAATTTGTGATTTTTAAAAAAACCGCTACTTTGGTAATTAATGCAAAATAGAACAGTTTAAAATAAAATAATGATGTGAAATCTCAATAATGCTTTATTTAAGCGATTCGATGTCAGAAAAAATCGTACAATATGTGAATGAGTACTCATGCATGGAGTAACCATCGGAACTTGTGCGATTTTGTTTCACTTCAGTCAGGTATGACTGCAGCTTTGTTATTAATTTGTTTGATGTTTATTGTTCTTTTCATTGCAGGTAGTACAATATCACTGACTTTCATATGATCATTAAAATTTTGTATAGCATTTACTGCAAAAGAAATCAGGATATGAATGCATGTTTAGATTCCGATAACATAGTATTGAAGTAAAATTTTTTAGATTCATTGAGCAAAATGTAGTATTAATAAAGTTTGCAAAGCATTGTCATTACGTTATCATCATCTAAAATATGATTTGGCACTATGTATCATACATTATCTTCGTTAGAACAAGGAAATATTTATAATTAACTGAATGACTATGTTTTTTTCCGTATCAAAAAGTTAGCAAATTGCTCCCCAGAAGGATAACGATGTAGATAAATCGGTGCCCCCCCCCCCCCCAGTCTCTCTATCAACCTCTGCTTGCATGGGTGATAAACAGTAAACCATGCCTATATTATCAAAACCATGTCCACCCCGCGGTGGTGATCGGATGTGACTCCGAGAAAAAAGCGTGTTGTGCAGGGGTATTCTCCATGAGATACCGCGGCAACTCCGGCAATACCAATGCGTGGAGTGATGGTGGAGTTTTTTTCTTAATCCTCTCCACTCACTCTCCACCCCCACTGCGAAGTGTGGGGTTCCAAAAAATAACGTGAGCTGTACTGTAGTACAGAAGCAACTGATATTGTTTTTTTAAAACACAAAATATGCATTTTAATAATTTGTGATTAGTGGCACGTAGTATAGGAAATACCATAAAATAGTGAATATTTGTAATAATATAAAAACAACACATTATTTAAGACATTTTAATATGACAACACCATTTTAAAGTATTTAGTGGCTTTGGTTAGTTTTGTTGGGGAATGAGTGTAAGGTGTCTTGCCAAAGTACACAATACAGTAAATTCATTCCAAGATCGCATACACTTCGTTGTTTTCTAAGCTAATCTTATCCATAGTTTATTTCATCTACTTAGAACATTACTTGCTATATTTCTACTTTATATCTTTATTCAGCTTAAATATAAAAATATTTATAACAGTGTTCGATTGATCAATTGAAATGAGTTGACCTGACACATGGCTGTGACTGCTAGCCCTTACGCAGGTATGATTTGCACGCCTTTTAACTTTTCTTTTATTCCACCCCCTTTATTTGATTTGATACCAAAGACATAATTAATGTGATAATACAAAGCAGGTCTGCTTTTAATTGAGTGCAACAACACAACAAATACTTTCGCAAGTCATAGATCAAAAAACGGTCAGCACTTATTAGGGTAACCGGACAATTCGGTGCTGGACAATTCGGCGCAGACAATTCGGCGCGGACAATTCGGCGTAGGACAATTCGGAGCGGACAATTCGGGACCAAAAAACGGGTAATTCGGAGCGGACAATTCGGAGCAAAAGTGCGCCGACATGCACTCTGTGAAAGATGTAAATAACAAAAAACATCACTTTTAAAATAGTTTTCTGAGTACTTAGCCTATAGTTCTTCTATGTAAGACCAAATATTACAAATAATAAGAAATAATAATTGTAATTTTAACATGTTCAAATGGTTCAACTAACATTTACTGAGTTAATTACTCTAAATGCTAATGTTGTATGCGATCCCTTTGTCTTTGGAAAATAATCGGCAGTCAGTTAAAGTTAATTATAATTATTTCATCTGAAAACATGAAAGTAAATTTTTTTTTATCGCGGGCTACAGTTAGTTAGAATTGGAATGCGAATAATGGTCTTGGCTTTGGATTATTGAATACTACACACATTGTTTACTTTAACTTAATTTATACCTGCGCGGTTTTGTCGTGCGTCCTTTTGTCGAGGTTGTTTTGCATTGCGCTCATATGTCGGCACGCTTTTGTCCGTGGGCTTTTGTTACGGAGCCACTAGTTAACAATACGGAATTACGGTGGGATATAAAATGTGGAAAATAGTTATCATATGTGTGGTAGCTTGAGACAAAATTTGAACAAACATATGCATACCCCTTTTAGGCATTATTAGTTATCACCGAAAAGGGCGAGGTTTATTTGTCAATCAATTACTAGTGCTTCACTCACTGTGTAACAGGCGGTGTCTTTGAAGTATGACGCAGAGGCTCAAGTGTAACCGTTGAGAAATAAATTACTCAATTATGCAAAACTTGTTTGCGACATTGGCGAAGCCCAGGACGATCCCTGGCAATGTATTCATTTTTTATATTTTAAACGCAGTATAAACACACTTTCAATTTTAAATGCAGTATATACACGCTTTCAATTAACCAAGACATTTCACTACACAATAAGTGAGTACATAGTTTTGAAACCTAGACGCTTTCAATTAACCAAGACATTTAATTACACAATAAGTGAGTACATAGTAGCTAGGGGGACCAGTGTATATAAGCATGACTAAAAAGGTTAGTGGACAGACACCTTTGGAACTTTCAACTTGCAAGTCCAGCATCATAGTCTGTGAGACATTATGGATTGTAGTTAGTTATTTCGATAGTTTTAGTTTTAGTTTTTGTTTTCTATTTAAATTTTAACTATCCTATGCATAAATAAGAAAAGAGACTCATAGAAATGGCTTTAGAATTTGTAGAATCAGAGAAAGGAAAACGAATGCTGGTTTACGAAGGTTATCTTTATCACATGGAAAGAAAAACTGAACAGAAAGAGATATGGAGATGCTGCGATCGTTCCTGCAAAGGTCGCTGTCATACAGCGAATGGAGTGATAATGAAACCGCCATCTCAACATTCGCACGCAGCATCTACTGGTCAACTTGAAACAACTCGAGTCCGATCAACCGTTAAACGACGTGCAGAAGAAACAGAAGAACCAGCAAGAGTGATTGTCCAGGCAGCAATGGGAAATTTGAGTCCAGCAGCACAAGCAACTTTACCAAAATTCGAAACGATCCAACGCAACATCAGAAGATATCGTCAGCTTCCACCTCAGATCAACAATAATCTTCCAGCTGAACTTCAGAATACGACGAATGGTCGACCTTTCCTGCGACATGATATTGACTTTAAATTGTTCGCAGCGGCGGAAGATCTTCAATTCCTTA
The DNA here is from genome assembly GCA_029931535.1 of Margaritifera margaritifera. NCBI lineage: Eukaryota > Metazoa > Mollusca > Bivalvia > Unionida > Margaritiferidae > Margaritifera > Margaritifera margaritifera. Next base: position 1,777,182 of record JAQPZY010001332.1, read on the forward strand.
GTGGATGCAGAGTGTGGTTCGCCAACGGAACTTTTAAAGTGAGTCCAGCTGAATATACACAACTGTACACTATTCATGGAACACGTGATGGCATCAACATTCCATGCGTCTTCGCCTTGCTGCCGAATAAAACGGAAACTACTTACACAGCTTTGTTGATGAAATTGAAAGAGATTGAACCGCGATTACAACCACACACCGTCATAACGAACTTCGAAAAAGCAGCAATGAATGCGTTCACAAGCATCTTCCAGCCACAGATTCACGGCTGCCATTTCCATTTTGGACAATGCATCTGGCGTAAAGTTCAAGAATATGGATACGCAGGGAGATACAACACCGAACCCGAATATGCGATGCACATCCGAATGCTGGTCGCTCTGGCTTATGTTCCAAACAACGATAAAGTTCGTGTTTATGAAGAACTGATAGAGCTCGATTCATTTCCAGAAGTTGACCAACTACTCAACTACTTCGAAGACACTTTCATTGGAAGACGACGACTACGACGACGAGCTGTTGCTCTGTTTTCATCCGACATCTGGGATTGCTACCAAGCTGTGCGTGACGATACTCCTCGAACTAACAACGCAGTGGAAGGATGGCACAGTGCATTTGCACGGTCAGTACAAATTGCTCACCCAACTCTGCCGAGGTTGATAGTAAAACTTCAGAAGGAACAGAACACAAATCAACTGGTCGTCGAACGTCTACTTGCTGGTGAAGATCCTCCCCTGAGGAAAAAGAAATATCGAGACCTGGATCTTCGATTGCGCATGGTTGTGTTAGATTACGAAAATCGTTCATCAATTGATTACTTGCGCGGATGTAGTCACAACATTAATTTAATGGATTAACATTTAGTATACTGGTAACATTTTAAAAATGTGATTTTGTGCAAGAGTGGCTGGTATTTGCTATGACTTTTTTTTGTAGTAAGCTAAATAAACTTTACTTTATACGGTATTATAGTTCTATTAAACATGATTAATAAAAAAATGCGTTTAAATTTCAAATAGATATGTTTTAAATATCCTGCTCCCATTTGTCCGCTCCAAATTGTCCGCTCCGAAATGTCCGCTCCTAATTATCCGCGCCGAATTGTCCGCGCCGAATTGTCCGCTCCGAATTGTCCGCGCCGAATTGTCCTGCTCCGAATTGCCCTAGCACCCTTATTAGGTTCTCATGGAAATCCTCACGGACATAGCTGTGACAGTTGAATTATATTTTTCATGTTTGAATACAAGAGGGCATAATGTATTTATGATTATTACACTGAAACCGAATTAAAAGATAGGACTAAAACACAACTTTCACTTGACAAATTTATTTAATTGGTATTTATTTTTTTAAGTGTTGCCACCAGTAGGCATTAGTGACATTTACATTGATCAAAATTTCGTTGAATATTGTTACTTACAGTGTACTGAGTATGTTGTTTGGTAAGAAAATTGAACAAAACATATGACTTCTTATTAAAAGTTGAGAATTTCCGAGCGATATATCAAGGTTTCATTTACCAATTTTGATCGTGATTTTTTTCACATTCAACAAATAGGAGCCAATTTTTTAAAATTATTTTCTAGTTAAAAAAAATGGGATCCATGCCAGACCCCTGTGTTATAAGCTGGTTTGTGAGTTAACCAGGCTCGAGTTATCGAGGGAGTGTAATTGGAATTTTTGTGTATATGATCCTTGAACCCTTCCCATGGACCCCAGGAGAGAGACAAAAAAAGGAACCCTTGCACAGATTGTAACTGTATGCACAACTGTATGCAATAATTCTCAGTTCACAAATTTTATAAACTTGGACATGGTTTTTAAAAGAAATATATTCTTATTATATTCTTATATTAGGCGCTCATTTCTGACATTTAGATACATTTATTGGTATGCAACAGAGATACATAACAATAGATTGGTTTGGTTAAACCCGCTTTTAGTCGTTTTGCCTAGAAGCTACACTGCATTATTAGTGAATTCCAATACATCTATTTTTTCCTAGTAAAAACCTCTTTGTCTACAAGATTGTACTAATTCATTGGTATTTTACAAACTGGTCTTATAATAATATGATACTGTTCAATTATTATTTACTAAGTGTATTTTTTGTTATATGGATATTTCTGTTTAAATTACATTAACCTCTAACATTATTTTATTACCTTTTATAATGTGTTTTTTTCAAATTTATGCATCTTGTATTTAAAAATAAATCTTTTATACATGTTTTAAATTTGTATGTAAGGGATTTTTATGTATGAGAACTCTTCATAACCCCAAAATCTGTGATCCCTACCATTGGTTACTTCCCTTGCTTTCCCTTAATAAAAACTGGCAAGTAAAATCCATGCACTGCACCATGTTTATTCATGGTTTCAATATGACATACTAGAACTGAATTTCCTGACACTCCATAAGTGCTATAAACAATAAGCTATAAACAATAATCTAACTCATCCAAGATCTTCATGATATAAGTTTACATATCACTGCTGATCAAAATCTGATCTGAAATGTGGCTTTTAGAGTGTTCACAAGCGCAGTTAATTAGATGCAAGATCACCTCATCATTATGCAAAGATGTCGTTCATAAGCAAACTCATCTGAGATCTTAATGATATAAGTTTACATACAAGTCTGATCAAATTCTCATCAATATGGTCTCTGGAGTGTTCACAATTTAATTTAATCAGATGCAAAATCACCTCATATGCATGGATGTCAATCAAAATAAAACTCATTCAAGATCTTGATGATATAAGATTAAATACCAAATCTGATTACATCTGATCAGAAATATGGCCTCTAGAGTGTTCACACGCTCAGCCAATCAGGTGAAAGACCACCTCATTAATATGCATTGATCTTGCTCATAATAAAACTTGTCCAAGATTTTGATAATGCAAGCTTACATACCAAGTCTGATCAAAATCTGATCAGATATATGGCCTACAGATTGCTCATGAGTTCAGCAAATCAGATGCAAGATCACCTCAATAATAATTATGTGGATGCCACTCATAACTGAACTCATCCATGATCTTGATGACATAAGCTTACATTCAAAGTCTGCTCAAAATCTGATCAGAAATTAAGCTTGTAGATGGATGGACAAATGACAAATACTGGGCCAGACCATAAGCTCACATGGCCTTTGGCAATAAAAGCTAAAATTAATGCAAATCATTCAACTGAAACTAATGTGTGATGAGATCATTCAGAGCACATTTCCCTATGGTCACTAATAGACATACAGTTCACACTGATTGCCTGTGCATTTATATCATGAGCATGCTATGCTCTTATTACTTCTGATTATCTGACTTGTCCTCATAAAATGATACGATTAGAAACAATCTTAATGGATGTCATTCTGCTGTCAGATTTATATATGAAGTGGTTGGTTGCTTTTTTTTTAAGGTACTTTCAACACATTATTAGCTATATCCTGCTGAAGAAATGGGAGCTATGTGCCTTTTCCAAGGAGAGTCACTTATGCAGCTGATATGAACTGACCTAGGTGGGCATTGAACCTGCAACCCCTGGATTACAAATCCGAATCTCTACAAACTGAGCTACCCTGTTAATTACAAAAGTAATTTCTAAATTTGAAGAAGAAGAGGGTTATTACATGCTCAATGAACAAGTGTTCTGTATCCCTTCCTATCATTAATTTAAAGAAAAATGTAACACAAACTCTAACGCTTATGATGGCAGTGTTTCTTCTGGCAGAAAAATGAAACCTATGTCTCACTATGATTATGCATGTGAGACAAAAACTTAGAAAATAGATGTTTAAAAAACTATTGATGCCACTATTGCCAGAAAGTTACCGCAACTCACTTTTCAACTAATGTGGGTTTGACAACAATTTTGAGTAGCAACATCCACACCTAGCCTAAAAGACTCACCCTGGTGTCTTCCTCGTATTGTGTCAGCATTACGATAACTCTTACATTTTGTTCCCAGATCAATCTCCAGTGATCGTCAATGGTGGCAGGAATGGGTCCTTGACAGGCAATATACTCCCGGGACTTTGTAAAACCCTAATGCAGAAAGAATTAGAAGCCATATTTAGGTATGACAATCTTATTTCATTTAGCTGCCCCCACCATCATCTTCTATCCTTTGTTAGATCTGAATATGTACGAGCCAAAAATTGCTAACAATCAGCTGGCCGTAGCCTGCATGTTGAGCATGCTTCTGAGCATTTAGTAAAATGGTGTTGTACACATCAAGATGTATCCATGTACTAAGTAACATGACTCTGTCACCAAATGTACTTGAGAAACTGACCACATACAAAATTTAACATTGAGGTTAATCTAGGACAAAGGAAGGATGCTTATCACAATACAATATACCGGTATCATATCACCATAAAATATTGATATCTGCAACATGTATCTTTGTATTGATACTACTTTAATGCAAACACCCAGAAAAGACTTAAAGCAAGGTAAATTAGGCTTGGAAAATGGATATTGAAATTAGTATTTGCCTAATTATTGCATGTTTATGAATGGCAGTTATAAAAGGTTAAGCGAGAGAACCAATATTTGTAAAGAAGAATTGATAATTAATATTGACAGGTTTATATTTGGGTATAAAGCATTTCAAATGCTTCACATCATATGCCGCTGGCAATGGGCTGCATCTTGAGCCTTACCCTGAAATTTATTACAAACGATAACAGGGTGGGATAAAATGGTATTGAAATAAAGGGAAAGTTAAAAACATTGAGGAAAATCTAGGGTGTGGACAGACATACAGATGGATATACAGACATGAACATTGATACCAAACCGAATGCTATGTCAATCTTCTGCCAGCTTGAGGGCAAGCTTGACAAAAACGATTTTAATGCAAAAAAGGTTCAATGCATAATACAGTTGGTCAGTATTACCTAAAAGAATAGTTCTGTAGTATTGGTACAGAAATTTAATAGATTAAGACGGGGGTCTCCAAACTACGGCCCGCGGGCCAGATCTGGCCCGTGGCTTCGATTTGTCTGTCCCGCAACCAAAATCATAAAAAAATATATATAAAAAATTTACACTTGACTAACCACCACCCGCCACAAGCGAAAATTTCCCGCCACCAGACCTAAAAAAACGCCACTTTTGGCGGTTTTCCAGCCAACCTGGCAACACTAGTAGTGGCATAAGGCACCGGATGTGTGATGAGGCATTGTTGCTTCTGGTTTTTGTCTCTGCCTCAATGCGTGTCACTAGCGAGAAAGATATATTCCTTGTGTTTAAGTCCATTGCTATTGGGGCGGTTATGTCGGGAAAAGGACAGAAGAGAAAGGTTGATTCTGTATATCACGTGTTTAAGGAACAATGGAGTGTGGACTATTACTCTGACCTTGAAGTGAATGCAGGAGATATAAGGATCTTCCAAAACCCATTTGATTGCGATCTTGAAATACTGCCACCTGACCTTCAAATGGATATGACTGATCTGCAATCCCATGACATGTTGAAGGACAAATATAAGGAAGGAAATCTCATAGAGTTCTATAAATGCCTGCCAAGAGATCAATCTGCTCATGTATTTAAATAAATTCACAGTCGCTTCGGCCCGCAAACCCCCTTCAAAAATCTTGCATGGGCCTCATCTTATAAAGTTTGGAGACACCTGGATTAACATAATGATAATGAAAAGCAAAACAAAATCATGGATGCCATAATGATGACTTCAATTTTTGAAAACCATATACTGAGCATGCACATATAAATTTCAGAGAGAGAGAGAGAGTGGTGGGGACACTCACAGGGGGATAGTTGACATTGATATAGTCAGATCCAGTGTTGCACCTAGAATCCCAAGGTCAGAAGACACTGTGTCCCTCACCCTCCAGATTTGGGGGACATACATCATTTTAAAGGGACAAAGGAAAATTGTATTACATAATGCACTAGAAGTGCTAAAAAAAAATGAGATAATCTTATTTGCTTTGACACTTAACTTTCTCATATTTTCCTTGGACATTTACATTATTGCAATAAATGTTATATCATGTGATCAAGTAACTCTTGAAAACATTAACATGTTTTGAATACCTTGTTGACTTGAAATGAACTGCACCATGAAATGTTCCATTCCGGATCTTGCTCTCATTTAACTTTAGTGTTCACTCATTATTTACTAGCATTTATTATAATAAATTCCCAAGTTTTCTTAATTATTTTTCTTTTAAAAGTATTAAATCATTAATCAAATGACAAATTGTGTATTTGCATAAATTAGTACCTTTTTCATTAACCCTTTTGCAGCGGGATACGACTCCAGTTGTACTTTACCTTTGCCAGTGGGATATGACTCCGGTCGTATGTTCACTACATTCCGTCACCCACTTTGCAGAAGCATGTTTTTATTTGTATAAAACGTCATCAATTTATGTGTACTCTTTTGAAAAGAAGGAAATAAAGGTAGAAGGTACACATAGCATTAACAGATTGTGTTTAAAAGACCCCCAAACTGGTAAAAATTTGATTTCAAAATCGAGTTTGAATGTGCCGAGATACAAAAAATGGCAGTCATATACTGAAGAGGGAAGTGAAGACAGTTATGTGCTTGCTGAATTGATTGAAAATAAAGACGTTTTTGTGTGGAAAATTGACACTCTAGGCAATCGGGATCATTATCTTTACTTCTTCAAAATGAACAGTGCTGATGATTACTGGTTATTTGAAAATTTGATTTAAAACACGAGTTTTAATGTGTGGAGATCAACATGGCAAACAGCGCTGAAACAGCAAGTTACGGCAGTGATGTGGATGCCAATTTTTATGAGAATATAGACAATTTTGTGGGAAAAATTGATGTTTTAGGCAGTACAGATCTTGAGCTTGACTTCAACTAAATGAACAGAGATGATGATAACTGGTTAGTAGAAAATTTGATTTAAAAACAGAATTTGAATGCGTTTAATTCAAAATGGAGGACAGTACTGAAGTGGCCGTGATGTGGATGCCGATTTTAATGAAAATATAGTCAATTTTGTGGGGGAAATTGATATTTTAGGCAGTGGGGATCGTGATCTTGTTTGCATCGAATGAATTGAGCAGATGATAAATAGTTAATTGGTATTTTTGACTCGGATATTGATGATGATGAAGACATGGATGCTTTTCAAGCTATCTGGACATTTTGAGAACTTCACTTCTCATAAAGTTCACACACATACCGATGTTGGGTGTGTGCATAATATTATTAAATTTACTGCATTCCTGGAAATGAACCAAAATAAACCCAACATAACTCTGATATTATTACATTAAAATTCATTGTGGAATAAAAACACTGAACCAAAATGAAAAGCTTTGTTGACTTACCAGAAAGGATTATTCTGTTTGCTCTCCAATTATCATGCGAGTACATTAAATAAAATTGTAATAATTTCTGACATTCTTGATGGATTTTTATTATTTTGTCACATTCTTAAATGACATAAAATTCCCCTCCATTTCATACACTTACATATAGGAGGTAAAATGAATATTGCATATAGGAAAATTGTGCTGAGAGTAAGTTATAAAAAGAAAATGTAAAGCATTTTTTCTGCTTACATAACTTTACTTTCAACTGAAGTTTTATGTCTGAAAATTTTCAGTGAAAAAATATATGACCTTAAGGAAAATTTTATGCTTTTTAAAATGGTATACAACATTGAAAAATAATTTTTAAAAATTGTCCTGTAAAGCCAGATTGACCAAAGTCACTGCATTCTCTCATGCTGCTACACCATTGACTGAAAAAATTTCCAGTTCTACACAACTGCCTGTCTGATTGGGCTTCAGTATGAAAAGGGTTAATGCAGCCTGAGAATAAATTAAATCTTCACTGCCATAGGTGTGACTTTAACCTCAAAAAATACATTACAATAGCAGCGTCAAAGACTTTAGCAACTTGGCCGACTACCACAAACCTTGAATGTTTTCGTTGCCAGATTCATTGTTTTGAAATGGATATTCATTGCCATCTTACAGGTTTTATCACTTTTAGCAACTCTTGACATGGCTAGCACCAACCTAGATATGGATGCACATCCGCAAAGGAAAAGTGTAGGCATATTTGTCTTGGGTTTATTTCCTGACAAAAAAGCACGCCCAAAGGGGCACACAAGGTCAAGACATGGGGGACATAGGACAAAAAATTGCAGGAATCCTGTGAACCCATGCTCTAGGTACAACAATGCAGATCCAATACATCATCAAATTTCCTGGAGAGAGTGAGTGACTGACAGACAGACAGACAGAGAGAGGTGGGGACACTCACAGGGAGATAGTTGGCATTGATATAGTCAGATCCAGGTACATCATCAATTTGCCGCAGCTTGACACGGCTGTGGTCAACTATAACACAAAAATAATCTATTAATGCATAATTATAGCCCCAGGTACTTATTTTGCATTTTCTTGAACAATAAAATTGAACTTCAATAACCTGAATTTATATAGGCCTAAAGTTTTTGATCGTTTCAAGCTTGTGAGGTTGCAGACAAGAGAGTGCCTTACATCTGGAATAAGCAATTCATTCGAGTAATACTCTATATTTGAGTGACTGATGTTTAAGTCATTGGAGTTTTACTGTATAATAGTTTACATTTCAGATTAAAAATGGTAAAAGATATAAGATCGAAATTGCAAAGCTATGTATAAGATGAAGGTTTAACTACATGTGGGCAGTATGTACAAGATAAACTTCAAAAATTTGGTACTCAATGCAAACATTCAGGGCATTTCAAGTATACTTATGGTTAGTACATACCTTCTATTCAAATGACTCAAGCTTATGTCTTGTGCTTGATCCACACGAGTTTAAACTCATAGAAAAACTATAACCGTTAATTGTGTTATTTATTGTTGATGTGTAACAGTGCTGAAGCATCAATAACTGCCTAGTTTACAATATGATGTGTAGGTTGTGTAGGTCCCCATTGAAAAGGGATCGGAATAAGGTTACTAAAAAAATTCTTTTCTTAGAGTTAATCTTAGAAACTCCTGTTTTCAAACTCATGTAATCATCTAAAATGGTCCTTGTTTCTGTGCTGTCCCAACATTATGATCTCAAAATACTGTGTGCATTCATCATGCTTTTGTCTTGCACCATAATTTCTCATGTATATCATGGATCTAAACGCAAACAACACAGACCCAGATCTGTTGTTGCATCATGTGCCAGAAAATTCTGAGTTATGCTATTTGTTCAACTGATGGTTTCAATAGAAGAACAAAGTCCCTGATCTACCTGTATATTACACAACAACAGATCTAGGTGTATGTTTTCTTGCAGTTGGGTACACAATGTACACAGGTAAATGTGGTAATCAATACACAGATGGGTTTTGCACCTTTGGCTAAAGTAGGAAATATACACGTCATATATTCACTGAGTGGAAAATTAATAGAAAACCAATAAATCATCTCAGGAGCTCAAATACTCATATTTCTTGTAAGTGTTTGAAGAGAAGTACTATCCCATTAAAAAATTCAAATTCTGAGTAGATATCTCTGACCACTGCTTTATGTTGCAGATCTATTTTGGTCCTAATTTAAACTTTCTGGTGGAGTACATCTGTCTCAAATCCTACTAACCAGCTCTCTTAGGCAATGCCCTAATCATACATCTTTCCTGCTGCATTGTATTTGCATAAGTAAATAGCAAAGCCTGGTATCGCCAACCATGTTGTATTACGAAATATGTATATCATTATCATTTTCTATATGATATGCATCACAATAGTAAAAAAAACATTGCTTGTATCACTGCAAAAATCTATTGCAGGATAGATTAAATTTCTGGAATAAAACCAAACAAAGTTTTTTCTTTTGTTTCATTTTTTTAAAAATGTTAATTAAACATTGATCTGATAGACAAAAATGATTTAAAAACATGTTTATTCCCATATTTTGTTCAACAAATGCAAACAATGAGTGAAAATAAGCATGGAGGATGCATCTATTAAGACCACAGCTAAAATATCTTGTTCTCTATGAGAGCACTTTAGAGTTCTCAATTGATGATGTGGTCCACTCGAGACAAAAACTCAAACATGACTCGAGCTCTGGAACTAAACACACCATGCGCTGATGTAATTTTCTTGCCAAAATATATATGTGTATTGAGTAGAAATGAAATGCACCAAGTGGCATGGCACCTGCATGGTTGTGTTTTGTTTTTAATTTGTTTATATATAGATATCTTGTACATAAAATTACAGTGAAAGGATGTAAACTGTGCCTTCTTGATTGAATTCATTAATTGGATACATTAAAGTTAAAGATAAGCACTTGATTATATTTAAAATGTGGGAGGGGAAGGGTTTTGTGGAGGCAGGTATGTTTACATTCATCAGGAGGAGGTAGATTAATAATAAATCTAATTTAATATAGAGTAAGCTTATAAATGTAAACACTCAGGTGGAAAATGAATATTTACCACAATGAATCAAAATGTGCATATAGTTTTATTTCAAAAATACTTTCAAACTTCTCTGCTATTAATAATTGCTATCTCATAATTGATTAAACTTCACTGAATTTAAAAAGATTGTGTGTATAAGTTAATTAGGTAGACATAGTAGATACAAAGAGACAGTTTATATACATATTTAAACAGCCTTGATAACTTCATTCAAAGGAACAGAAAGATGACAAGAAAATGTCCATTTTTGGACAGTTTGTATCATTTATTTTATGTTTCATTCTACTATCATAATGTATTGATAGTTTAAATCTGTATCATTATACAATATCATCGGAGTAAAGATTACAATAAATTGCTCGATTGATGGTATCAAGCAACCTTTAATAAACAGTGGACCCAACTGTGATGATCATAGACCCAGATATGCAACTGCTTAATGTACTGGAAGTTCAATTTCTACAATGCTGACATACAATCATAAAGAAAACAAACGGCATAAAACCTGACCTATTGGCACATTATGTTACAGCAGATCTGGGTCTGTGATGTTCACAGTTGGGCATGCATTATATACAAGCTAATAGTGTATATGAGCTACAATTGAACAATGTAACAATATAAAACCTTACAAGGCAGGATGTTGAAAAAGCGATTTTTCTGATGGTTTTCCTCCGTGTCGGATGCTTCATGGGGATGGTGTGGACTTAGAGTCTTCAAATCCTTTTATGGGAGGGAAATAACAGCATTAAATCAATATTATAACTGTAAACATAATTTTATTTTGTGGCTACTAACATTTATATTTCTCATTTCAAAATATCTGTGCAGATATTGAATTCCATGGATCTGTCACTACCAGTAATTTAATTTAACAATAAAAAAAAAAATTGCAGCTATTTATTTTTTTTCCGATAAGTTCTCCTTGAAAATTTAGCTAAAGTAAAAATCACATGAAATAGAGATATGAGTGATGGGTGCATTGCAAAGTACCCTGCTTACTAAAATTTTGTTTAGTAGGGTTTTAAACTATAGGGGTGTGACCACAAATAATGTTACTTAACTTTACAAAATGAGGATATAAAATGTTGGATATCAATCCAATAATTCTGGGTATTTATTTTTAAGGTACAAAAAAACTCACATGTTGAAAAGAAAATGGACCATCAGTCCACTAATTAATGATACTGTATCTCTAACATTAACCTCATGGAAAGCAGATAGCTAAAAAATAAACTCATCTGAGATATCATCAATATCAAAGCTGTATACCAAATGTGTCTGAATTTAACACATTCCTAGATAAAGCTATGCTGTGAGTTGATGAGGATGGGAAATCATACTCATCTGAGGTGTCTTGTTAATATAAAGCTGCATATGATATTTGGTTGAAAAATAACAAATTTTGGCAAGGCTAAACTGTGGAAGCTATAAAGCTTTGAGGGATTGGCAATCTGACCCATAACTCTTCCAAATGATGCTGTGAAATGCTGGAAATCAAACTGGTTCATTGTCTCAATAAAATAAAGCTGCATGCAAAATTTGGTTGAATTCCAACAATCCCAGGTAAAGTTTTGCAGCATAAACTAAACTTAGGAAGTTAAGCAACTAGTTGCCTTAAGTCTTTTAAATGATGGAATGCTAGAAATCAAACTCATACAAGGTATTATCAAGATATAGCATCATGCCAAATTTGGTTTAAATTGAAAAAATCTTGGTAAAGTTATGTTGCAGAAAGCATTGTAAGGGGTATGAGCAATCAGGGGTCATAACTTGTTATAAATTATTATACAGGTACAAAGTAGAAGGCTATGATTTCTTAAATAAAATCATTACATGTGATGAAATTTGGATACACTACTCTGAACCTGAGAGTAAGAGACAAAGCAGTGTATGGAAGGAAACAAGTTTGACATTGCCATAAATGCATGTCTTTCCAAATCTGCTGGAAAGATTATATGCATTATGTTTTTCAAAACACAAGGAATAATTCTGAACCATGTGGTTACCAGAAAACACCACAGTGAATGGACAATAATATGCCACTGTAATCAGATACAAATTTACTTAAGGCTATTTGCAAACGGTATCCAGACCTGTGAGGGGTGGATTCATTTTACACCAGGATAATGGCCCCACACGCACAGCAGAGTTTGTAATGCAGACCCTACAAAATCTTGGCATTGAAACCATAAATCACCCACCATGCAGCCCTGATTCAGCTCCTTGAGACATCTATTTCCAAAATTGAAAGTTTCATTACAGAAAACCATTATGAAAGCAGAGAGGAACTAAGGGATGCGATCACAGGGTTGTTATGAATGCTGTCACATTATGGGCTGCTGCACATGTTTAGGAAGACATGACCGGGTTACAAGATTTGAGAAGTGCATTAAGTCAAAAGGAAATTACTTTGAGAAGGACTACTAAATTTATTGTAAACAGTTAAGTAACTTTTTCTTTACAGCATTTGTTTAGACCTTTCTGATCAACCCTCATAAGTCCTCTATGTCAGATCCTTTAGTTCATATATGATCACTACCAAAATATGATAATTTTTTACACATTATTCTTGGTAATTAACAAAACAAAAAAACAATTGTTTTGTGAATGAAAAATGACATAAATAGAGTTATTACTTCATACTCTGCAGAAAACTTCAGGTTGCTGTCTTTGTGATAGTCTTCCACATACTCGGCAAAGTTGGCAAGGTTGATGGGCCTGGGGATAGTAAATTAAAATATTAAAATCATCAGACCTAACACAACGATTTCCAGCATGTTAAACTATTATGGTTATTGTTTCCACAGTAAATCCTTAAAGTGGCCTAGAACACTACTATCTCTGCCAATACATTTTTTAGCGTTCAATCTAGGTTTCATTTTTGTGCCAATGGCACAAAAAATGTTATTGATGGCCCACTCTATATGGCATATGTGTCTAAATAATCGGCACAAACTGTGCATATCTTCAGGCTGGTCATATTCCGGGTTGTGAATTTAACCTTTTAACTGCAATGTCCATTATGTAAATAAGCATTTGACCAAAAGAAATTGATTGTTTAGCTGGAGTTACAAGGATGCCAGCAGCTTCATATTTAACACAGAAATATAAAACAACCAGCTGCACCACATGCAAACAAACCTCTTATGAGGTGATTCTTGAACATGCTGATGACTTTTCTGCTGACAATTATCCAAAATAATAAATCAAAGTGACACTTTCCAAGGTAGAAATTTGTATCTCTGGCTCCTCAGCATAAAATGGCAGTGAAATGAAGTAGTGATAATTTTAAAATTATCACATTATTGAAAGATACACATGGAGTGATTCTTACTGAAATGTCATGAGATTTTTGCTTCACAAACTGGATTGAGGTTTGTCTGAGTAAAAAGAAAACAAGAAATCTGGAGAGAGTAATAATAATACTAATAATAACAATAACAATGATTATTATTATTATTATTATTAGTTTAATCTTGTTTTATAGTGCCCTTCTGGTGGAGGTTATGCAAGCCATGTTATACATGTACCACAATAAACACAGAAAAACAACATTAAACTCTTACTTATATTTGCAATTTATTTATTAATTTATTCATTCTTTAATTTTCATTTTGCTTTTATTTTAATATTTTAGCATCATGTTTAGAGTTCTCATTTGACATATAAATACTAATTTTGGTAAAGTAGTTCTCCACACAGTTTATATCAGGCATGTGCAACCTACGGCCTGCAATCTGGTTTCATTCACTTTATAATTTACATCACAGGGTGTGGTCATACAAATTGCTTATCCGGCCCGTGCCCTGGAGGAAGTTCCACTTGCCTGGTTTATAGAGAAATAACTGCAGCTCAACCTGATCACATGGTTACATTCTGATCAACAGAAATCCTCATTACATTTATCAATATAAATGCAATTATATAATAATAATTTTTTTAGTAAGGTTAACTCAGTAAATACTATTCCTCCTTGAGGCTCCCACAGCTAATATATACTACATGATTACAAGATTTCTAATTCTACACTTAATTAAAAACAAAAAAGGAGAATACGAACACACACACACACACACACAGACACTACATCTACCTGCACACACACACACACTAAAATTTGGCATCTAAATAATATGAAGATTATTGTTATCATTCTATTCTATTTGCCCAAGATTCAATGTTACATGACTGGAATTTAATTTCGATTCTAAATTCATCTATGCGTTTGTTTGATATTGAAGGAGTTGCATTATCTGCAAACATGTCTGCATCTGAATGTTCTAAAATGTTATGGAAGTCATGGATAAAAATGAGAAAAAGAAGTGGCTCTAAAACAAATCCTTAGGGTACATCATGTTTGACAACCTATTCTTTAGGCTTCATATTACCAATGGACACCTACTGTGTTTGATTGGTCATGTAGAAGAAAAACCAATTTATTTCAGTATCATCAAATTTATAACATTATAGCTTGGGTAGTAGTATAATATGGTCAACAAGATCAAAAGCCATCTTAATATCTAAAAATATCACACCCATACCTGCCAGAACACGTGTCACATCAAAAAAACACAATTTGACCCCCAAACCATCAAACATGGTCATGTTTTAAAAAAACAATTTTCAGTGATCTTGTGAATGAGAGAGAGAGAGAGAAAGTGCTTTCTTAGCACCAGGATATATGCCCATAAACTGTAGCCTGTATAAACAGTCAAATGCTCTAGGAACTCTATCACCACTGGGCAGTTTATACAGTTATCATAGAGAAAATTAAAAAGTAAAGGCAGTCAGAAATAAATAACCACCATCACACAGATTACTCAACTGGCTGACAATAGCAAGGTGATTTTGTGTTAGGGGTCCTCTGAGAACTGCTGTGAGCAAGCCCATTAGGCTTATTTGCATTGGTAAATTACATAAGTGGAACAACCCAATTTGTTTGAAGTTAGGTAAATCAAAGAAATGTGTGCTAAAAAACAAAAGTTATTACACTTTATTGCCCTGAATGAGAATGTTTAAGCCATCCTTATTAAAGATTACTGTCTAGTTTGTGATCAGTGACAATGTTTCTTTGAAGTTGGATTTTACTCCATATATAAAATTGCAAATTATGATTGATTTCAGTAGTAAATATACTTTTCACGAACTGCAAACACCATATTGACATAAGAGTAATGTATACAACATCCATCAACACAGCATTAGGGCAGATGCAAACATTCAAATGATCTTCAGAAGAGTTTCAACAACAGTAGCATCCAGTCTATAATGAGTGCAAAGATGAACAATAATGACACCTGCATCACCTTTAAACCCCCCAATGAACTAATGAGTGCAGCAAAGTCAGTAAACTACAAGTTAATATTTTATTCCAAAATCCAATGTATTTTAAAGACAAACTTTGTGTCATTCTGATCATGTGAGTCTATGCACATGTGTATGTGTGTTGATGATATATGACAATGTTACCATATATTGTTTGTTTGTTTGGAAGTGTATTAAATGCTTCCAAAAACATTTTATTTTCTTATTTTGAATTTCCAGTCATTTTCTAAATGATTATATAAGTAAATAACTTGTTTTCAATTACACAACATCGCTTATGTGGGTCATATGCACACTCACCCCATTGGGACCACAAAACACTTTTCATCTCTCATAAACCCCACAACACTTTCTGGAAGGTTGACAGGTATGCACACAAGTTCAATTGAACTTGTCAATCTCCTTTAACCATGTATATATCATTGTTGTAACAGCTGTCTGACAGGGGTATCCTTTCTTAAAATCTGACTGTTCTTTATTATAAATGGAAAATGTGTAGAAGTAATCATATACTGTTTGAGCTACCTGTTTTTCAAAGATCATTGATAGTGTTGGAAGCACTGAGATAGGTATGAAGTTTCCAGGTTCAAATTGTGCTCCATTTTTATAGATACAGTGGGACCCCGCTATAACCCGGTAGTTGGGAGCCATAGAATCCGACCGGGCTATGAGCCGAACCGTGTTATAAGCAACCATGTACAATACCAACACATTTTTGGATTTAATTGGGGGGGGGGGGGGTTACATAAAGACGGGTGCGAAAATGCATGGCACAATTACCATTTTTGATCAATATATATTAAATGAGAAAACCATTTGCTGATATAATATATTACTTTATTCAGAAAACCATGCATTGGTACATACACGTGTCTAATTTATATATATACATGTATAATCTATTGCATGAAAAGAATATCAACACCGTGTACTCACCAGCGAATCTTGTAACAAACATTGAATCCATAATACAAATATTTCCATCGAAAATATCCACACACGGATGTAGAATATTCAATAATTTTGTCACAGATCATTATGTGACTAATACAATGAAGAGAAAGTAACAAAAATTACGTAACGGGTGTATGTAATGAATGATGAAAAAGTACATGTATGTCCGACGATTAATAAACGGTGTCGCATACATTTTACACCACTACATTTCTCATCTGTTAGTAGTTATTATTTTTTAAAAAACTCTGTGATTTTTAGCTGCTTTCTGCTAATATCACGTCTGCTCTTGGCAAAGTCAAGAATAGTTCTCAGTTGCAGAATTCGAAGATAATCAATATCTTGCGTCTCCATCCATCTCAAAGCACACTCTAAACCTTTGACAGCTTCTGTAGCTAATGGTGGGCTATCCTCAGGTGAAGTGTCTTCGCTGTCATCATCAGAAGTATCACCATCGTCAGCATCACCACTAGTGTTTTGAGACTTAATATTTTTAATAATTTCCGCATCCGAAACGTGGTCTGCAACTGGACATTCATTGTCAAAATTAAGCCATTCATCAACGCGTTCACGTGACTGCATCAGCTCCCCAAATGCCCTCTCAGCCTGGAACACATCATTTTCCGAAAATCCATCGAATAAACTATTGTCATCATCGGTGATGTTGCCTCTGTCTTCCTGTGTACTAGTAAATGCTGCCCCAAGTCCTTTCTCCCAGCAGTTCTCAATGCAGCGTGGCGTAATGGCATCCCAAGATTTGCCGCCGAGGTACATTGCTTCTTTCAAATTTAAACTTTTTAGTGTCGCCTGGACTGAGGTTTCATCGCAAACAATCTTTTTAACAAGTTCTCTGCGATAATTCATTTTAAAAACTGCTATTATTCCCTGGTCCAGAGGCTGAATTCTTGAAGTTGTGTTTTTTGGGAGGAAGCAACCTTTTATTTTCCCATCAGTACTAACTAGACATTCTGCAGGTGGGTGTGCGGGGCAGTTGTCTAATAATAATAGTGCCTTTGGCTCCATCTTCAGATTTCTGAGGTTTGATCGAACTGATGGTACGAATTCGGTTTGAAACCATTTTTCAAATAAAGCAGCTGTCATCCATGCGTTTTTTGTGGCATCATATGAAAATGGTAGGGTGTTCACATTCAAATGATGGAAGCACCTAGGTGATTTGAATTTTCCAATGCATAGTGGTTTAAGTTTGTGTCGTCCCGTTTTATTGACACAAAACAACAACGTTAACCGTTCTTTTATTCTCTTAAATCCTTCATGTTTATGTTCATCTTTTTTCACAGCTAGGGTGGTGTCAGGTATCATTTTGTAGCACAATCCTGTTTCATCACAGTTGTAAATCTGCTCTGGGGAATACCCACCTTTCTCTATTATTTCCCTCAATTCATCTGAATAGTTCATAGCAGCTTCAGAATCTGAAGAGCGAATTTCTCCAGAAACTGTCACATTACTAATCCCATGTCGTTTCTTAAAACGATGTAGCCATCCATTGCTTGCTTTGAAGCTAGAATCTTGCCCATGTAAATCGTTGTTTAATTTTTCGGCTTGTGCCTTAACAATTGGTCCTGATAAAGGCACTCCTTCAGCTCTAGTCTGGACAAACCACTGATACAGGGCTGCATCAAGTTGGGTGTCTCCTGCTAGTCTTGCTTTTTTCCTCATCATTCCCTCACTTTCGTACAAATCCAGAACCCTCTCTCTTAATTTTGCTTCATCTTTCTTCCATCCTCGAACTGTCGATTCATCGAGACCTAAATCTTTAGCTACATGCGATTGTTTAACACCGGACTTGATCCTGTCCAATGCTTCAATCTTTTCTTTAACAGTAAAAGCATTACGTTTGCGTTTCCCATTTTCCATTCTAAATGTATACAAATTAACACTTTTAATCCTATTGGTTTGAAAATCTACAGCAAGAATAATAGTCATTAAACAATGGGGGTATATTTGTAGTAAATTTACGACATTATTTACTGGCCAACAGATTGCATAAAACAACACCGCCAAGCCTTACGCACATGCTGGCGGCTTTGTTTCTTTGATGCTGTATAAATCGTTGCCCTATGATTTGAACAAGTATAGCTCGGTAGTTCACTTTGATGATAAACAATGTACTTAAATTAATTGATTTATACATTCTGGTGAGAATCTTTTATCAACCGCCACATTGGCTGCTGCTTAGTTGTGTATGAAATTAAGAGAACATATATCGGAGATTATTTGAGCAACGACTGTATTCGGAATGCATTCAAGACAAACAAAGTAGAAACGATGGCTTCATTACTCAGGAATCAGTAATTATAATATTGACACTTATGAGCTGTAATTTTTCAACAATAAACAAAGATCAAAGTTCTCAGTAGGCCCAGCAATTGGTTCGTATTTCCGACGTTTATTTTGGCACAAAAATAGAAGAAATTTGATAATACATTTTCTACACGTTCTTTTTCGCACTGTTTAGACGAATATGAGAATGATAATTAAACTCTTGACGTATTTAGTTTTTTTCATACTTAAAATTTTTTTTTTTTTTTTTTTTTTTTTTTTTTTTTTGGTCTTTGAGAAAAATAACTGTAATAAATTACCCGAAATTTCGGGAGCCATGCCACGACCGGGTTATATCCGAATTCGGGTTATAGCGGGGCGGGTTATAGCGGGGTCCCACTGTAGGTGCAACCTAAGTTTTTTTTTAACTTATCAGGAAAAATGTCAGTGTTGATACTTATTTTAATTAGATAGGTAATTGATCTTGTAGTAGACATTTTAATAATTCTGGGCCCTATATCATGTATATCATCAGTTTTTGAGGAATTTTTAAATATTTATCTTACTAAATGTATTAAACACATTACTCTCATGAACATTTTAAACAGTAAAATGAATATAAATATGAACTTTCTTATTTACTTGGTCAACAATGTTGTCTGTATAAATGCTTATACGGTCAGTACTGTCTTCCCTACAACTTGGAATTAGAAACTGTTTTAAAGGGTTAAGCATCTATTAAAAAAAAATCCAGTTTTGTGAAGTGTTTTGGTTTTCCTCAGTAGCTTATTGCCAGTATTTCCTTTTTGATTCCTCTATAATACTTTTAGTCTTATTTTGTCATTGTATGCAACTGACAGTGTCTTGAAGTTTGCAAAATCTATCTCTATTGCATCAAGCTTCATTAATTTCAGGGGTTAACCATTTACTCTGTTAATTTTGGTTGGAGCACGTTTATCTAGAACTTAAATATACAATACCATGAATCAAGGGCAACATTAACATCACCTATGTTTTTGATTTCATGAAAATGCATTTGGGATAAGTCATAACAAAATTTATTTTCGCTAAACTTATCGAAATTCCTGAATGTAATTTCTGTACAGATATTTTCAGGCCTGGTTCTAACAGAAGTGACTAGTCTAGTTAGATTGAAGGTTTCAAAACAAAGTGATAAATTTTTTAGGGGGACTTTGCATGTAATCTATATTAAGTCACCAGTGATGATTGTTTTATATTCAAGAACATCCGTGAATGTTTTAATTTCACTTTCAAATTTTGTAATCCACTCCACAGTAGAGTTTGGAGTTCTGTATGCAGAGCATAACAACACTGGTTTTGATTGCAGATGTAATACTTCTATCAATATCCGTTCAATACCATTTATTTTCAAATCTGGTCACACCTCGTAATTTACTGACTCCAAGATGCAGACTATAATGCTTACTCCTGTCCAATTTGCTCTATCTTTTCTCCCTGATAGCCATCAATAATAAGTGATTAATTTGCTATTTTTTTCATGTAAAAATGTTTCAAATGTACCAAGAATCCAAAACTGTTCTCCACTAATGTAGAAGTGGTTTGATGTCATCTAATTTTGGTACTGTATGGTGAATATTCACATTTGCTATTCTTAAACCTTTTCTGATATGGCCAAGTGTTGTGTGGCAGATTTCAAAACTGCAGCATTCAGACTGATTCCCACAATCTTTTGAAAAATCTGAGTTATTACTACAATTATCTAGAAGAACATGATTATTAGAAGTTTCTTCATGAAAATGTTAATTAAGGTTTGCTTTGAGATCAGTTCATGTTTCAAACTAAACAGGAGTTTCTTTACTAATTAAACACGGCCACCATATTAAATTTTACAGGAGTGATGATTTAGATTAATTATAGCACTATTGTCCTCTTTTAACTTGGTAAAGGGGCTGGAGTAAATGTGCTGGGTTATCAATGTACAACCTGTTAATTTCTGTTTGATGCACACTCCCACTGCATGCATTTACAATGAACTGTTCCAACCAGTTATGGTGGTCGTATCCTTGTATATGTAGTGTTCCGGTGCTGTGGTACAGATTAATAGTGCAACCATGGCTTTCAGTTTGCAATGTATAGATGGTTCCATACTGATTTTGAGGCACTTACTAAATTCATCTCTTTATTAAGAATCTCATAAATCAGATTTAACACTTCCATACATGTGACAGAGCACAGAGGTCAGCATCAGACAGATCAGGAGATATGCAAAATTCGGACAGGAGTTTCTACTTCGAATCGTGGGATTTCATGAAACCAATTTTTAGTGTGCAAATGGACTAATGACAACGGTTGAACAAATATACTTTTTCTGTATTAAAATGTAGCCTTTTATACTGTCCTTATATGTAGCACAAGCATTTTTAGCCTTTCTTAGTAAATCATTGCCTGGATTATATTTGTGGCAGTCCTCCTAATTGTTGATCTCAACATTTAGAAGATGATATGTTGTTACTGGATCCTGGTTTCCTCTGTAGTCAGCCTGAAATTTGCTCAGAATAGAAAATGTCCTTTCAGTGTCTGCATTGGAATGGGGAAATGTTAGTACTGCTCCATTAAGTCCAGCAAGAATTTTAATTGTTTCCTGCCTGTGAGTAGATTCAGGTTGCTGACTGCCTGCCATAACTTCTCAAAATTGGTGCCATCTGGGTCGAATTTGGGAAGTTTTTCTTAAAATAGACTTTACATGAATCTCAGAAATACATACTCGTGGCCCTCTGAACTTGATTCCAACCAGTGATATTTCTGTTTGTATCTATTATCGAATTTTCTGTCATATTTTGGTTGTTTAGATTTTGACATTTAAGCATTGGGAGATAACACATGCTTAGATATTGACAAACTTTAAATACAGACACCAAACAAATCTGTTTTATGCCACCCGAGCTCTTTAGTAATGTCTAATTCAACCATATTCCATTTATGCCTTTAATCCTTTCCAAATTACTTCTGATCACACATAGTATAATCCATCTCCACAAACTTCAATTTAGAGTTTAACACTGAAGATCCAAAGCCAAACCAATCCAGCCAAAAGAATCCAAGTAATAATAATTGTTTCATGCTGCTTGAACTCTTTAGTAATCCAATCATTATCTATTAATGTCTTGAATCCTTTCTGAATTACTACTGATCATACATAGTGTAATCCAATGATTAATTTTAAATTATTGTCTCATATTAGCAATTAAAGACCTGATGTGCAACTTCTGCACTGAGTATTCGGAGAAATACGAAAGTGCACAGGGTACTTCATTCATTGATGGGCATAAAGACTTTCATAAATTGTCCCTGGAATAAAAAAAATTCAAGCTCCTTACACGTAATAGCAGAGGGTTAAGTGAAATTAAAACATAAAGTAGGTTCCTCCAAAGCAGAGCAAATTGTGGCATCTATGAACAAGAGCATCTTGAAGACTGAACATGAACTTTCAACTTTTCGCGAGTCTTGCTAGTGAAATATGGTTGTTATTGTTTGGAGTTGATGCTGATGTTTAAATTTAGCAGGGTCTGTGAAATTTAGGCAGGATCAGTAAAAATTTTATTATGGTGATCCTGTGGATTAATGAAAATAAAATCCTAATTTCGAGCCTTGTCTACATTGTTTTTAACACTGAGAAACTGTATTCTATGTATCTGTTGACCATATTAATGCAGAAGTAGACTATTCATATCACGTTCGCTAAGACTGAACAAGAGTATTATGACCTATCCACCATACTGCATGAAAATCATTATAACTTTGCAGTCTCATCCCCTGCCTTCTTCACTTTGTTCATAACATAGTGAAGGCAAGGCGCCCGGCTACTAATACACAGGCACATAATGGACATACTGGGTCTGCCCAGCTGTACATATGGACTAGTACTGAATTAACTTTCTCCCTACCTATGTCCACATATAAAACTTCTGTTCAAAACTTTATCCCACAAAATTTTGATTTTCTGGAATTTCTTTAACACAATACAAAATGTGGAATTTTCACTAAAAATTCATAACAATTCCTCAAAATCCGGAATAGTTGGCATCTCTGCAAGTCAGTAGGAAACTTACCTGGTGAGGCACTTGCACCAAGACCAGGTAAATTTTCTTCTGACTCGGTATCATTCCATACAAGGTCACTAACAAACCATGTGACAAATTTACCCACTATTAACCTTAATGATCTTTTTGACAATATTTACAATCTATTCTATGTGGAAGTATGGCCAAGAAATGTAAAGCAACTTCGTGACAAAATAACATCATTTGTAATGCCACATCACATTGACCTGGTATTTTTTCTACAAACTCAGTATGGTCTCATACCAGGTCTTCATGTGACTCACTCTGACCAATGAAAACAGAAGCAACTACTTAGGGCTGGGGCAAAATGACCTTGCCTTTGGCTCAGGCACAACACCCAACAAACAACACTCCTGGAAAACAGTTCCCTCTGAAGAAGGCAATAATATAATAGCAGATTTATGATGCAGTTGCTTTATTTGTTCTTTAGTCTGCATATGTTTATTTGAATTGAAGGGGATTTTCCCCAATTAACATTTTAGTTTTAGAATAGACCCTAAATTAGTTTTGAGGTAACAGATGTAACAGTTGCAACAATGATTATATATATATTATATATATATAAAACTGATAAAAGTGTACCTGTCTTTTACATTTAATCTCCATTTAGGGAATGGCAATACATTGGATAAAGATATAAAGATAATAAGACTTATTGTACATCATTACTTACCTTGACCTTCTAACGGAATGACCTTTAAAGTCTTTGTGGTGTTCCCTAAAAGAAAATTTTAATAGCATTATAGGTTTCATTTCCAACACCATCCGCCCACCACCACCACCCCTGGAAAAAAACATGACCTCTGCTTAATGTATCCTATTTTTCAGGTCAAAATGTCAATTAATCTATATGAAAGCCATTCCAAAACACTGTAATGACACAAAATAATGCAAACTTAGCCCGTTTCAAGACCATGGAACAATGACTAATGACTGATCAAGAAAATCTAAAAATTCTGACCAGGTTAAAGCATACATATCTTAACAATAGAAATCTAAATTAAATAACTCTGTAACAAATGACTTTCATTTCAGTACCAGATGTCATTTTCTAAAGATTTTTTCCTAGAATTAGGACTTTGACATTTCTGGGTGACACTTTCTGCAATGACTCATAAAAGTTTCAGTTGAACTCATCAATATATACTACAGTAAACCTGAATCTGACTTGAAAGACCATCTCCACCCACTGACCACCTTTTATTTATGACCAGATTCCTAATGCACAGATCAATATTGTTACATACAAAGATTAACTCGATTGATGGAACATCTATGTTGAGAAAACATACTCTACCCACCCACCCCAAGTCTTTCACTGGATACCTCCCAATTTTGTATTTACTTAAGTTTAGTAAAACAAAACCCCACCACAATTGTTTTCAATCAGCTATTTTCCAGTTTCCTTTCCATAACAGGCCAGAGTCTAGTTCACTTAAATATGTCTTCCTCATGGATCCACTTTTTGTCACAGTTTTCTTTTTATGTATATTAAAAGTACAGGGCCAATTCTTTGTTCCTACAAATGGCCAGCAAGTCAATAAGAATATCTAGTGTCAAATCAGTTGTGTAGTGGAAGTTAAGTGGTTTTGATGCTGTTTACATAATACATAGTGCTATACATTTTACACCAGTTCAATCACTCGAATAATTCTGACATTGTTGACATGCCAGCCCTCACTGCCAAGAAATCTGTATTATAAATGATCTAATTGACAGGGAAATATTTTCTCTGACTTATGTAAGAATTGATGATGCCATTCAAATGTTGCAGACTTTGGGGCAAGGTTCTTGGATGTGTAAGGCTGATATAACAAATGCTTTTGAACTACTCATACCTGTGAAACCCTCTCAATGGTGCATTCAGTGTGTTAAATACTTAAATCAATATTTCTTTTTCACTTGTCTTCTTTTTGGTTATCATTCAAGTCTGAAATTATTCAACAATTTAGCTAACATCATTTGATGGATTGGTTATCGTATCAGTCACTTTTGTGATCTTTTGGATGATTACAGTGTACTTGGCAAAAGATTATCCTGATTCAGATGGTGACTGTGCCATGGCACTTATCACTTACAGATATTTGCTTCACTAAATATCCCACTTGCTCCCCATAAAACAGTGGGGCCTACTCATGTTCTTGACTATCTGGGAATTGTGCTGGATGCTATTCAGATGGAAGCCCATTTACCAAAGAAAAAAATAGATAGGATCATAGCTACCATTCAACAACTTTTACATAGGGAAAGGTGTACAAAGAGAAAGCTCTTGAGCTTTATGGTCCATCTGAATTTTGCATGTAGGATAATCATTATTGCACAAGACAGAATATTTGTTTCTTCATTTTCATTTTTCATTTCTCTCGTAACCTTGCTGGTCGTAGGGGCGCCACTGATGACTATGCGACAATCTCTCTCCATTTTGCCCTGTTCTCCTCCGGTCTTTGGGACTTTGCAAAGTCCATGTCTGTCCACTCTTTGATATTGTCTTCCCATCTCTTCTTCTGTCTGCCTCGTTTTCTCTTTCCTCTCACTGTGCCCTGTAAGATTGTCTTTGACAGGCCAGTTGAGAGTGAGACATGACCATACCATCTTAGTTTGTGTTTCTTTACAGTGGTGAGCAGATCTTCATAAGGTCCAATTGCACCTTGGATTTTAGTGTGCACCTCCCCATTAGAGACGTGGTCTAAGTACGAGATTTTCAGGATCCTTCGATAACATCTCATCTCTAAGGCATGGATTCTTCTCTCTAATTCTGCTGTTAGGGTCCATGTCTCATATGCATATAGGAATATGGATATGACGAGGGAGCACATAAGCTTGATCTTGGACCTAAGCGTGATGTTGCTTTTTTTTCCAAATAGGCTTCAGCCTAGCCAGAGCAGCTGTTGTCTCCGCAATCCTGGAAAGAACCTCAGGTTTTGAACCTTCATCAGAGGCGATAGCACCTAGGTACTTGAAGCTTGTTACTGTGCCCAGCTTCTGTCCATTCCCTCTTATTTCCTTTTGGATGCCACTCGGGTTGTTTGTTAGTTTTGTCTTTTCAGCGTTGATCTCCATCCCATATCTTAGTGATGCTTGATTGAGACGGTTCACTAAGGTTTCAATTTCTTCTTCATCTCCTGCTAAGCCATCGATATCATCACCGAAGCGCAGGTTGGTGATTGTTCTGCCTCCAACACTGACACTGCCCTCATGGTCTTCCAAGGCATCGGACATGATCCTTTCCAGGTAGATACTGAAGAGAGTGGGTGAGAGAAGGCACCCCTGTCTGACTCTGACTGTGGTTCTGAACCAGCCTCCTATGTTGCCATTGATGAGAACTGTACTAGTCGCCTTGTCATACAGGGTTTCTATAGTGTGGATTAGTTTTGCGTTTATGTTGTATATCCGCATGGTGGCCCACAAGGCTGCATGCCATACCTTGTCGAAAGCCTTCTTGAAGTCAATGAAGACATGATAGAGGTTCTGTTGATGCTGGAGATATTTTTCACAGAGGTTTCTAAGATTGAAGATCTGTTCTGTAGTGCTACGTCCTGCTCTAAAACCTGCCTGTTCTTCCACAATGATGTGCTCTGCTTGGGGTTTCAGTCTGTTGAGGATAATCTTCAGCATAATCTTGCTTGGGTGACTGATGAGACTGATTGTTCAGTAGTTCTGGCACAGTTGTAGATTCCCTTTTTTAAGAAGAGTCACGATCAGAGACTGGGTCCATGGGGTGGGTCAGTCTCCTGCTTGCCAGATTTGGTTGCAGATTGTTGTGAGGACATCTATCATGGAAGTTCCTCCTGCTTGAACAAGTTCTGCTGGTATATTGTCTACCCCAGCTGACTTCCCCTTCTTTAGTGCCTTTACTGCAGCCTCTACTTCGTCCCTCAGGATCGGGTGGTCAACCTCTGTTGTTGTCAGTGGTACGTTTAGTACAGCTTGGTCTCCAGAAGTCTCCTGGTTGTAAAGCTCCGAACAGTATTCCGTCCATCTGTTAAGAATGTCTTGGTTTTCTGTCAGACTCTTACCAGCCTTGTCCTGAATAGTATCAGATCTCCCCTGTTTCTCTGTTGTCAGGTCTTTCACCAACCGGTATGCCCTTTTACTGTCATTCTGGTTCAGGCTTTTCTCGACTTCCTTGCATTGGTCCTCTAAACAGCTTTCTTTTGCTTTCTTTATGCTCTTCTTAATCCTGTTGTTAATCTCATTGTATTTTTTTGCTCCTTCATGGTCTCCTCGCTTACTCTTCAGTTTTCTCCTCACATCACAGAGGTCGAGGATATCTGCTGTGACAAAAGGCTTCTTTATTCTTTATTCTACAATGCTTGCCAAGGATCTCGCCGGCTGTGTCTATTACTGCCTTGTTGAAGGTGATGATCAAGGAGTCCAGGTTTATTTAATCATGTCCCAGAATTGTGAGTGGTGCAAATTTACCTCCTATTGATGCTTCAAATGCTTGAGCCACGCTTGGATCTTTAAGTTTTTCAAGGTCGAACCTGATCCTAAGTTGTCTTGGCTTATTGCTCTTCCTCAGATGAAGTTTGATAGTCATCATCAGCAAGTCATGGTCACTTCCTATATCAGCTCCTGGGAAGCTACATGTTTTGGCAATGTTTACATTAGACCGGAAGCGCTTTCTCACCAAGATGTAGTCAATCTGGTTGTGATGTTTTCCGTCTGGGCTGTGCCAAGTCCATCTTCTGGATAGTTTGTGGGGGCCAAGGGTGTTCGTTAGCACTAGGTTATTGTATGTGGCAAAGTCCAGGAGCTTGAGTCCTCTCTCATTGGTCTGCTTATTACAGTATGGACCACAGACTTCTCGCCAGTCTGCTTGTATGTCTTCTCCTACCTTAGCATTCCAGTCTCCTTGAATAACCAGAATATCTTTCTTGGGTGTCTGGTCTATGAGAGTTTGAAGTTGGTCGTAGAACTCATCCAGTTTCTTGTCATCATGGACAGATGTTGGAGCATAGACCTCTATGATAGTGATGTTAAAGGGAGATGCCCTCACGCGGATTGTAATCATCCTGTTAGACACTGGTCGACAACCCATGACTGCACTCACAATGTCCTTGTTTCTTACCCTTTTACTATTGGCTAACTCAGTCAAAGAACTATATCATCATGTATATCTTGCTAAAGAATAGCAGATTTTAATTTGAAATGTGGTATTCCTTCTTCATAACTGGAATGGTATAGCCTTCCACCCTTACGAATGAACTTACATTTGCTGCTGATTTTGAATTTTATACTGGTGGATCTTAAATTTATGGCTTCGGTGCCTCGTTTCAAATGAACTGGTTTGTAGGTAAATGGCTTACTGGTATTTCCATTTATGATAAAGAATCATCCATGGCTTTTCTTGAACTATATCCTATCGTTGCTGCTGCTGTGCTATGGGGTGGTAAATGGACTTCCCGAAAACTTATCTTTAACTGTGATAATCAGGCAACAGTAGCTATAATTAACATGGGTCTTTCAACAATCCCTCTTATTATGCAGAGACTCACACTATGTGCTATGACTTACAGCTATGTTGTGTCTGCCCGATACTTGCCAGGTGTAAAAAATGGCATTGCTGATTCTTTATCTCACTTTCAGTGGGCAGATTTCACCAGCTTGCACCAGAAGCAAACTGGGACCCAGAAACATGCCCCCACCTTCAAGAGATTCTGTATTAACAGACATCATCAACCATCTGCAGGATGCTGAAATCAGCCCTTCAACACATATGTCTTACTAATCTGGCCTGCAGCATTTTCTCAACTTCATGGTTATAGCTAGCAAACACCAGAGATCTGGACTTCCTCAAATTTCAGAAGATATTCTTCTTCATTATGCAGCACATTGTCATGGGTACAGAAATTAAAACACAACACAATTTAATTTCACTTGTGTGGAATTCACTTTTATTATATAAAGAGTGGATTTTCAAACAAACTTGTACAGCCAGATGGACATCAGTGCTGTCATTTGTTGATTATTTTATGAGGAATTAAACTTTTACAACCCAATCTTCAAAGACCAAGGCTTCCTCAAGCTGTTCAGGAGCTTTTTCACCGTACATGGATATTATAATGGAAGTGGTGTCCTGTATTGCACTTTTGGCTTTCTATGGTGTGGAGAATTTACTACTTCTACTGGAAAGTTTGATACTACACTCCATTTATGTGTGAATCAGGACGTCTTTGTTACTGCTGATCACTTTATTTTGAAACTCAAATCCTCAAAACTGATCCTTTCTGCAAGGAATTACTTTGTTTTTTACAAGACAAACAATTCTATATGTCCTTATTCATCTATGGTGAATTTCTCAAAGTGCATAAAAGTATAGGTGCTCTTCCAATGGACCCATTGTTTGTGGATATTTCAATTTAACCATGCTCTGAAACAAGCCTTGTTCAAAAATACTTTATACAATTCTTTGCAAATTCTTCATCTGGATTAAACTTGTATAGTGGACATTCTTTTTGTATTAGCACTGCCACTAACACCGCTGCTGTCCGCAATGAAAACCACCTGATCAGGACTATACAGCGGTATATTCGCATGTCAGGACATTTTTTTTACAGCATGCACAAACATCTATACCATAAGAATTCCTACAGGATATTATTTCAGTGCTTGACATCTTGTCAATACAATTTCAGCTATGTTTAACGATCAGTTTGGCAAAACGCACTGGAGAAAACTTGCCAAAGTGTAAAGATTGATTCCATGCTGTTTCTCATCATCTCAAAATGGATTTTTCTGATGGCAAAACACTGAACATTACTTTTTTCCTGGTAGGTTTGCTATTCTGAATGGATACACCTTTCTTGCTCCTATGAAAGACATTCAAAACAACAATCGATTCTGCAAGTATTTTTGCTACCCCATTGAATTGAACGAAGGACTAAAGTTGCCGTTTGTGTACTCAGATGTCGAGTACAATGTCGTGGAAAACACAGCCACTCCATTGCTGAGAGTTATTCCTTTCAAAGTGGTTTCTGCTATACCTGCTTACAATGAAGGAGGAAAAACATATCACCTTCACTGAGAATTTGTACATCCTCATTATTTTCCTGTGAGTAAATTGTATTTTGACAGTGTTAATATTGGCATAAAGGAGATCTCGGACCAAATATTCTATTCTCCAAAGGAAAAGTCACATGAAAGTGGTTTATAACACTCCTAAAGTTAACATTTCCCGTATATCCCTATAGTGTCCCCCATGTTAAACCTATGGACATTTTTAACACATGATTTTCTGTAGACCCAACAATCATCCCCCAATGTAAACCAATGGCATAATGTTAATTCCCATAGACCCCTCAATCACCCCATATTACTACTGACATGGATGACCGTGCCAATATGATGCAATTTAAGGGCAAACTGCAAAGTCAAACAGGTGCCATGACTTCATTAAATTATGTTGGAAATTTGTTCAAATAAAACCTGATATAGGTTTTCTTAATGTAAAGCTTCATACCAAATTTTATTTTAATCCATTAAGTCCTCAAAAGTTACTGAGTGGAAATGAAATCTGTGACAGACATGATGTGACAGGATGGACAGGCATGGAGAACACTATACACCCCCTCCATAGATATGGTAGGGGCATAATAAAAATTTCCAGATTTACGATATAAAGCAGTCTCATGAAAGTAGCAAACCTCTTGATATTTTTCCTTCGCATGATGAAAATCACAACGATTACTATAACAATGACTGCCAAACCACCTCCAATCCCTCCACCCAATGCTGCTGCGTTTAGTCCATTGTCATGTACTGCAGACACTAAAAAAGTCAACAGGTGTTGTAAGTTTTTTTTTTAAAGAAAATACAACCACATGAAAATCTACAAAATGGGTGAAATAACAAGTCTGATCTAGTTCTGTAGCTTACCTTTGGCCATTTTGATTTTTATCAAGTGGGTTTGATCTTTCTACATATTCAAAACAGCAAAAGTTGTTTTTCATGTTTGTTATATACTCTTTAAAAAAATGACTTTCGATAATTTAACTTTAAAAAAGTCATCATTCAGTTTTAAAAATACAACTGTATAATAGGAGTACCTATGCACACACTTATGAATGAAAGTTCTGAAAGGTTGTACAAACCCACTTATTGCACACACTTATGAATGAAAGGTCTGAAAGGTTGTACAAACCCACTTATTGCAGTATAAATTAGAAGAACAATATGTAATAATGAATAGCAAGGTAATTAACTACCCTTCAAAAGTTTCATCACAGAGTTCTTGCGTATATATATTTCTATAATAAAATTGATATGGCTGAGAAATAACAGGAAAGTAACATTCGAGCTATTATGCATATGATATGCATTAACAGAATAAATTGGTGTGTATTTCAATATTTACAATGACAACTGCCTTTCAAGATAATGGTTAATAATTCTGTTTTGAAAACATTTAGATTTGTTTCTGATCTAATGGCTATGGGAAGTTCAATCCATAAGACAGCACCAGAGTAAGCAAATGATTTTTTTACAAGAATTTGTTTTTGGAAATCGTGTTCTGCAATTATTATTTGTAATTGATCTCAATTTAGGTCTTTGGTGTTGTTCTTCTGACTTAAAATGAAACATGCCATGCAAATATTTAGGGCAACATTCATTCTTAACTTTGAACATTTATATGGACTTGTGGTAGACTAATCTGTATTCAAATTTTGGCCATTTCAATTCTGAGAATAGAATTTTGGATGGTGTATCAAATGGTAGATTTAAGATAATTCTTGCTGCCCTTTTTTGAAGTTTGTGGATTGTTTCAATATTGTTATTAGTTTTATTTCCCCAAATTGTACAGCAGTAGTTCAATAGAGGAAGAATGAATGCATTATTAAATTATTTTCCAATAACCAAGTGGTAGATAACTTTTGTCCTCTGTAAAAGATAAATTCTCGAGTTTACTACAGAGCAAACATGTTTCACTTGCTTGCACCAGTCTAGATTCTTATCAACACAAACTCCCAAAAGATCAAGAACAGGATTTCTGTTCACTGATAATCTTGGATTAGTTCCAAGCAACACTGCCTTTGTTTTTAGGGTATTGATACAAATGTTATTCAGTGAGCACCAATATAAATCTTCACCCAATTGTTTGTTCAATGTTTGAGCATAAGAATCAGGCTTAGTCTTATATCAAATCTTCTTTATATATTACAGTAAACAATGCATGAATTCCAAGAACTTCCACATACAAATCAATGAAGCATGGCATGAAAGTCAATATAAAAAAAAAATTCCAAGTTCCCTAGCATCTAACATGAATAGCTAGCATAATAGAATCACAATTTTTGTAAAATTTAAGGGGACGTAGATAGGTTAAGAGACTATAAACAGAAAAAGATTGAGTCAAACGCTAAACACCCAGACAGAGATTAAACAGAGAGACACTGAGATTAAACATGGAGAGAGAGAGAGACAGAGAGAGAGAGGGAGAGAGAGCTGATACCTGCAAGTGTTTTAAAGGGACCATAACTTCTGGACAATGTGCAGCCTCCATTAGTACAGACAAAAGCAATGATTCTGCAAAAGAATGTTGCAGATAAAAGTGGCAAAGTGTACATATTAAAATTCAATAGGAGCTAATCTCATAAAAACTTGTATTCTAATACAAAGAAAATTTTCAGATGTAAATATTTTCTATCTACAAGATATCTATATACTAAGGTGTTCAGAGTTTCTTAAATCTTAGATTTCATTATAAAGAAAAGATCAAGAGTCATACAGAGATTACATAAAACCCCAGTCGCCCTGCTTAATATGTAAATACTCCACTGAAAGCACCCCATGTTGCATCACTCCATTTCTATACTACTTATACAACCCTATGTTGTAGCACTCTCAATGTACAGTAAAGCCCCGCTATAGCATGCTTCGTTATAGCACAAATTCTTATATAACATGATCGTGGTATGGCTCCCGAAATTTCATATATTTTTTCGTACATGAAAAAATAATTTTTTTTTTCAAAGTACGAAAAGTAATGTGTAAAAATTTAATTATCATTTTGGGGAAGAGATCGTGTATGAATTTGGATATAATATGATCGTGGCGTGGCTCCCGAAATTTTACACAAATTTTGGCAGTTTCTTGAACTACTGGAAAGCTTTGTGCCAAACTAATCAAGAGTTTGATTTAATAATTTGGGAAGATGTGTTGTATTCTTGAAGAAAAGTTGTCTTATGATTACATCTTTCTTTATATAAATAAAGATGCTGAACATTTCTATTTCTGAATGTTCATTTCAAATGTGTCAGTAGTCAATCACTGCACTTTGATCTTAGTTTATTTTTGAAAGATGTCAGCTCATTTTAAAGCTGATAAGTGTTAATCTTATTATTATTGACACATGAAAATAAAGTCATTAAGTCTTCTTTGTGTTTGTCTTCAATATATTCTGTGTACAATCGTTGCTCAAACAATGGCTGACATGTTTGATCATTCAACTGCATACACAGCCAAGCACCAAACAATGCAGTGGTTGATAAAAGATTCTCACATGAATTTATAAATCAATTAATTCAAGTCATTGATAATCATCAAAGTCAATCTCAAAGCTAAAGGTTGTTCAAACCATGCGGCAATGATTTTTAAAACATCAAAAAAACGAAAGCCGCCAACACGCACAAGTGGCTTGGCGGTGTTGTTAGACAATTGCCACACAATCAGTTGACCAGTGAACAATGTTGTCCATTCCCTACAAAAATGACCCCATTGTTCATTAAGAATTATTCTTGCTGTAGTCGTTTAAACAAATAGGTGTCCAAGTTTTAATTAGTAGTTATTTACAATGGATAACAGTACATGGAAACGTAAAGCTTTTACTGTTAAAGAGAAGCTTGAAGCCATGGACAGGATTAAGTCCGGTGTTTCCACAAGTCAGATTTAATTTCCAAGTGATATTTCCCAAGTTATCTGCCAGTGCACATGGGCCGATAAGCCTTTGGCTTGTAAAGGCACTCACTTTGTTTTCAAGTTGACAATCCTTCTGATCGAGCCGCGAATCTAATACTTGTTCAGTGCCAAGTAGAGTTCTACAACTTCCTGTGCATATACTTTGACCTTAATCCCTTAGCTTGTAAAGGCACCACACACTTTGTTTTCCCACGTGACAACCCTTTGATCAAGCCACGAGTTTGATACTTGTTCAGTGCCAAGTAACAAAGGGTGGTTATTTGAACTCCCCGTGATCTTGCCGCACAATTGACACGTGTTCAGTTGCATCCTTTAATAGATTTCTGACTTTGTGATCAAAGTGTTACTTGCAAAGCCCAAGCTCAGTCTCTGCATAAGCAACCGCATATGACAGTAAAGCCAAGGAATCGGAGTCGGACGAGATTTACGATGACTAGACAATGATATAGGATTTCAGAACTTTATCAGACAATGATATTATACTTCTGTGTGCATATTTTCGATGGAATTATTATGGACTCACTCTTACGCATGCCATGAGATCGGTTGGTTAGCACACGTGTTGATCCTTTGACTATTCATGCTATACATAAGACATGTATATATAAATGTACTAATGTATGGTTCTCTGAATAAAGTAAAATATTATATGTGCAATCTCTGTTTTCACTGCATATGTATTTCTCGTTTAATATGCATTGATTTAAGATGGTAACAGTGCCAATGAAGCACGTTGTTTTGCGCCCACAATCCCCCCCCCCCCTTTCAGCTAAATAGCTTGGTTTTGTCTAGGTTGGTTATAGCATGGTTTGGGACACGATCTTGTTTTGTGGACCCCGACCATCATGCTATAGCGGGGCTTCACTGTATATACATATCAATCTACACTTTGTTTCCATGGTAACAGAAACAATATTTAATGTAGAAAATTTGAAGTATATAAAAAGTTTAGTTGAAATAACTTGAACAGTTTGAGAATTCTGCTCTGGAAATTAAGATGTTTATGGACAGACAGACATAGAGACTGATAGATATAGTTATAGTTATATCCTGAGTCATTTACATTTCCTTCACTGCCAAAAAATCTGCTGGAGACAGAATGGTCTGTCAAAGATTTCATATATATAGATCGTTTGTATGCACAAAGTATACAGGGAAATTAGAGGCATCAGGAGTTTTGGGCCAAAAATAAAACTTACAAATGGTGAATGGATGATGAATAGACAAATTGATATAAGCATATAAGATACTGAAACTGAAAAATTGGGAATAGCAAAAAGCACATCTATATCACTATAATAGGTGAACAAAATTTCATAGAGATATTCTTTCTGTTAAATTTGGTCAAATTCTACTGAGCAAGTTTTGAGATGGTCATTTAAAGGTTCTTCTGCTTTTACTAATGGTAGCCATATTTGAACCCTCATCATCATCATCTGTACAACTTCAAAGGCATTCATGCAAGGATGCTTTCTCTCAAATTTGGTCAAAGTCTGTTCAGTAGTTATTGGGATGAAATTGTTTTAAAAAATTTAAAATTTTTAGTAACATCAGCCAAATTTAATGAAAGGTTGGCATTATTTGTACAAACTTAAATCAACCATCATGCTAGGACATTTTCTTTTAAATTTTGTCATATTCTGTAAGGCAGTTTTGAGAAGAATTGTTAAATATATTTTTGTTCCTATATTTAAAAATGACAGCCATATCTGATGGTGGAGTGACACGATTTGTACACACCTGTATGGTCTTCATGCCAGGATGCCCTCTGTCAAGTTTAAATGAAGCTAGTCTAGGGGTTTTTGAGAAGAAGCTGAAAATAGCAATTGTTGTAGAAATACACGATGAATGGTCAACACACAATGCTGGGACACAAATTCAATGAATAAGAAAATGGTTCTACCTGTATGAACTGTCTGGGTCCAAGGGCCCATTGCAAAATTCACTGCTAAGTTTATTATCACAGGATTCTGTTCCAACCTGGTATTGATAAACATTGTTGTTTTCCCGCTTTCGCCTCCTACCTGATCCTACCAAAGAAGAGAACTGCACTTTTAAAATATATTAGATAAAAACATAGTTATCTCATTAAAATCAGATTATTTTCAATTTCATTAAAGTTTAAATCACACATATATATGTACAAGATTCAAATTTTAATCTGTGTAAATTTTACTAATCACTTAAAAATTAGGTCCCAGTACACTACACACAAATGGTACATTGAGCAGTTTTTATGAGTAAAATGTTTTCATGCATTGATTTTGCAGACATTTTGGAAGATCTCACAGGACTTGTCACAGCAAGCCACTTGTGCTCTTTTTTTGTTTATTTCATCAGATGACATTTTTATTTCATAATTTATATTAAGGTATTAAATCTGTGGTAAATGTAATAAAGTTAAACATCATTCTGCTCTGATGCAATGTCCATCATCCATATCAGAAATGTCAGACCTTCTCAGACATAAGTAAAATTGAATGCAGTCATTACCACAAAAGATCAGCTTTTTTCCTGCTGTTACATAACTTACTAGCAGACTTTAAAAATGCAGCATATAAGAAGACATGTCAAGGTAGGTCATACCTTGTGACAAGAAGTAAAATTGATTTTTGCAAGACATGCCATGCACTAAATTCACACTATTTTAGCCAGACTTTCAAAATAATCTAAAGTTGATTGGAATCAACTATGTTTTTTCAAGAAAACTGTAGTTTTCCTGTTTGAATAAAATACATGACAACGATCTAAATTATTTACCTCTTGTATTTTTAGGTCTCTCAAAATAACTGGTTTCTATTCTGAATGCATGATAATTGGTTAATCTATATATCCACACACACACTCTCATATACACACACTACACTGCCAAGTTTTGACCAAAGATGTTCAAAGGAGATGGTCAGCATAACCTCTGTGAACAGTTAACATAAATGAAATGTTTTGAGTTTGATTTACCACAATCTCAGTATTTAACAAAACTTCAGTACTAAATTTTGGCTAGATATTGTAAGATAACTGATCTGTTGGTACATTAAATGGTATTGATGTACATTATATCAAAACAGAGTTAATGAAGTTGAAAGTTTTAAACTGTGCAAGAAATACTCATTTTTATGCTGATTTCTATTCTCATATTAGACAATGAATGGTCCTACTTCACCCACATATTGCCTATATCAAGACCCATCAAATTTTATAAAGGACAATTTGATACGTTTTGAAATTCAAATTAAGTGAGAAAGATTAGTTACATTGTCTCATCTGCCTAATGGTCACAGGCAACTAATCATTTTATGAGCTATGGAACCAGCCTATGTGTGGTGGTATGTGCCACTGCCATAGTCATGGTGGAGGCAGAAAAGCTAATGATGCATGAATATTATGATAAATAGAACATGGATTAACCAAACTTGTCAGGGGAAATGAGACTGGCTTGGAAAATTGAGCGTTTTAGACTTTATAAAGTATATTTTTGTGTACATGAGTAAATTTTGGGAGACTTGGCATGCTTTGGATGAAAAGAAAATTTTAAAAACTCTATGTCTGAATAATCAAGACTTTACTGTTGCCAAGAATTATTTTTTTTCATCGTGTAACAATTTGTGTCGATTTTTTGGTTGCTACAAACTACAAACTTTCCCCAGTAAAATTTATTTTCCATGAATGCTCAGGTTGCAATTAGAAACAATTTATTTAACTTGGCCTGATATGCCTCTAACAGAAATAGCGACCCTTCTAAATCCCGCTCACTCCATTTTTTTTCTGACTTTGCATATATGAGTAAACACAATGTTTAGAAAAGAAAGGAAAGAATGTGTTAATTGTGGATTAATATCACATAAATAATACCATAAAAATCCTTGCATAAATAATATCCCACGAAATTAACCTCCAATTATCACCAACACAATTATTTATACTAAAACCATCATTAGATTTAAAATAAGAGTCCCTAGAAAGGATTGACTTTCCACTAGCCAAAAAGAATTTCCAGGAATTCAAGATAAGACCTTTTGTTTTTTTAAATTACTGTGTGCTGAAACCATCCCTAATATTCTTGAGTGATAAGATTTTCAAATTAGCCACTGTGGCAACCATATTGGATACAAGATCACCACCATTTTCATTTCGGACAAACTAGACAAGAAGAAGACGATAAGAAGACTTTTGGTGAAAACCCCATGTTGATATTA
Organism: Margaritifera margaritifera; assembly: GCA_029931535.1. Taxonomy (NCBI): domain Eukaryota; kingdom Metazoa; phylum Mollusca; class Bivalvia; order Unionida; family Margaritiferidae; genus Margaritifera; species Margaritifera margaritifera. The sequence goes on from JAQPZY010001332.1 coordinate 1,815,394, forward strand.
CCATCCATTCAGGAGAATTAGTGCCAATATTTTCAATATGTTCATTGTGGTCACCACATTTGAGGTCAGATCTGCACTATTTTCATACTGGGCCAACATGATATCATATTTAGTCTTCTGGTCAAAACCCCATATTGATATGACTTTCCATTTAGGAGGAGTAACAATAGAAAGATTTTCAAGATGGCTGCCATGGTGGCATTATTGTATCATAAGAAGTCTTCCAGTGAAAACCCCATGCTGATATGACTTTCCATTCAGGAGGAGTAGCAATAACAAGCTTTTCGAGATGACTGATGTGGTGGTCATATTGGATGTCAGATTGGCACAATTTTTATTTAAGACCAACTAGACAATAAGAAGTCTTCCAGTGAAAATCATGCACTAATACAACCATCCCTTCAGAATACTGGATGTCCAGGTGGCACCATTTTCATTTAGAACCAACATAAGAAGTATTCTGGTAAGAACCTCATGACAATATGACTTTCCGTTTAGGAGGAGTAGCGAGAACAAGATTTTCAACATATCTGATGTTCAAGCAAAACCATTTTCATATAGAACCAAAAACATCATAGAAGTCTTCTAGTGAATATGACTTTCGATTCACAAGGAGTAGCAAGAAAAAGATTTTCTAAATGACTGCCATGACGGTCATACTGGATGTTAGATCAGCACAATTTTCATTTAGGACCAACTAGACATCATAGGAAGTCTTTTGGAGAAACCCCTATGCTGATATGACCATCCACTCAGAAGAAGTAGCAATAACAAGATTTTCCACATATTGGATGTTTAAGTGGAACCATTTTCATTTAGAACCAACTAGACATCATAGAAGTCTTCTGGTAAAAACCCATGTTCCATTCAGAAGGAGTAGCAACAAGAAAATTTAAAGATGGTTGCTATAGTAGCTATATTGGACCTTAGATCAGACCCACTTTCATTTAGGACTAAACTGACCTTGGGATAAATGTGTGTGTAAAGTCTGATGGCAATTCTCCAAGTACTATAAATCTTGTCACTAGCGGCCACCTATGGTAAAATGCAAAACTGGCCATTGCACACAGGTGATCTCTGTACACAGGTTGACTTTTTAACTTTGGTTATTGAACAAACAACATGGACCAAATATCATTATCATCATTATTATTATTATTATTATTATTATTATTACGTTATCAAGATTGTTTTATGTGCACTGTACAACAAAATCATAAAATACATGTATATGTTGTTCTCTCCCAAATTTATGTTCCACACAAGATTACTGTATCCTGCTCACTTTAATCCATCCTATAAATGAAATCATCACTGACTCTACACCGATCTTAGCTTGTTCAAGCTTTAAAAACAATATCTGGATTAATCAGTTGCTCTACTCACTGAGATCAAAAGACAGTCGGTTTATGTGAGAAGCCTGTGATGAATAGGAAATCAAAGGAAGCCATATATGGCTATTATTTGTGACCCATGAACCAAAACTTCACCTGCCTTTGCAGACAAGTTTTGAATATTGAATGACCCCTGACCCTAATGAAAGGGGATGTAAGTCGTATCTCTTCTCAAAGACGAACTTTGTTCTTCCGCGACAGCTTTAATTCACAGGCAAATAGATGAAGATATCTAAATATACCTGTCACACTGGCACAAAAGGTGACTTCCATTTCTGCTGCAATAACACAACTACTTTTCCCACCATCCAGCAAATGAATTGCTTCAACCCTGTACCCTAATGATAAAAACTGCCTCTCTTTCGAATTTGACATAGTGACACCTTTGAGTTACACTATGACTGGAGTATGATGAGTAAAGTGAGATAAGAAATGTTTGCACATTGATTCTCATGATATTCCTTTATCTAAACAATGCCTTCCTCATGAAGCAAAAGATTGAGCCATCACTGATGAAGATACACACCAGTGACCACTTAAGGCAGGGAGAAACCATGGTTTTGTTAGGAAACACCTGGTTGCTGACCGTGGAAGCCAGGTGACCATTACATACAGGACATTTAGATAGGAAATTTGAAATTGCGGGGGGGGGGGGGTTTAGAATGACCATTGTGAACAGGTGACCACTGAGTAAAGATGATTATTAGGACAGGTCTGACTGTAGTTTAGAATGAATAGTGATAACAAATCTGTGCTAACGGATGGAGGGATGATGGACGATGGACAACAGGCCATCCCATAAGCTCTGACCTGGTCTATGACCAGAAGAGTTAACAAACAACTAGATTCAAGAGCAACCACAGCCAGCATGTCTGTTTCATCATTCACACATCATTCTATCATTATTTTCATTCTTTGTATACATGTGTCTTCTATCAGTCCTGACATTTAATCCAAATATATTTGTTCCCCTTCCCATTGTTAATCAAGTTTTTTCTATAGCAACATTGTTCTTTTCTGCTGTTCTGTGCTTTAGTAACCAGTAACCACCTCTATCCAACATCACCAATATAATCCTAGACTTTTATGTTGAAATCTCTCTTCCAGTTACAAGTCTGTTTGTTGAAACAAGTCAATTTTCTATATCTTATAATGGATACTAAACATATATGGTATGAATATATCTTCGTGGGAAATGGATCAATGTCACAAAGTAAGAGAATCACTTGGCATGAGAGAAGCCTAGAGTGTTAGCAGTGCATATTTTGATCTGTATAATGGATCACATCATGACATTTGTTGACATAAATGAAAGGGGATGGGCAGAGCTTGAAAGTTTCACTGACTCAAATTATAAGTCATACAGAGAACAGGGCACAAACATTATCTAATTTAACCAGTCCCACTTGTAGGGTTAAACTGGATAATGTTTGTGCCCTTTTCCGTATGTATAACCTAATCTTGAAGATATGTATATCAAACAAAATAGCAGCACCCTTGGCAAGCATGCCAAGTTGTGTTATTGTGTCAAAATACCAAATATGTGTGCATATGGAAAGCATAAACTCTATGCAATTAGTATTGGATAGAACAATAGTTTCTTTTTTATTTGAAAAGCACCACCAGTCCTTTCAAAGGGAAAACTTTGAACACTCTCTGCAAAAAAGAGCTGGCCCTGACAGCCGAATCTTCTGAAGTTAATGAATACCTCTCTCTGAGACTTGGTCTGTAAATTTTGGGCTTTTAAAAAAAATGTTATCAAATTTATTTGTCAAAACAAAATCGACAAAAATGCAAACAGCATCAATGAAGCAGCACATATGGTCATGAGCAAAGCAGTGAATGCATTTAAGATTTTAATGGCTGGGGAAGTGAACCAACTCGGAGAAAAATGAGTTGCAGGTAGGTATGAAAATAAGCTATTTTAGACATATTTTAATAGATATGTTATAGCAAAGAGGAAAAAGGTGTCCTTCAGGATAACGGGACACTGTTCCTCCTCCTCTTATGGTGTTGTCAGCAGTCTTAAGTCTTCTAAAACCTGTGTACATTATTTTTTTTTAAAGCCTACATATTAATCCAACTTTGTCAAGCCTGTTACAGGAAACTCATTTTCTTTCAATGGCCTCAGTACCAATGAAAATGTAACTGTTTGCAAAACCAGGAATTCAAAATTTATCACCACTAAAATAAAGATGTCATAACATTACAAAATAAAACATACCTGAAGGTAAGGAGCTCAAATCTGCTATAGGCACAGGAAGTTTATATTTCATTTTCCCTTCCTTTCTAGCTGCAGCATATGTTGGTACATTCAATGTGGCAGCTGTGGTAGAATTGTCTGCATAAAAAAGTTAGGTTATTATTTGTAATATTACATGCTATAAAGATGTCTTTTGTTGACTTAAATTATTTTTTTAAAAAAGGTTCACCATCTTGTCAAAATGATTTCCCACCTAAATAAAGTTTTATGTCTGATAAAATGTACAATAAGAGATGGACAAAGAACTAGAAAAGTGGGTCTTTATGGAGAACATATAACTACTCCATAAAGAAAAAGATGGCAAAGGGCAGTATGGGTTCATATATGTCATTCTAATGAACAGAAAGCATAAAATGTATCATATATATTTAGTAGATAATACCTCATATAAACCACATACTATCTGAGAAGGGTGTTGCCATAGTTATGACAAGAGGCCCAAGTAAGCCCAATACTGCTCACCGGGCTTACATAACCTAACAGATAACCATTTCACTTAGAAGACTTCTGTGGTATTTTCAGAACACTACACTATGTAAACTATCTCGCAACTTCTAGATCATGCTGATTTAACTCCTGACTCTAGTCTGGTGATAAGAGTCCCTTGAAGGGACTGACACTCTACTGGCCAAAAATGATTTCCATAAATCCAAGATAAACCCATTTCTTCTTTTTAATTGCTGAGTATTGAAAAAAACTCTAACATTATTTCAAAATTCCAACATACCAAATTTGGTAACAAAATTATTTTCTTATGCTTGAGTTTACATGTTCAGAGGATAGATGTAAGTGCTGGTATGTGAGGTATGTGGTACGAGTATAAATTTACACTCAGAGAAACTATTATTTTATTATTTAACATAATCTCAACTTGAACTTTGACCTTTAAATCCCCAAATCAAGTGTCTTTCTTATGCCACATGCAAGCCATCCACAAAGTTCAGTAAAGATACATAATCTAGAACAAAAGTTATTGTGCACAAATCTTATTTCTTGGAGTCATAGTGACATTGACATTTGACCCCCAAATAGACAGCTTTCCTTCTTGCCACAAGTACCAACTATCTACAAAGTTTGGTCAAGATACACGGTCTTAAGCAAACTTACTGTGCAGAAACCAAAAATAGTCAGATGGATGGATAACTGGATGTTATAGCATGATGCATTATGCTGGACAGCAGGTGTATAAAATGACCCTGTGACAGTTGTTTCATAAAATGTGCTGTAGTGTTTGCAGTGTTTCAGTCTGGTGTGAGGGAAAAAAAATGGACCAATGGTGTGATCATACTGGACCAACCATAATAACCTGAGATATCATGTATATAGTCTATTTTATCTTATATCTGCATGAAAAACCACATAAATTACCATCACTAAGATTTTCCTCTTTGATGCCTGAGACTGACCATACTCTAACAGTACAAGAGAAGTCAAAGTGTACAATTCCATGTTTCTCCAACATAATAATCATCAGACTTTGCAATGTTTCAGGTTTCAAGCAATGTGTTGGTTTGTGAATGTTTTTCCTCTTTGCTTCCACCATGTTGGAATCCCTTTCTTCATTGGAAGTTTCATTTTCTATTTGACTTCTATCTTGGTTTTTGTGGGTTTTACTGACTTGTTCACTTGACTCATAATTCTAAGGTAATTTTTATTGCTTTCTTCGTCTGAACATGATATTGGGATAAAGAGAACAGTCACATGTATCTGTTGTTCAAATCAATCTCTTAGTGAAACCTTGCGGCCTTTATAAGTGTAAATGGCACTACTTAACGGTCATACCATGTGACTGGAAGTGCATAACTTGTGAAAATTGTTAAGACTACAAATGTTTTTTTTTTACACAAAAATGTTAATAAAACATGGATGGAAGTTACCTCAATACGCGGTGGTGATTTGTAGGTATTTATGCCAATTTATGCCTCCACCGCGGAGTGCTATCACAAATCACATTTCTTAGAGTCATAGTTACCTCTATATATGTCACTTGATTTGCTTCATTATTTCACTAAGGCTATTACAATTCAGTACCATGCTGAGCTTAATCTCAACCAAGAAATATTATGGGATATTCTGAGTACATGATTATTTCTAGATGATCACCATATATGGGATTCAGAGAATAAGGGAAAACAGATAGACCAAGAATAGCAACCAGTACAATCATAATAGATCAACTGATGAATTTTGTTTATTTTCATAAAACAATTATTGAGCAATTTAGACATTTAATGATGGGTTGACACAAGTGCATCAAATAAAAGATAATAAAATGTGCCTTGTTCGCTTTGTTTGCACTACACTTGCTGCATTAAATCTCTTTTATGCGGGACTTGGTGTCTATTTTGTGCACATCCCACAATAATTGGCACATCCTGGCCGAATCACTGTGTTTGTCATAAATCAAAGGACCAGCCCATTTACATTGTCTGATTAAAAGATATCATACATCAATGACATTTGTGCTAGAGTACTTGGGTGTCAAAATGTTCACTAATGAAATTAATGGAACAAATGGTCCTGCTAAAATATTTAATTTCATCTCATGCACAACATAATTTCATAGTCGACAAGTAAACATAAGTCATGTACTATCTTCAAAAAACAAAAAGTTATGTAGATACAGTCTACTTACCATGACTACAAATGGGATCCTTACAGCAAATCAGCCCTTTATCTTTAATTTTTCCATTGGAATCATTCATAAAGAAATCTCTGTTGATTTCTAACACAAATGACCTCTGACCTACTCCAGACACTTTAGATGGTGGAATCACCTCTAGAACTTGTTCATCAGGGATAAATGGGGCTGTTAGCAAGAAGACATAATAACTGTTAATACCCTGAATTAAACTGAAAGCACTATGTAAGAAAGCCATATATTGCTTTCCTAGCTTGTTTGGAAATAAATTCTCAACTGAAAGTCTATCCAAGGCATAGGTTTTCCAAACCTTCACCCTGCAACCTTTACCTTTAAAATTATGACCTTATAACTTTTGGATCTTTTGAGATCTTAAATGATTCAGGGTTAACCAACCGGGAAACTCTGTTGAAAATCCACTGATACCTACTAGAAATGTAATATTTGAAACATCTGTTATCAAAAATATGATGCTCAAAGAAAGAAGGATGAATAAACAGACAGACACAGACAAACCAATATTATAACTATTATACAGCACTCCTTCACTCTATGGCCCTTCAATTTAAGACCATTATTGTTATAAGATGGGTATGGTCATGGATCCCATATCAGTAAGTAGTAGTAAAATTATATCCATCTTGTACTTCATTATAAGGTGGCCTCACTATAAGGCAGTACAGTTCTACCCGTTTATGTTGACACCCTCGAGATAAGTGTTGTGGGGAGGGGGCTGGGGCTGAAAAAAAGCTAATTTCTCTTTGACCCGCATACATGTGAAAATTGTCTGTAAGGGGTGATCTGTCATCAGCGAATAGAAAACAAACAACGGAAATTTTGAGTAAATGAAGACAAAACCAGTGTGAAATACACTTGTATACTGACAAATTACAATTTTGTTACCTTTGTGTAATAAAATCCATAATGCGTTAAGTACATGTATATAAAAAATCCATGAATTAGAGTATAGGTCAAATGTTTGAAAATTCATGCATCAGTCAAATCCTGTTAGAAAACACATGTATAGAAAAATGGTAGTCCTTGTTTGATCTATATCCCATTGTCAACCAACATGTGTGACTAAACAATTCACTACAATATTCATTGTTCCCAGTAGCACCTGGCTGTATAGTTGTTATTTACATGCTACATGTACTTAAATTGGCCCAGATTTTGGTAAGTCTAAGGCAACAAATATAATCATCTTACTGAGGCTACCAAGGGGGTGAGGCTAATCACAGGGAAATGAAAACCTGTCAACAAGTTATGAATTCTCTCTGATCGCAAAACATTCAGTGACATTTTTAAACAAAAGGCTTAATTAAGCACAAGAGGAATTTCCATTTTATGCTGCCACTGGTAGCCATCATAAGCATAAATAAAGTAACTTTTCTTCCTGCTGAAAAGGACAATTTCATGGCACAATAAACATGTCTCAATCACCGATCACTTTGGAAAATGCAACAAACAATTAGATTCCATTGCTTTTATTCAAGTTTGATGATGACTTCCTTTGACAAAGGGTGCATTGTTTTTATTAAAGATTGTAGCTGACTTGCTTTGATGAAGGGTGCATGCATTTTTTAAGTTGCAGTGAAAGGCCAACTTTGGAGGACCAAACAAATGCCTGTTTGTTAATCCAACAGCAACATTAAAGCCTGGTGGCAACATTAAATAATTGTAGAACAAAGTATGGGTCAGAACTGGCAGCTCTTTGACATAAATGATCAGAAAACAAAGGATTTGTTCAAGCTGGGACCTAGGCTTCTGTAAACATATACATTTATTTTCTATCTCGATGTCAACATAAGCATGACAAATTTGGTAGTAACAATAGACCAGGGGACAAGGACTTTGCTTTTTTGTCGATATAGGCAGTTTATCAACATAAGTGATGTCGATATAAGTGGGTAGCACTGTATATTCTATGGCTTCCATGGACAGCATTATCATGAGCACTGTATCATTTACTTCATTATAAGGTAGTCTCACTATAAGGTGGTACATTCTATGGCTCTCATGGACAGCATTATAATGAGCACTGTATCATGTGCTTCATTAAAGGCAGTCTCACTATAAGGTGGTATACTCAATGACTCACATGGACAGCATTATAATGAGGGAGTACTGTTATCATGTGCTTCATTAAAGGCAATCTCACTATGAGGTGGTATACTCTATGACTCCCATGGACAGCATTATAATGAGGGAGTACTGTTATCATGTACTTCATTATAAAGCAATCTCACTATAAGGCAGTATAGTCTATGGCTCCCATGGGCAGTGTTATAATGAGGAGTACTGGGGTATGATAGATCGTCATATTAATAGACCGATATTCAGATCTTTCTGATGTTGGAGCATATCATACGATACTTGAGAATGAAGCGAATACTTTATCTTCACTTTCAAAATGAAAATAATGATAGGTACATCTATAAACCTCAGTGCAAATATACGGTGGCAATACAGTGTACAGGGTCACTGGCATGGATAAATGAAATATGTAGATTACTCTATTGACCTATGTGTATGAAGCTTTCCCTAGCAGAACAAAGTCATCTTTTTCAACACAGTTTTAATCATTAAACAAAGCATGCCACATATTTTCTGTAGGATAATCATATGCACAATAAAATAACACAGTAAGAGCATAACATCAACCTTTTGCTCTTGTACTCTAATTGCCACAATGTCCTATCAGTGTCTATTAACATATTTGTTAATATTGAGACAAATATATACTACAGAACATTACAAACAGAGCAACTGTTATTTTTTTCTATTTTTAAATTCTCATCCAGAAGGAAAATTATAATATTTTCCTTATATTACATTTTGTACCTACTTTAAGAAGATAGCATACAAGGAGGAATCAAAGAAATTATTAACCTAAATCATCTTTATTAATGGGAGGTCATTAAAACCTAATCAGCCTGTAAACTAAACTATGAAAGTAATTCAAACAAGAGTACCGTGAATTACATATTATACACTCACATCATATTTAATATTCTATGTAGACACTAGTACGGTATGGTTTGGCTCAGGAGATTATTGACCATTGGGTCTCAATGACCAGGACCTTTGGTCAAGTATGGTGTCTTGAGCTAAACTTACTGTGCAGAAACTATTAATTTCTTTTCTTATTAGACTTACCATGGCTGTAACCTCTCACCTTTAAACCACATAATCAAAAGGGTTTTTTTTTATTACCCTTCTTTTTTTAAAAAGTCACAATGACCTTGACCTTTTGCTATTTAACCCCCCACCCCACCCCTCCACCCCATAATAGGCCTCTTCCATACCTTAGGAATATGCCCTCAACAAACCTTGGTCCAAGTATATGGTCTAAAAGTGAAGTTATTATGCAAACAATATTTTTCTTCTTTCAGTCAATGTGACTTTGACCTTTGACTTTTTTACCCCAATATCAACAAGCTATTACTTTACCCTACGTGTAAGTCATCTACAAACTTTTCTGATGGAACACGTTCGAAAACTGAAAGGTTTTGTATATAAACCAATTTTCTTCTTTCACTCAGTGACCTTAACTACTGACCTTTTAAGCCAAAAATGTATGTGCTTCTTCCTTACCCCAAGTGCTAGTCATCCACAAAGTTTCGTCCAGATCTGTGATACAGAACTTATATTATTGTGCAGAAACCGTTTTTCTTCTCTCAGTCACAGAAACCATGACCTTTGACCTTTTGACCCTAAAATCAGTAGGTTTTTCCATTATGCCAAGTACAAGCCATCCACAAAGATTGATCCTAATTTGTGATGTAGAACTAATGTTATTGTGCAGAAACCAATTTTCTTCTTTCAGTCACAGTAACCTTGACCTTTGACCCCCCAAATCAATAGACTTCTTTCTTCCGTCAAGTGCAAGCCATCCACAAAGTTTGGTTCACATATCTGATGTAAAACTAATGTTATTGTGTGGAAACCATTTTTCTTCTTTCAGTAAGAGTGAACTTAGCCTTTGATGCCCTTGAAAAAGATAGGATTGTTCCTTACTCAAAGTGCAAGCCGTCCACAAAAATTGGTGGCTGTAGATGGTTGAGAACTCAAGTCATGGTACATAATTTAAATTTGTAACAGATAGATGGATGGATGGATGGATGGATGGGCATTCTAACATAATAAACTCCACCTTACGGCAGGTATATTAAATGAGCAATAACTCTAACAACCTTGTGGAAGCAAAGTGATTTGTCAGTATGCACATCCTCGAGTTATTGTGAAATTGGTAGTTGGCAGATGGATTGACAATATAATATGGTGTGCATATAGCCAGATTGTAATCAACAATTACATAGCTCACCTCTGCAAAGCTTGTAGTGGACTCCAGTAGTCAGTGTAAACATTAATTATCATGCAGAAAATAAGTTCAGACTAAAGTGATCTTGACAATAAAATGTTGGCACCTTTTCTAAATTAAAGGGTTTGTTATGCAATTTTTTCTCTTTACATCTGAACATTTATTCTTTTTAAAATGTAAAATGTTAGCTTTTTAATGTCACTCTATAGCCAATATTGTACTGACATACCATTAAAACAAGCAACCAACTTACCTGCCTACTATGACAGGCCATAAAAGACATCAAACAATAAAAGATAGAACATTCTTTTCATAATATCAAAGTAGAGGCACTATTATTTTATTCTTAAAATCTGTCTATCATGCTATTACCATTGACCACCCCTCGAAGCCAGATTTTACTGGCTGAAAGTCACAGGTTTTGGATAATTTGGGTGTGACAGAGAGTAGTACAAACCAGTGGTACAAACATAGTTCATACATCAATAAATACCTTGATTAGCTACTACAGATGATGGTCACCTGAAAAGCATGCAGTCTACTAATCTAATTGCTATACTTATTCATATATACAATACATGTTAACATGTTGAGGGTAACCTTTCACAACACACAATGTATATTCAGTAATATGGAAAGCTTACAATTGAATAAAAACATATCTATTCCTACTTCCAACTGCATTGGTCAGAAAGAACCTTTCAAGCAGGCTAGGATGTATATAGCATGGAAGAATCTATGTGGTCATAAACACAAATACTTAACCCATGTAAAACATAAAATGTAGGTCGGTTTGACTTCAGTGTTTAAAGTTTGTCGAGATGTCTAAACGTGCATTATCTCCCAATGCCAAAACACAAAAATCCAAGCAAGCGATATATCACACGAAATTCAGTGATGGATGGAAACAGGAATTTCAGTGATTGCAATTGAGTTCAAAGGTACATAAATATGTATTCTGCTCTTCCTGTAAAGCTGATTTTAAAGTCTGTTATGGTGGCAAGAATGACATCACGCGTCATGCAGAAACCCCATAAAGGGGATAATAAAATGCTGCCAGTCTTAGTTCATGTTTTCGACAAGGATGTAAACAGGATATCAACAAGATTCCTTGGAATACCAACCTGTAACATTGGATTAGCAGAACTCATCTTTGCATGCTTGGATAAAATATTCACATATGTATTACTAAAGTTTAACTATTTTATTGTTCATAAGAAATCATAATCACAATTGTATAATAATAATAATATGAATATGAATATGAATAATAATATGAATAATAATAATATAAATAATATGGATACAGTACAAGAGTTAATCCATAATGCCGGCCATGAATGAGGTCTTAGTCTTCGTCTATAATTCTAGTAAGTGATAATCGTTTTCCGCATTTGATTATTATTGTTAAATAATGTTGATATTGATGATAATGATGACAACAAAGGCATCTGCAAATTAAGCTTAAAGTCACAAAGGGTGTGAAAGTTTAATTATTAATGTATGCATCAGTGCTTCATGTGGAGAATCTTACTGACATTAAAACAACATTAGATGCTTGGGAGTGCAATAAATACTCACTAATCTGATTAGGTAGGTTTTCGTATCTCCTATGATCAATACAGATAATTATCAGATATTGATGGGTGAACAATAAAAAAATATTATAGGTCTGCACTGATAATTGGAAATTGAAAACATTAATAGGTACCTTTAAAAGGAAAATTTCGCTATGCCTTATAAAACCACTGCAACAGATTCTATAATATTTCAGAGAGAGAAATCTCCCTTGGGCCAATTGCATTAGACATGCAAGTGACAATTGTATTATTATATTATAATATTTTAATTTACCTATTGTATATCCAAGGCAAGTACATTTCAGAGTTCTAATGTTTTGCATTTTGTATTGCAGTGGTGAAGCTGTCTGAGAGGTTCATGATGTTAACCCAGAGTGAGAGAACTGCACTGGAAGATGAAATTCAGGACTACATTCTGACTCCCAAAGAAGAACTTCCCAAATTCGACAGAGACAGTACCAGTCTTGAGCAGTTTTGGCAAACAGTTGGCAATCTGACTCTACCCACAGGCAGGAAACAATTTAAACTTCTTGGTGAACTCAGTAGAGTTGTATTGACATTGCCACATTCAATGCAGACACTGAAAGGACATTTTCCATTCTGAGAAAAATTCAGGCTGACTCTAGAGGAAACCTGGATCCAGTGACAGTGCAAAATCTTGTAAGTGTTAAGATGAAAAATGATAAGGACTGCCACTAATATAATCCAGGCAACGATCTTGTAAGAAATGCTAAAAATCCTTGTGTTCCATATATGGAGAGTGTGAAAGGTGACAAGTTAATGTGAAAGAACTGAATTGCATATTTTAATATTAAAAATATGGAAATTTGTTCAATAGTAGTAATTTTTGCCAAGTTGCACGCTAAAAATCGGGTCGATGAAAAACCTCCCTCTTTTTAGGTAAAAACTCTTGACCAAATTTTGCAAATCTCCCTCTCTGTTCTAAGCTGACCCCTCATTTTTATCACATGCATGTGTTATTCAAACTCCCCTGCTGAATTCAATGAGCGAATCCTGGTCAGAACTGAGTTTTCTTGTTGACCATAACATTAGCATTGTCAGAACTGTATCCGATGCAGTTTGATCACAAGATATGCTTGTCTCTATAGAAAATTGAAAATATACATCACATTTGGGACTGACCATTTCATTTGGAGAGGGGGAGTGGAAAGAGGAGGGGACATAATATTTTTATACTTAATGGGGGCCTTACAGGTAATACAGCAGTTATAAACACCTCTGTCCAGTATGGGTGTTAACGCAATCTCTTTATCAACACAAATCAACTATGTAAACATGAGTGTGTGCTTATTATTGTCTTTCAATCACTCTATTTCTTGGCAAAAATCATCATGAAAAGCATGGGTCAATTAATAGTTGGCATTTTAACAAGACTAAGGTAATGAATGATAATAATGAGAACTAATCTGAATGTTCAATTCAGCATTGTTGAATACATCCTGATGTTGATAACAAGTGGTGCTGCTATTTCGATGGATGTCGTACACTGCAGATTGACTAATATTGATATGGTGTTTGCAGTATGTGCAAAGATTGAAATGCTCCCTTTGCTGCTGTGCTTCACAAAGTCAAACTCCAGCAACCAGAAGTTCTGAAATTTAGTTTTGTTGGGCTTTGCTTGCTTCACCAATTGCTGATTGTTTCCTGAATCACAGGAAATGCATTTTGACTTTTTGCCTTCAAAAATGAATCATACTTGAACACTATTCTGATTACTGAAATAATCATGCTTTGCATTTTATATATAAGGAGTAAAATCCTATTTCAAAGAAACATTGCCACTTTTCACAAACTTGTCAATAATCTTTAATAAAGAGATGGCTTAAACATTCTCATTCAAGGCAATGATGTGTAATGACTTTTGTTTTTCAACATGCATCTCTTTGATCTACATTTAACTTAAAGTGAATTGGGTTGTTCCACTTTATGAACTTTATGCAAATAAGCCTAATGGGCTCCCCCTACAGCAGTCGTCAAAGGACTTAACACATCACCCTAGATATTGACAGTCAATTAAGTAATATATGAAATGGTGGATGTTAATACCTGACCGCCTTAAAATTGCCTTTTAATTGCTTCTATGACAATTGGCTGTATAAACTGCCCAAGTATAGTTTTACATCAGCTCTAAGCAGGACTGTTTACAATTTATGCATGCTACATGTTATGGGCATATACTGAGGTGGTGTTTTTTTTGTTTTTTTTCCAAAGATTACTGAAAGTTGTGTTTATTGAAACACGACCGTGTTAGGGGGTTTGGGAGTAAAAACTCATGTTTTTAGCGTTACATGGCGTGTTATGGCAGATATGAAACAAATGGGCAAAAATACCTAACTCACTCTATCATGAAAATTGGGTCACAATGATCTAGTTTTTATATGACTGACTCAGAGTTATATTCCTGACATGTATTCTGCCAATTTTAAGAGTTTAGGATCCGAGATATTGAGGACATAATGAAAGAAAGAACAATAGAACATGCAAAAGAATGTATGAAGGACAACAATTTTGGCGAGGGGATAATAAAGTACACAGCCCTGGGCCATATCAGACTTGACCTGGTCTGGTCTGGGTAGAATTCAAACCAACACCCTTCTCATCAGGCGTCAAGTATGCTTACGTACCACTGAGCTACCATGGCTGCACAAGCAAGTGTGGAACATGTATCTATCAGGTGAACTTTGCCAGTAATCGTGCGTAAAAATTTTACTGCAATTTACTATGGAAACCAAGACAGTTGGAAGGCATGCTATCAAGATTATTGAAGTTCAAAGTCTCCTCATACCAAGGTAAAATGTTAGACTTTAAATGTATGAAATTTGTCCCAGATATTATATGTATAAAATATACATGTATGCTGAAAGATGAATCCAAAATGGATGTACAAAAAAATGAATGATCAATTAAGGACAACAGCACAAGTTCACATGACCTCATTGCCTGCAATTGACATACACAAAATAATTGTTTTTAACTGAATGAGAATTCCCAGAAAAACACACAGGGATTTTTTAAACAATCCACTATTATCCATTCCTGATGAACTGAATGAGATGCAGTTTTGAATAAAGGACTAACACGTACTCAACCAATAAAAGTTCCACAGAGTAAAATTATTGGCAAGCAATCTGACTGAGATTACCTGTACAGTAATCATATCAAAATATTTTAGGACACTGCTGAGCGTTAAAATCATTCAAACAAATTCACCTAAAACTTTGGAAGTTTCTTGACTTTAATTTCCATTTTTAGATTGGGTGTTAGGAAGACAAAGAAACATGAATCAATAGTTTTTAAGATTACAAATTAGTAAGTCACTGTATCCTCCTTTCCTTAGCTTGCAATGAGAGTTCTGTGCAACAAGTATGCCTTTATCATCTCATACACTAAAACAAAGACACACTTTGCCTTTGGAGCTTGAGAAAGTGGAAGAAACAACACTTACGCCCAGCTTGTGCTCTGTAGTCTGTTTTGTTTTCAATTCCTTTGAATCCATTGTAAGCTATGACCTAAGGATAGGAAGAAGTTAATATTAGCATTTTTCTCTTTTAGGGCTCAAATTTAATACTCACATACTTGCAAAATGTGAGTTAACTGTGCAAAATGTGAGTTGAAATTGCTTGCTTCTTTTTTCATGTGCTACGTTTTCCAGTTATGTACTGTAAATCATTAGTAAAGCTCCTTTTTGTACAAATTTAGGAAAACACAAAACAGATGCATAATTTCTGACATGTAAAACAAAGCTTGTTTTGGCACCTATTCGATTTCTGTGAGATCAGCTGTTACAAGTATATCCATTTACTGTTACTGTAGATATTACCTGCTGATAATATATAGTGGACTGGTCTACAACCATTATATTTTTGAGGTGCATCAGTATCTCCTAGAGGCATC
The DNA here is from genome assembly GCA_029931535.1 of Margaritifera margaritifera. Classification (NCBI taxonomy): domain Eukaryota; kingdom Metazoa; phylum Mollusca; class Bivalvia; order Unionida; family Margaritiferidae; genus Margaritifera; species Margaritifera margaritifera. The sequence goes on from JAQPZY010001332.1 coordinate 1,831,511, forward strand.
AGTATCTCTTTTGTATGCCCATCATTTAATTTACTAAATATGGAAATATTCCTCCAATATTATTTGATTTCAAGTAAAATCTGCTACTATGTCTCTTCTTAAGACTTGTAAGATTTGTATTTTTGGTAGGATCTCCAATCTCAGACATGTGTGTCAAATATTATGCTGACCACCCCCTGAAAAGAAAAAGTCTGTCCCTAATAAAAACATTTCTGAGACTGCAAGTCAGTTAAATGTTTTATCATCTTTTATTTCTAATAACCTTTGAAGGTAAAAACATATGAACATGGACATGTGTAATCAGACTTGAAACATAAACAAGAAAAACAATTAAGCTGCACATGTAGTATTTAACATTTCTTGATTACAGCAAAGGTAAACTACACTATAAATAAATTAACAGGTTTTAAAAATAGTCAGTAGACAATAGGATTTTGCAAGTTCAGTTCTTCTCCACTTGCAAAATAATGCACAGAGCAACAAAAATACCAAGAACAGCACATTACACACCCTCCCTAACTGTAATTGTTATCTATGTAGATAACTGAAATTATTGCACAGAAACAATTTTCCTTCTTTCATTCAAAGTAATGTTGACCTTTGACTTTTTGACCATGAAATAAACCTTAGGCTTCTTCCTTATCCTAAGTGCAAGCCATCCACAAAGTGCCAGGCAGATTTGTGATGTATAACTAGTGTCATTGTGTGGAAACCATTTTTCTTCTTTCAACGGCCTTGACCTTTGACCTTCTGACCCCTAATCCATAACCTTTTTCCTTACCCCAAGTGCAAGCCATCCACAAAGTCTGGTTGAGGTACATCATACAGAACTAATGTTATTATGCGGAAACAATTTTTCATTCTTTCAGTCACAGTGAATTTGACTTTTGATCTTTGGACTCCAAAATCTATATGGTTCTTTCATACCACCAAGTGCAAGACATGCACAAAGTTTGGTAATGATAGATTATGGACAACTCAAGTTACTAATTGGAAACCATGTTTACTTTCAGTAACACTTATCTCACCCTTTAACCTTTTCAGCTTGAGATCAAAAGGGTTCTTCTTTACACCAAAGTTCAAGCCATCCACGAAGTTTGGTAACTGAAGATGGTAGAGAATTTGAGTAATTGTTTGGAAACCATTTTGCTTCTTTGTCTGTGACCTTGACCTTTCTCCTTTTGATTCTGAAATGTATAGGATTTTTCCTTACCTGAAGTGCAAGTTATCCGCAAGTTTGGTAGCTGCAGATAGTGGAAATCTTGAGTTATTGTGCGGAAACCATTTTATTTCTTTCAGTAACAGTGACCTTGACCATTGAGCTCTTGAGGCTGTAATTGATAGAGTTCTTTCTTGCACCAAGTGCAAACCATTCACAGTGTTTGGTAACTGTAGATTGTGGACAACTAAAGTTATTGTGCAGAAACCAAACTGATAACAGACATATGGATGAACCGACAGACACCATATGGCGGCTGTATAAAAGTGGTTAAATTCTGATTCTGGTTTTTTATATAGATTTTTTATTGCTAATTATGCTTTTTATACATTAGATGTGACAGAATCAAAATATGAAGTTCAAGCCAATTTATGATTTGTTCCTAATCTTTGTTCCAATGCTACTAATGGTTAAAATAAAATTTAAAAAATCATTAACAAAGGCAAATTCCTGTTCTACCAGTGAACTTAATAAGCCATGAATGCTTTAAATAGGAACTAACAGAAGTCTAAAAGCACAGAAACATTATTTTAACAAGAGGCCTTTGATTTTCAAATTATCTGCTGTGGCAGCCATATTGATTGGCAGTAAAGATTGTCACCATTTTCATTTAGAACCAACTAGACATCATTATAAGTCTCTTGGTGCAACCTCATGTGAATAATGATGATCCATTCAGGAGGAATAGCAATAACTAGATTTCCAAGATGGCTGTCATGGTGGCCATATTGGGTGTCTGATAAGCACCAAATCCCATACTGATGTTGATATAATCATCCATCTAAGAGGAATAACAATAACAAGATTTTTAAAATGGCCACCATGGCAACCATAATGAAAGTCAGATTGGCACCATTTAAAAAAAAAAAATATAGATCATAAGGAGTCTTCTTGTAGAAACCCTATGCAAATATGACTCTCCAATGAAGAAATACAAATGACAAGATTTCAACATGACTGCCAACAGTGGCCATATTGGCAGTCAGATCAGCACCATTTTTATTTAGGACCAACTAGACAGCATAAGTCTTTTAACAAAACCCATATGCAAATATGACTTTCCATTCAGGAGTAGTGATAAGATTTTCAACATGGCTGCCATGGTGGCCATACTAGACATCAGATTTTTATTTAGGACCATTATAAGAAGTCTTCTGGTGAAAACCCCATGCAGATATGACTTTTCATTCAGGAGTAGTAGCAATCTCAAGATTTTTAAGATGAATGCCATAGTGGCCATATTGGATGTCTGATCAGCACCATTTTTATTTAGAACCAACTAGACATCATAAGAACCCTTTTAATGAAAACCCCATGTCAATATGACTTTCCATTCAGGAGTGGTGATAAGATTTTCAACATTGGTGCCATGATGGCCATATTCGATGTCAGATTGGCACCATTTTCATTTAGACCAACTAGACATTATAAGAAGTCTTTTAGTGAAACCCCATGTCAATATGACCATTCATTAAAGAGTAGCAATGACAAGAGAAATGATTTTAGAAGGATTTATTACAGATTTAAGTGTTCAAAACAAAATAGAGTTAATAAACCCTGCACGTTCAATTTTCTTTCACTTTTCTCTATGCTTCCTGTAAAAGAAACCAATGAAGAAAATATTTAGAATTATCATCACAGGATTTAAAGGACTTACTGTAAATGTGTAGGTCTTTTCTGGTTCCACTGGGAAAGTTTCCACATAGACATATGTTTCATTATCTAATGCAGTTACATTTGTACTGTTCAACTGAAAAAACAAGAACTTTTTTTTACTTTTTTTTTAATGAAAAACCTTAAATGCATATTCATATTTTAAAAATATATATTTTCCATCAAAACTGGGACAGTTTGCAAACTTCACAACCAAAATCCATGGCGCCTCAGTTTCTTTAAGTTACAGGAAAACTTTGTAAGATGAAAAACATGATTTTTTACTCCCACTACATATGCACATCTCAGTGTACTGTTGATGATACTGCTGAGAAGTACAAGATCTATGAAAACTGTGGTAAGATGGGTCCCCCATTTATCAATCAAGACCATTAAAATGAAACAAATAAATGAGTTCATTCTTTTGACAAATAGTTCGGGATATACAGCAACTATCATCAAATAATTAGACTTATTGAAGTTGCACATTAGCACAAATATTGAGGCAAAAAGCCTGATTTCACATGCCATTACTTTCATGGGGCAGGTGCAACACCATTTATCTCTTTCAAGGAGGTACATAATACATCCACATTTAAAACAAAAGTATTCTATTCTTTGCAATATGAATACCTCCATATCATATAAGATGCTTTTTGGGGATGATGTTGCTAGAGACGTTAAAAAATGTGATACTGGTGGTGCTAGGCATTGTTAGTCAATGAGAGGTCAAGGTCCCATCCAAAAAGCAAGATATCGATCTCAACCGTACAATGCCCAAAGTAGTCACAGGTACCTATACCAGAATGCCAATGTGTGTGTGTGGTGGTGCTGGGGGGGGGGGGGAGGATAAGCTGCTACTGTCAGCACCCCAGATGGAAACCCTTGGGGAAAATTCTGCAGGTAAGCTGAAGCACTGTATTACTACATGGAAGAGCTTCACAAGTGATCCTTGTGAACTGTCTTGGCACAAAAAAAAGAGTTTGAACCTATGTATGACTTTCCAATCACATTTTTTCAAAAAGAAATTCCTTTCTCTGATCAAGAACAACTGTTAGTAATGAAGTAGATAAACTTATATCCCATGGAGCAATAGTTCCATCCACTTGTGAGAATGATCAGTTTCTTTGCGACATTTTTATTGTTCCCAAACCAAATGGGTAATGCTAGCCAATTATTAACCTGAAACATTTCTGAACAAATTTGTTCATTATGAACATTTCAAGCAAGAAACATTTAACGTAGTTTTAGACCTTATCCGGGACAACGATAACTTCTATTGATTTGAAGGATGCTTACTTTAGTGTCCCAATACATAGCAATTATCAAAAGTTTCTTAAGTTTATTTGGAATGGGCAAATTCATCAATATGTTTGTTTACCGTTTGGGTTTTATTCAGTCCCATGGGTGTTCACCAAGATTCTTAAACCCATTTATATATACTTCAGACAACTGTGCATTAGGTGTTCATACTATAGTAACAGTCAAATTTGTTAACAATATGCACTGATTATGGCTGAAAAGCTTAAGTCACCAGACTTCCCAATCAATTACCTGAACATGTTAGCAATTTTTATGCCTACAAGCTTTTTATTCAGATCATAAGAATGAACATACTGGACTTAAATCTGATTTGTATATGTGCTGTCTCATACATTAATGATATGGGTGTAATGGCATCTATACAAATCAATTAATAGCTAGGCAGTTTTAGTTATAGCATTTGGAAACAGACATATTCGTATCAGCGGTTTATATTGCTGGTAAAGATAATATCCAGGCAGATTTTCTTTCCAGAAACTTTTCAGACTCCACAGAATTGATACTAAAGAGATACTGTTTAGAGATTGTTTACATAATCTTTGGTTCCAGATTAAGATCTCCTTGCATTCAGATTATAGCAGCAAGTAAGGAAGTTTGTATCATAGTTCCCTGAAACAGGAACATTTAAAATTATACTTTCTCTTTCTCCTGACTATAGCTGTGCTGCACACAGACAACTAGTACAGTTGCTAGATGGTTAAAAGTCAGGAATTGATATATATTAGATTTAAGCTCATTTTTACAGTGCTGTTGCAGTAGCAGCTGCTTCCACACAAGGCCGTGCATGTATGCATGTCCTTTGAAGGAAATCTTAAAAACAGCAATACTTGACATCAGCAATGACTTTTCATACGTTTTATCTTAGAGATATTCATAAATATAATAAGGATTTTGCAGAGGCAGTTATTAATTGCAATAAATGACTTGGAACTTGTTTGTCGTCACCAATTAAATGATAATATGATGGTGAAAGATTTATTCATAAAGGATGGTAATTTTTCCTTTTGATTCTGATTTACAGGAAAATATAAGTGTTGAACTATTCTTAACATATATTCCATTTGCTTCTTTCCATGTGATAATTTACTGCAGTTTTGGTGTGTGTCTTTAAAGATGCTATGACTTGGTATAAATGTGAGGTCGAAGACTTTACATAAAATAATGGCCCACTCATCCAAAAATTTGTGAAGCATCATCTCAGGGCATTAATGGAGTAGAGCCAGAGGCAGAGCATGAACACACCCACCCTTCCTTTGTTTAGAAGTAATTTTTACCACAAAGGACTCCTCCCCTCCCTTCATTAGTCTGACAACAAAACTGCTGGCTTTAAAGTATGAAACTATGGAGCACATGATTCATGTGTCCAGTTTATATAGGATGCATCATTTTTTTGTGCTAAATTTGTCTTTCCTTTGAAGAGCACCTATTTCTAACAAATGGCAATGACAGAGTAACATGCTATGTACACATGCTCAGGCTCTGGCTTTACTACAATAATGCCCCTCATCCTTCACAAATGCTTGGACTAGGAAGTAATTTTTCTTTACATGAGTAAAATATTTTACTGAGCTGGCTTGGAAATCTTAAAACATTAGAGCCTGTTAGTTTGAACTTGAGATTTGTTTCAACCGATCACAAATGACATTACTTTTGAAAGTTCATTTCTGATTGACTGATAGTGGGAACTCAATTTCAAACTCAAGATCAGAGTTTTATGATCACCTAGCCTGATTTGTGGTCAGGACACTAACCCTTTTCATTTTGGATATGATTCCAGTCATACTATACCTTTTCATTTGGGATTCGATTCCAGTCATAGGTTCACCATATTAAAATCTACAATTTCAACTGTGTAATACATCATTATTTTAGGTGTAATCTTTTGAAGAGAAGGAAATACAGGGAGAAGGGACTCAAATGTTATGTCATGGGGTAACAGCATGAGTTAACACAAAACTGGTGAAGATTTGATTTAAAAACCAAGTTTTAATGTGCAGGGATCAAAACGGGGGACAGTACTGAAGAGACAAGTGATGGCAGTGAAGTGCATGCTGACTTGGATGAATACAGAGAATTTCATTGAGGAAATTGACAATTTATGCAGTGGGAATTGTTATCTTTACTTCACTGAAATGAGCTGATAACTGCTCAGTTGACAATTTTATTTCAAACATGAGATTTAATGTAGAAATCAAAATGAGACAGTACTGAAGAGGCAAGTGATGGTAATGATGTTGATTTTGATGAAAATATAGACAATTGTGTGGGGAAAATTGATATCTTATGCTATGTGGATCGTGATCTTGACTTCATCAAAATGAACTGAGTGGATGATAGCTTCACCTTGTCATTACTTTTATCTGATATGGGATCATGATCTTTGGCAACATTTAGTTATAGAAACAAAACCTCTACGCATAACAGAAACGCAGGAAGAACCAACCCTCTGCACTAAAATGGATGCCAGCTGATATTCCAACTATGAAGGCATTTATAGGTTTACGTGTTTGCATGGGTTTTGCATCTCCAATCCATGAATGACTATTGGAGAACAAAAAAAAGGATGCTCAAGACTAATTTCAATAGCATCATGTCCCATGATCATTTCAATCAAATATGAACTATTTACTTTTTGAATTCTGTAAATCATATGAATTAATATCTTTCACACAATGAAATTTTTTAAAATATAAATATCTGTGCATAATATTATAAGATTTTACTGCACTTCTGGAAATGGACCGAAAAAACCCCAACAAAACACTGGTATTTTTTTATCAGAATTTATTATGGAATAAAAATACTGAAGCAAAATGAACCACTTTGTTGACTTTCCTGTAAGGGCTGTTTAAACATACATGGTACCCAGGGAAGATACTTTTTTAAAAATATATGCCAGGGTACTCTGGTTACTCACAGAGATCATATGCAAATAATGGCAAATTCTAACTTGCATCTACGGGTGGCTACTCCACATTGAAATTGCCTTCCCTGGGTCCCATATATGTTTTGCTGGAACAGTCCTTAAGATCTGTGCCCGAGAGTAGATTTAATAAAATTGTAATAACCTTTGACAATCTTGATGGTTTTTAAAATATTTTTTTCAAAATCTTAAACAGCATAAAATTCCCAACATTTCATGCACATTCATATAAGAGGTAATATTAATATTTGAAATAATAAAATTGCATTGAAAATTAAGTTAAACAATCTTTTTAAAAGTATGTTTGCTTATTTACTTAACTTTAACCTTGCACTGAACTTTTGCATCTAAAAATTATCAATAAAAAATATATGGGTTTGTTGAGAATTTCATGCTTTTTAAATGTTACATAACTTTGAATTTTAAAAAAAAACAAACTTTTCCTGTAAAGCCAGACTGAGCAACGTCACTGCATTCTTTCATGCTGATACACCAATGACTGAAAAAATGTCCAGTTCTACACAATTGCCTGTCTGATTGGGCTTCAGTATAAAATGGGTTAAAATTTATAGAACACTTTGAGAAACGATATTATCAAAATCAGGGGAGAGAAATTAAGGAGAAACTATAAAGATGTTCCCATCAAAATACAGAAAGACCAATAGTCAAATACTTTAAGTAAGGTGTTTCAAGGTACCTGTCTGGCATTGGTTCCATTTATTTCTTCTTGTTGGACATAGAAACTCTTTATGATACCATTTCTCTCAAGGACAGGAGGCAACATCCATGTCACTTGTGAAGTGATGTACATTCTGTCTGCTGACCCTAAATTAGCATCCAGGTTACTCACTTTGCCAGGGGCTGGAAAAAAATGAGAAGCTATTCCATGCACATTATAGTTTGTAAAATAAATGACAGTATTCAGCAAACAATCTGCTGGAAAGCCATACACTTAGTTTATTCACTCTTCCAGTTTTCCAAAGAACTACTACCAAGGGATAAAATAAACTGCTAACTTAAAGAAGGTTCTGCACATCAATAACTATGTTAAACCATATCTAAATAATAATAATAATAATAATAATAATAATACTTTGTTTATAGAGGGTAGTTCACTTAGAACATTATGACTTTTTCCCCATGTGGCATTCTTAAATGAAAAGTAACAGTGAAAAACTGAAATATACAAAGACAAATTTAACACATGCAAAACAATAAAATCATCATGAAGGAATATAATTTGTATCCAAGTAAACTGTTATCAGTGTGGTTTTCTGATGCCTTTATCACATTCACAAGTTTTGACTTCAAGCCTATCTTTAACTTTGCTGAAAGGAGGAGCTGAAAGATTTCCATACATGACATTCTACCACATTTTCTACATATGTTTTGGCAGCAAAAAAAAAAATTACTTTTTCCTCTGTTCGAAACCATACCAAACTACTTCATTCAGTGTCAAAATAAAAAATAAAAAAAACATATCAAAAATAATTTTCAAACCTTGTAATTTTATGCACTATGCACTAATGTGTTTGAACACAACTGCAGTTCTACAATGATAAAATATGAAAGACAATTTAATATCTCTTTTGGAAAGTGAAGGAATGGCTTGTTCATCCTCAGAAATACCCTTCACAAGTTACATTCATGATTCAAATTGTTGAAAATTGGGAGAACCATGTTTCACTATTCATTAGCTTGCTGATACTGATATAACGAATAAGATTTGTTTAAAACTATATTACTCACCTGTAGATAAAAAACTCTCAATCATAAAAACAGAAGAACATGCCATCCTTTATTAAAAGACGAACTCATTTAAGTGAAAGTCGTTATCTCAAAAATTTTGTTTAACACCTCTATTGTGGATAAGACTAAAACCTGCATCTGGTCACATATGGGCCAATGAACCAATTCCAATTTGCATGCTCCAGTACTAAAAAATTTTTAAAGTCAAACAGCACACTAAATTAATTTCCAATACTTAAAACTTCATACTGCTGGTTGGGAAAAACTCCACACTGATATATGCATATTTAAAGCTTTCAAATTCAGTATTTGGCGCTTACTATTTCTTGCTAAAGTACGAAGTAATAAACTGCAACATTCTTGCTCACTTGTACATCAAGCAGTAGCTTAGAATCATAGGTTACTGTGTTATAAATAGGTGATTGGTCATTTAGGTTCATTTTGTTTTTTCTGTTTATTAAACAGTTTTTCACGATGACTGACAAGGTCTTGAGAAAAATTTCATCCTCAAGAATTGATCTTATAGTCAGGATTTCATATTTCTACCTGCAAAGAATTTGTGGCAGCCATTTGCATTTTGAAGGAATTTCTGGAGTCCTCTTATCTCTGATTGGCTGTTTAGGATTCATCTAATATAATAATACTAGTATGTCCAAGAAGGTTTAAAAACGACTGTCTTCCCGGCTGTACATTTTCCGAGGGTAACTTGGAATTTTGACCAAAAAACCTTGGACATCTGAGGTTTTTCCTAGATTTTCCTAGGAAAACCTGGGAAACCTCGGACAATACTGATATTTTGTCCAAGGTTTTATAAGCAACCCTTGGACATTAGCTCATACATTTAAAAAAAAACTAGGAAATACCTTGGACAAAGCCTTGGACATAAGAACTTAGTTTATTTTTGGCTCGGAAAAACCTAGGAAATTAGAACTTAGTAATTTTTTTAGCTCAGACATAGCTCAGAAATGTAGACTTAGAAAATTATTAGCTAGGGCATGGACCTGGTCTGTTTTTTGTATATTCTCTTAACTGCACTTAGAGATTTCTGTATATTTATTCTGAACTTTTTTTTGCAGTTAATTAAAATGAGTAAATTTGTCATTTCCAGAACAACTACCAAGTCTACAATTTGAATTAAAAAATGACTATGAATTATTGTTGATTGATTGACATGTGTTTTGCAGTGCACCATCTCAGTTCAGGCAATATGGTACCAAACAGGAACACAGATTTTTGTTTCACGTATCATTTACATGGAGATAAAAATATGAGATATAGAACCAAAACCTACACACATGCCCTAATTCCAAAGTTAGAGAAATTCTAAGCATTCATACACTTTTAATACTTCATACAATCATGTTAGTGTAACACAGTGGTCCCAGTTCTAACACCCTGTAACCACATGGGACAATTATAAAACTATATTTTCTAACAACTGAATCTAAAGTAAATTCTTCAATGCTTAAAGGGACATATGGCATTTTTCTTGAAATTTACCTTTGTGTGTAAGTTACAGGAATGATAATTAAAAGTACTGGTATAGAAGGATAATAAATTATCATGGTATTAGTGTACACATTTTTCTGAAAAATTGCATGGCACTGTTTATTTTTCACATTAGTTACAAGAATAATAATAATAAATATACAACTGAGTCTGAAAAAATAGCATGGATGATTGGCATGCCCATATGAAATGGAGAGGCGGAAACCACCCGTCATTGAGACGGAAACCACCTGGTTTCCACCTGGAATGGAAATATTCCAGGTGGAATTGAGCAGGAGACATGATTTCAGTCTGACTTATGCCTCTCATCTGAGACGTAATTCTACATTTTTCCACCTGGCTATGGAGGAAAACACTGAGAGTCATGTTCTGAGACGTCATTTTTTCCTTTGAAATTTGTTCAAGGCGGAAATTTGGGTTTAGAATGAAGGTGAACTGGACTTCGAAATTTGCAGAAGGCCGATATTTTGGACTTAGAATTCACAGGAGGAGGATTTTTGTACATGTTCATAATAAAGAACTTTTACCAGAGATAACTAAAAATAAGGGCTTTATTATATGGTTTTCCATTTGTAGAGACCTAACCATGAATATATACTTTGAATTTGTTAAGCAAACCTTAATATCTGCAGTAATTATAGAATTTTGTGACAGTGGTGATCATTTTAAATTTGCAAAGTGCACTATAAAAATACAAACTGGAATTTCTTGCATGCAGGACTTTTTTTTTACTATTCTCTTCTAGAGTGTTTCAAACTCTGTCAACCCCTATCTGTCAACAAGGCATTTAGCTTTGTAAAAAAAAAGTTGTTAAAAAAATACATTTAAACAGCAGAAGTGTTGCTAAGTAATAATTGCAACATGAATAAGCTAACCAGAGCACAGAAGAAACCGAGTTTGGTAATTATATATCACATAATTTTTGCAAAGTATAAATTTGTTAAATACTTATTATTATTACCAGATCTATGCTACAATTTTTGATTGTGATAAATTTAAAAACTTTTAATAATAATAATAATAATAATAATAAAATAATAAACTCAATCATTATTCAGAAATTACAGAAAAGTAAATGTGTTTGATTTTATTTCCTGTATAGTAAATTTCCATACAATATCAATGATTAAATAATGATTTTCTTTTAATCCAGAAGAAAAAAATCATCATTATTTATAAAATTTCATTCTTTTGAATCTTTATTTTCCTTCTTATTATGATACATATTATACCTGGCCCTGTTGTTACTGCTGTCAGAAAAAGTAACACAACTGGCAATTCTTGTTATATTAAATATAAACTTTAATGTATATATCCTGGATTTAATTATTGTTTTCTTTGAGTGAGAGAGCAAGGGATACCCATTCCATCCTACCTGCATTCTATAAAGGATTATTAGCACAAATCTGGGTTTAAAAAAATGAAAAGAAAATTATACACGATGAAATGCAGTTTTCGGCGACTGATACCATCAGTATCGAGATAGTAACGGCGGTGATTTCCCTTGTTTACGCGACAGCCTCGCTTTCAAACGTGCTCCATTATTGAATTCGAAGACACGTGTGTTTTTGCTTGTTGATTTGGGAAATTTCATTGCAAGTAATACCAATACCTGTGCAGCAACTGATCATACAGCCCTGGAGATAACTATAGCGAACCAAGGTCATGGAGTTATCATGTTGGTAAGTAAAATCCATGTTGTGTTGTATTTTGCTGGTTTACAGACTGAAGATGATTGGCAGGCACTTAATATCTGTACGCAGTTTTGCCCTTAGGATTTAATACGTCAAATGATACAACTGTATAATCTTGCGCTACATAATCATTGAGACGATCGTTTGGCATATCAATATCATTTACTGATACTGCCTGCCACTCTGCAGTTATCGGTGCAATCTTATTGTCAGTTATCGACAATAGGGTGACGTTATTACTTGTTATCGCATTCCATTTTCTGTTGGGACTGTTTTTTCTTCTAATTGACAGCAGAAATTTGCAAATTTTTGCACATTTAACCAAAGATGGTCATTTCCCCATACCTCTGAAGAGAAAAATGCGGTTATATATGCTCGTGTACGATATCGTGATAATGCCATGGTTCATGCCTTCAATGTTATAATAATGCAACAAACTATTAAAATCGCCATAGATATTGTTCAACTATATCTACTTAATTTATTCATCGTTGAAAAATGTGTATAAACTCCAAATTCTTGGCGAGCAACCGTTTTTCCGAGCGTGTCAGAATTTTTCTATTTCCGGAAAAACTTCCATGGTTCGTGCCACTGAATAAAAGCCATGTGACATAAGATTGGAATGTGACAATAAGGCCAAGGTATAGACATTGATCGTTTATGCTGTCCCAATATTATTAATATTTGTATCTGATATATATTTCACTTTCAAATGCATATTGACTGCAATACAACACTTACAAATAATGATGACAACAATATAAAAGAAAAAAATCTGATGCATATTATATTACACTTTTCTCTTTTCATAACAAATTTGTAAAAAAAAAAAAAAAACAACCCGAAAACATGAACTATATACACATAATCACATAAATTCACTAGTCTTTTCCCCCACTGGACACAACCTATTGATATTGATATGCTAGTCTTGCTCTTTTTGCAGCCTTGGCAAAGATTTATTTTGCTTTTCTTTTTGTCACCACCGACTTTTTGGGCTCAATGTTCAATTTTTTCTTTTCATTCTCAGCAATGGTTTTTTCCTTTCAAGCTCCTCCTTATATTGTCGATATGCAGTGCGCATATTCTGACACAGGGTTACATCTGCCCTCTCATGTAAGAAATCTTCCTTCTTAAAATAGTTTATTGCACTTTTTCCAGATGCCTTCAGGCCATATTTGATGTTCTGTACTGAGTTGTAGTTTGAATGTTTTATGCTCCAAACTCTTCCAGCCGCAATTGGTGTAGTTCAAATCTTTCTTGCAAAGATCACAAAATGCCAGTCCTCTTAGTGTTCAGTTTTCTTATGAACTGACCAACTACATTTCCATCGACTTTCCGCTCAAGCCATTCCAATTTCCACACATTTTTCAAACCTTTATCCAAACTTTTTGTGTCCTGGTCTCTGTCAATAACTCTAGACACCATCTTTTGCAAGCATTCTTCTTTTTTTCCATTTCCATCAGTTTCTGTAATGCGAAGATTCATTGGATGAGTAGAAACTTTTGACCAATCACAATGCTCTTTACAACGATCGTCTGTTAAATAATACACGGAACGAATACTTTATATGGATCGTTTCGGAATGGGACTGCACAGACCATTTTTTTAAAAACCGGAACGGAGATGATATAAAAAATGGACTATATCGAAAAAAATCTGATTCAAGTCAGGAGAAAAGCGGAATTCCGCTTTGAAACAGGGGAAAATCATGTCTGATTAATCCCGATTTCTTGAAGGCTTTAACACTTCACTGATTTTATTGTTAATCATCGCCTCTTTGATGTACAGACATTTCTTCTGGATCAATTCTGTAAAAAAAAAAAATATGTATATATATATATATATATATATATATATATATATTGGTTGAAAATATAAAATGTAATGAATAAAACAAATAGTACACATACAACATTACTGTTATTGGCAGCCTTAAATTTACAAATCATGTTTGGAATCCTTTAGTTCTGAATAAAAAAAAAAACATTTTATTTCTGAAACAAGGTATTAACCCTTAAAACGCTATATTTCTATAACAGACTGTTCTTCGAATTTGGGACCACCATTCTAAATTGCTGACAACAAATATACTCAGGATTATATTCTGTTCTGGGCTCAATGTCTTACAAGTTCATCCAAAAATTACAAATACTTACCATAAATAACCCAAAGTTTTGTTTGGTCCTCTATGGCTGGCCTAGCAGGTGTTTTTTTGTTTGCTACTGATCCAGTCAAACTTCTTCCTCGCATTTCCTCAACAGTATATAATGTTCAGAAAAGAAGTTTGAATACTTTGCCAAAGTCATTTGCATCTTCAACATATCTCCAGAGTTGATCCTAAAATAGTAACTTAACTACATAAATGGAAACTTTACAAAAAAAATGACTTTATCAATTATATATGTAAAACTTTAACTCTTAGGACTATTCATATTTAATGAAATTTAAGTCTACCCATTTGTGACTCTGTGGTTATGCAGGATGTTACAAGTGTGATGTCTTAACCTACATTTATTATTATTTTTGGAGTGAAAATGCATCCATATGTGGCACCATTATATATACATACTTAATATAGCCGACCACTACAAGTAGGTTGCTGATACACTGATCTACTATAGCTGATCACCCAAAGCAGGTGGCTTACTAAAATTCAAATAAAAGAAAACACAATGAAAACGTCCAACTTTTAAATGCCATTATCTGCCACAACTTTGAGTGTTAGCTGTTCAAATCAGGACCACTGTTCACATGTTGGTTTTCTTTACCTTTTTGTTAGTGGGAAAACCACAACAGAGATTTTTGAGATGGCAAAGGCAATGTAAAAACTTGGTTAATGTAACATGAACTTATCTCATGTTAGGAAAAATGATTCTACAGGAATTTGAGGAAAACTATGCATTCTGAAATTTGTAGCAAATATTTTAATATAAGAAAGAAAGAAGCTGTTATGAAAAAAATCTTTAAAAAAATTCACAACATATTTAAATATGACAATTTTTATCAAAAAGCAATATGAAAAAACAAAATTAAAAAATGCATCAGATTTTTTTCTTTTATATTGTTGTCATCATTATTTAAAATGTAAGTGTTGTATTGCAGTCAATATGCATTTGAAAGTGAAATATATATCAGATGCAAATATTAATAATATAGGGACAGCATAAACGATCTATGTCTATACCTTGGGCTATAATGATTGTCACATTCCAATCTTATGTCACGTGGCTTTTATTCAGTGGCACGAACCATGGAAGTTTTTCCGGAATTTGGAGTTTACCGTAATCACTGTAAGTCTTGGGACACGAAAAAATAATTATTTTTTTCCGTGGCCCAAGACTTATACACACTTAAAAAATATAGCATTTTCACTGTCCCAACAATTATAGACACAAAAAATGTCTGACGAAATTGGCAAAATTGGCAAGATCGCCACGTCAATAAACTGTTATAAACTACTATGATTGTTTTTATGTTATTATTTTGCATGTATATATTTTCCGATTTCTCCAACATGAAATAAAATAAAGGCAAATAAAGACTTCACAATTCACGGGTCGTTTCGGGTTTACCTTGAGACCTGTTTTATAGTGTACAGTACTTACACAGTGCAAATCGTATGCAGACTTTGCTTTATTCATAGTTTTTACCAAATCGCTTTCTTCAAGATCACAAATTGCTATTTTATATGGTATGATCCACACGCTAAAGAGTTACAGTTTGTCAGTGATATAAGCGATTTTACATAGTGATGTAATCTATATAAAAAGATACACACGTTTAATTATATAAGGTAAACCAGCATTTATTCACATAACTGTTATATATACATTAAACAATGATCATAATATAGGTTAAAATTGTGAAGATAGATCGACTTTAGAAGATCATCATCGATCCATTCAAGTTTTGTGTTTCGGCTTAATATAAAATCGTAATTTTCCAAACATTATTCATTCCACTTTGGCTTCTCTCTCTCTCATATGCAGGAATAACACACACACTTCATTAACGTCAAATTATTTTTCTTGAATTTTATTATTTTCTAAATTCTTTATCATGTACTGTATTAGTAGCCATCACTGGTGTAGTTCTTCGATGTGTGATTTATCTTTTACTCAAGAATTTTAGTATGATTACTGTAGCTGAGTATACAGGTACTTAAGGCCGCTTACATCAAAGCAAACTCCCGCCGAGTTTAAACGGTATTACAGTTATTTTCAAAGCATTATTTCTAAACTTCTTTATCGTATTTTAGAGATATTATAGAAGTTTAGTGCAGTGGTGCCTATGATTCGAAACCAAGGGATGTACTTCAAACGGCGCAAGTTAAAATCTTCAATGTACATGTGGTGACGCCATGATGTATAAACAAGCTCACTAAATGCGAGCGTTGAATCAAACGCTATTTTCGTTGTTGTCATACTGGTACCACATTTTAATGAGTTAGGTATTTACATTTTCAAGGCAAAACAAACTAATTACTGATGACTTTCAACAATTTTAATGCAGTAATGCATAAACTGACAATAATTCATAATGATAGTCCCTTTAACAACAACGAAGTCTTTTTTTTTTTTTTAAATGTCGTTGAGTTCGATAAAATACATCGATCGATTAGTAGGAAAAATAAAATCTCTAAGGTGTCCCAAGACTTATAGTACATGAAAAAATTGCTATAATTTCGTGTCCCAACTTTTATAGGTCATAAAAAAATTACTTTTGAAAATAATTAAGGGTGTCCCAAGACTTATGGTGTCCCAAGACTTACAGTGATTACGGTATACTGCACATTTTTCAACGATGAATAAATTAAGTAGA
This sequence comes from Margaritifera margaritifera, assembly GCA_029931535.1. NCBI lineage: Eukaryota > Metazoa > Mollusca > Bivalvia > Unionida > Margaritiferidae > Margaritifera > Margaritifera margaritifera. Next base: position 1,848,405 of record JAQPZY010001332.1, read on the forward strand.
TATAGTTGAACAATATATATGGCAATTTTAATAGTTTGTTGCATTATTATAACATAAGCGGTAAAATTCACGTTGAAAGCACGAACCATGGCATATCACGATATCGTACACGAGCATATCACGAGCATATATAACCGCATTTTTTTCTTCAAAGGTATGGAAAAATGACCATCTTTGGTTAAATGTGCAAAAATTTGCAAATTTCTGCTGTCTATTAGAAGAAAAAAAAGTCCCAACAGAAAATGGAATGCGATAACAAGTTCGAATTTAATTTGGTAATAACGTCACCCTATTGTCGATAACTGACAATAAGATTGCACCGATAACTGCAGTGTGGCAGGCAGTATCAGTAAATGATACTGATATGCCAAACGATCGTCTCAATGATTATGTAGTGCAAGATTATACACTTGAATCATTTGACGTATTAAATCCTAAGGGCAAAACTGCGTACAGATATTAAGTGCCTGCCAATCATCTTCAGTCTGTAAACCAGCAAAATACAACACAACATGGATTTTACTTACCAACATGATAACTCCATGACCTTGGTTCGCTATAGTTATCTCCAGGGCTGTATGATCAGCTGCTGCACAGGTATTGGTATTACTTGCAATGAAATTTCCCAAATCAACAAGCAAAAAAACATGTCTTCGAATTCAATAATGGAGCCTGTTTGAAAGCGAGGCTGTCGCGTAAACAAGGGAAATAACCGCCGTTACTATCTCGATAATGATGGTATCAGTCGCTGAAAACTGCATTTCATAGTGTATAATTTTCTTTTCATTTTTTTTAAACCCAGATTTGTGTAAATAATCCTTTATAGAATGCAGGTAGGATGGAATGGGTATCCCTTGCTCTCTCACTCAAAGAAAACAATAATTAAATCCAGGATATATACATTAAAGTTTATATTTAATATAACAAGAACTGCCAGTTGTGTTACTTTTTCTGACAGCAGTAACAACAGGGCCAGGTATAATATGTATCATAATAAGAAGGAAAATAAAGATTCAAAAGAATGAAATTTTATAAATAATGATGATTTTTTTTCTTTGGGATTAAAAGAAAATCATTATTTAATCATTGATATTGTATGGAAATTTACTATACAGGAAATAAAATCAAACAGATTTACTATTCTGTAATTTATGAATAATGATTGAGTTTATTATTTTATTATTATTATTATTAAAAGTTTTTAAATTTATCACAATCAAAAAATGTAGCATAGATCTGGTAATAATATCAAGTATTTAACAAAATTGAACTACTGGAAATTAAAAGATAATCTTCATATTTCATTTAAGGTATTTAGAATACGAGTACAAATTTATACAAATTTATACTTTGCAAAAATTATGTGATATATATTTACCAAACTCGGTTTCTTCTGTGCTCTGGTTAGCTTATTCATGTTGCATTTATTACTTAGCAACACTTCTGCTGTTTAAATGTATTTTTTTAACAACTTTTTTTTACAAAGCTAAATGCCTTGTTGACAGTTTGAAACACTCTAGAAGAGAATAGTAAGAAAAAAGTCCTGCATGCAAGAAATTCCAGTTTGTATTTTTATAGTGCACTTTGCAAATTTAAAATGATCACCACTGTCACAAAATTCTATAATTACTGCAGATATTAAATTTTGCTTAACAAATTCAAAGTATATATTCATGGTTAGGTCTCTGCAAATGGAAAACCATATAATAAAGCCCTTATTTTTAGTTATCTCTGGTAAAAGTTCTTTATTATGAACTTGTACAAAAATCCTCCTCCTGTGAATTCTAAGTCCAAAATATCGGCCTTCTGCAAATTTCAAAGTCCAGTTCACCTTAATTCTAAACCCAAATTTCCACCTTGAACAAATTTCAAAGGAAAAAATGACGTCTCAGAACATGACTCTCAGTGTTTTCCTCCATAGCCAGGTGGAAAAATGTAGAATTACGTCTCAGATGAGAGGCATAAGTCGGACTGAAATCTTACTGAAATCATGTCTCCTGCTCAATTCCGCCTGGAATATTTCCATTCCAGGTGGGGTCTCAATGATGGGTGGTTTCCGCCTCTCCATTTCATATGGGCATGCCAATCATCCATGCTATTTTTTCAGACTCAGTTGTATATTTATAATTATTATTCTTGTAACTAATGTGAAAAATAAACAGTGCCATGCAATTTTTCAGAAAAATGTGTACACTAATACCATGATAATTTATTATCCTTCTATACCAGTACTTTTAATTATCATTCCTGTAACTTACACACAAAGGCAAATTTCAAGAAAAATGCCATATGTCCCTTTAAGCATTGAAGACTTTACTTTAGATTCAGTTGTTAGAAAATATAGTTTTACAATTGTCCCATATGGTTACAGGGTGTTAGAACTGGGACCACTGTGTTACACTAACATGATTGTATGAAGTGATTAAAAGTATTAAAAGTGTATGAATGCTTAGAATTTCTCTAACTTTGGGATTCCAGCATGTGTGTAGGTTTTGGTTCTATATCTCATATTTTTATCTCCATGTAAATGATATGTGAAACCAAAATCTGTGTTCATGTTTAGCACCATATTGCCTGAACTGAGATGGTGCACTGTAAAACCCATGCCAATCAATCAACAATAATTCATAGTCATTTTTTTATTCAAATTGTAGACTTGTTAGTTGTTTTGAAAATGACAAACATTATTCATTTTAATAAACTGTAAAAAAAAGTTCTGATTAAATATACAGAAATCTCTAAGTGCACAGTTAAAATAATATACAAAAAACAAAGTCCATGTCCTAGCTAATAATTTTCTAAGTCTACATTTCTGAGCTATGTCCGAGCTAAAAAATTACCAAGTTCTAATTTCCTAGGTTTTTCCGAGCCAAAAATAAACTAACGGCTAAAACACGGTATTGGTGCTGAGAGTAGTCTCACTCACTTAAAAAATTGAAATGTTTGATAGAACATTTCAATGAAGCTCATTATATACCCTAGGGTGTCCCCTAGTCAGATCAAGTTAGATTTAGCTTGAACATGCATGCGATTTTGTTTAACCATTATTTCAATTCATTGGTATAACAACAGTTACAGACACTACACTTGGTGTATAACATGCAAGAAAAACAGCATGAAAACTTTAAAACTTTATTTTTTTTCACAGTAACATCAGTAACAGGATATCAACATTTAAAGTAAACAGCATAACTGGAAGTGGTAAACAACTTAATAACAAAATCAAAACATCTATGACAAAGGTATCACTAAGAAAAAAAACCTAACCATGAAACTTTTGCATAACAAACATAAAAGACATAGAATAATCTTATTTAGGCATTTATCTAACACCAAGAAGAATATTTAAACAAACAAAATCATTAATACTGGCCAAAAGTATTGCAAACTTCCATAAGAGTCAGAGGTACATTGTCCATAAAATTGGTTACAGACACTACAAAACTATAGCATTTCAATACAGCTGCAGAACCATACATATCTCCATAAAATTCACTTCAAAAATAATTCAACATGAACACATTGACTAGAATTATTCATTAAATGAATGTTGATTAGTTAATAAAATGATAAAACCACATTGTAACAGGTATATGTCCAATACTTGTGTTAAAATTATGAACTGGTAAATAGCACTTGAAAGTTTAATACTAAATAGTGTTTGTAAGAGTAAAATATTGAAGTATAATGAATGTTCAATAAATCATAGTCACTAAAGTATTGTTCAACCCAAGGTGCTGACTCAAACACAGACCCATATGTGATTGATCTTAAGGTTACAGACACTACACATTAAACCTTGACTTTATATTGTCATTTCAAATAGAAGTGCTTATGATTTTTTTCCAGATTTGACTTGAGCTTAGACAATTCAGCTGCATTAAACTTGAAATGACCCCTTTCATTGACTATTTGTGGAGCTTTTACCCTGTACAAGATAGCATCTAGAGCCTCTTGTGAATAATCATCTTTTTCAGGCCAAACATACATGTTGCCAGACTTTCTCATGTATTTAAGTCTAACTTCGTTATGAAGAATGTCTATTACTTCTGCTAAGTATACATCTAGAGGTCCCTTCTTTGGCTTAAGTCCTACAGCAACAAATTCTCCAGGGTGGTATTTCTCTATTGGTTTCTCTGTGTTGGTTGGTGCTTTTTTGTCAACTTTGATCTTCTTTGTCACAATATTTTGTCTTTCTGTTGACTTCCGTTTCTTATTAGGCTTTTCGCTTGTTGCTGAGTTATGATCTTTCTGGTTACTTCCTTGTTTTCTTTTCTTGTCATTATTTTCTATTGTTGATGGATTCTTGTCTTTAAGTTGTTTTCCTTTCTGACTTAAATTATCTTTATTGAGTACTAACTTTCTCATTTCCCAGGCATTAACATTTTCGCTGAAGTTGCATCTCCCGTCAACCTTCATGCATTGCTCACAATAACAGCTCAGATTTCTTATGCTCAGTTCATAATCATTGCTTCCTGACTTTACAGCATGTAATTTTCTTGTACCTTGCAGTGTTTGCACATCAGTTTCTTCTCTATTTCTCTCAACATCTTTAACAAGGATGAACTCCCTTCTCGAAACTGTTTTAGCTTCATTATCTGTATTTTCCATTTTCAGTTTCTCTGTACAGAAATGATATACATCTTCTGCACAACCTATCACCTTTCTATTGCTGATTACAGCTCTGTAGCAAGCATTCTTGACTGTCGCACCGAGACCATCGCAAACACTCTTTCCATGTGATGTTTCGAAATAATTTCGTGTTACAGATGGCTTTTTCCTCAGACTTATGTCAGCAAAGGCTTTCTTCCCCTTATACTGGGCAGCACAGCCATCTGTCCACTCATGGATCTCCTCTACTTTCACACCTTTCTTCTTCAGAATTTCTATAGCTTTGTTCTCAAAAGTGATAGCTAAGTCTGCATCATGTTTGGTTTCTTCACTGATGCCAATAATGGCATGCTTTATCTTGAATTCTTTTTCTCCCTGTTTTTCTGCATAGTAACACATGATTGGATGTATTGTAACTTGGTTCCTGTCGAAGAATCCAGATTGTACTTCACTTTGAAAAACACACCCATAGTTCTCACTAAAGTCCATGACCATAGCAATAGAACCCTCACCAATTCCATCAACACAAATTCGCATCTGTTGCTGTTGCCATTTGGCCCTGAAAACGTGCTCTGGATACTCTTGCATGTCAGTTTCTAAGCATGTAATTAATGTTTTTATGTCTGTTTCTTTAGGCACACAGGAGACGCAACGCTTTACTTTATCATCTTTTGCTATTTCTATACTTTCCCATTGATGCCATGATATCTGCCTGTCACTATACTTTTCAACAAATGGTTTAAGGTAACTCTGCAAACATTTCACACCGCATTGTTTGCATTCTCTTCTTAAACATTTAATAGCTGGATTGGTGTCGTATTTACAAAAAGTAGCATCACTTAAGCTTTTCTTATCTACTGAAATTTCATCCAAATCTCCATTTTCTTTCACTGCTTTTTTTACATTTGTTAGTGCCTCACTTTTTAGGGCCACGTTACAGCACTTTTGGCATAAGCATGATCTTCTGCTTGTTTCAGACACCTTTTTAACATTCACTGGTTTCAATTTAGAAAATGAAGTTAATCCTATTTTGTGACTATGGTTCCTTAACTTGTAGTCTTTGTAGGCTTCTTCTAATGTCATAGTCATCACATGTTTTTGAAGTATTTCTTTTTGACCACCTTTTCTTACTTTCACAGTTTCACGTTTATTAGGCACTTCCCTACTGATTTCTGGACTTAGAAAAAAATCTTTCACAGATTTCTTTAATGGAGAGTTAAGTGCATCCCTTCTTCTTTTTCTTTGTTTCGTCTCCCACCATGTAGAACTAGGTTTTTGCCCTTTCACTGATACTTTGAAATACTTTTTTAGTCTGTGTCTTTTATATTTCTTCAGTAATGCGTCACAAATGATGTTGTATGCATGTTTCTTTGCACCCCCTTTCCTTGTTTTCACTTCTGAAATGCTCTCTGACACAGATTGTATAACAGTATCTGTCAATTCAAGTTTTTTTCTGCAATCCGGTGTCATTATCATTATATTCCTATTTAGAAACTTTGATGTTGATGGAGATTCAATTAATTTACTTATGATGACTGCTTTTCTCTTTGGGGTATTTGGTAATACTTCCTTTACCTTTTTTAATTGTCTGTACAGAGTTGCTTTAGGTAACACTTTATTCATTGGTGAATCTCTGGCTGACCCAGTATTTCCTATTTCACAATCAGTCTGAATACACTCTTGCTGTATACTTTCATTCAGTTTGATACGCATTCTCCATGCTTGGGTTCTTTTCACAGCTTCTTTCTTCTTTCTACTTAATTCAGCAGTTTTCGGACTTCTTAAATCAACACTCTTATTAACCGATATTGCCAGGGCTGCTTTTTCTTTCTTTTTCTGGCGATACCTTTTCATTTCTTCACGTTTTTTCCTTCTTAATTCTTGTTGAAGATTTGAATCGGAAAGTGATTGCTGTTTTTTTAGTAGTCTTGCATCTTTTCTTCTTTCTCTATCAACCCTTTTTAGCTCCTCATGTTTCGCCTTATTTTCCCTCTGTTTTTTTCTCCAGGCTTGTACCTTTAGCCTCGTCTTCTCCCTTCTAGCTTTAATAATCTGTTCATCTTCTTCTGGCTTATCTTTGCTTCCTAAAAGCAAACAACTTCATTCTCATTTTTGTTCCTCTATGTATACGGATGAAATTTAGACTTTACAAAACATACTTGTAATGAGTACGCAATATGCTTTCATACATAAGCAAACTGGAATAACCTGTAGATTCTTAAAGAAAAGTATCTGATTGAAAAAGAAATAGCATAAAACCTGATGATTATTCAATGTTCTAGCATTTACAATGATTGCACACTTTCCTTAATAATGTAAACAACAGTCGGGTCAATTCACATGTCTAGTAGTGTCTGTAACCATTTGACAATATCAGCAATGTATCCAATACTAAGTCTGAGCTCATTGAATTCTCATAATATTTCTGTTTGAATTTACTAGTCTAATGATATGGAATGCAAAAATACTCAGTTTCAATTGCATATTGTAAGAAATCACTGAAAATGTTGCCTGTTATCAGAAATCTAGATGAAAGAAACTATAAATATACCAAAATATTACAAATTGCAGACAGACAATATGTCAAAATTTAGCCTTACACATCAATACTGTAATAGGAAACATAATTTGGCTTCATTTTTTTAAAAAAAAACAGGGATAAAGTCATAGACAGTATAAAAAGGGGATATTGGTTACAGACACTACAATTTAAGAGTGTGGTTTACCATTCAATACAAACTTACCAGAGTTGTTCCCAGAGGTTTGCTTTTGTCGTCTTCCCATGTCTTAGGGATGTACCATGGTAAAGAACAGAAAAAGTAATTAGGCAGCTTCTTCTAGGATAAGAAATTCAGGTTACATTGTCTTGTAGTAAATTACTCAAACAGACAGTGCTGCAAGAATGATGCAATATTCAATCAAGAGAGTTATTGCATCACTTTTTTGCTCTTGGCTGCAGAGGTAAATAGATGATGCAACATTACATCACATAAGATGGAACTTTCTATTGAGAAAAACAATGTTTTAATGACAAGTAGAACAATACTTTTATCTTTCATTTTTTATACCTGTTTGCGTAGTGTCTGTAACTTTTTTTATTGAGTTGCTGTTTTTTAATGGTACAATACAGCACCACCAATTTTGGCCAACTTAGACATCACATGGATACACATGAGCCTTTGTAGGATTTATACTTTTCCATAATGAAACAACAAAATTATTGCCATATAAACTTGTAAAGGTTACAGACACTACAAAATTTAGAACTGGAAAGTTTGACAAAGAACAAGCTCTCAATCGAATATCTTGGCTAGCCATGTGATTTAAATGGTTTTACTACTTATTATAATATAAAGTCGAGTTCTAGATGTCAATAAAAGTTATAATGAATGTTATTTTGTACAAAATGTTGGCATATAACAACAGATTAGTGTTTGAATTTCAGTGTTGAAACAAAACTTCTACTGACGGTATTTTGCTTATAAAATCCATAATATTTTACCGATTTCTTTAATTCAAGAAGCAATATTTGCAGGATAGAATTCCGCATAAAACCAGACCAATAAATGCATAATTTCAGTATGATATTTAGAGAATTCTCTATTTTATATTCAAGCTTTTTTCGAGTGAGACTACATAACGCTCAAAAATGGCCATTTTTAGAGCTTGTTTCCATGCATATCTCAACAATGGGTTACACTAACCTCTTGAAATTTTCAGGAAAGTAAGAGAGGTATATGCCAGGCTTACCAATCTTTAAAATTGGTTCATATCTTGTTTAATTTTTCTATTTCATGCATATAACATGAAAATTCCTTTATCAGCACCAATACCGTGTTTTAGCCGTAAGTTCTTATGTCCAAGGCTTTGTCCAAGGTATTTCCTAGTTTTTTTTTAAATGTACGAGATAATGTCCAAGGGTTGCTTATAAAACCTAAGACAAAATATCAGTATTGTCCGAGGTTTCCCAGGTTTTCCTAGGAAAATCTAGGAAAAACCTCGGACATCCAAGGTTTTTTGGTCAAAATTCCAAGTTACCCTCGGAAAATGTACAGCCGGGTAATATGAAAGGATCTTGCTCAATATCAAAATCATCTGTGATCTTGATATAAGCTTATATGCCTAGTTTGATCAAAAATCAAAATCAGACCAGAAATATGGTCCCAGAATAGTAACAAATTCTGCCAATCAGATGCAAGATCAGTTTATTAATATGTGTGGATTTTGATGATATGAGCCCATAATTCCATGTTTGATCAGAATCGGACAATAGATATGGCACCAAGAGTGGTAGCCAGCTCAGCCAATCAGACTCAAAACCATTTCACAAATATGAATGGATCTCACTCAATAACAAACCTGTCCAAGATCACAATGATATAAGTCCATATTCCATATCTGATCAAAACTGAATCAGAACTATGGCCTCCAGAGTGGTAAAATACTCAGCAAATCAGATGCTAGATCACCTCATTATTTATACTGCATTGATCTTGCTTATTATTAGGTTTATTATTTACCCTAAGTGCATGCCATCCACAATGTTTGGTAAAGAAACTTACTCTTGAAAAAAGTTACTCTGCAAAATCCATTTTTCTTCAATTCACAATGACCTTGACCTTTCACCATTTAACCCCCAAATCAACAGGCTTCTCTCTGACACAGTCATCCTCAACCTTTGGTCAAGGTACATGGCTGATAACTTAAGTTTTTGTGCAGAAACAATTTTTCATTTTTTAGTCACAGTGACCATGACTTTTTGCTCCCCAATCTACTAGGCTTCTTCCTTACTCCCAAGTGCAAGCCGTCATCAACGTTTAGTCCAGGTCTATGATACAGAACTTCTAAGTATCACTACACTAAACCAATCAGTTGTTACTGCATCCCTATCAAAATCATTGAATATTTTTTTCTCTTTGTTTTCCTGATCATTAGCATACCAGTGAATAATGTTACTTGCATTCAACAGAAAGCAGCATTAAAGAATAAACAGAAAATAAAATGCTTATTGAGTTAAACCTCTAGGCTTTTGTGTAGGATCACAAAGCAAACGTGTTATTTGGCCAGTTTCAGAAAAGTCCCTGGTACTTAAAATTCTAGTCAGTTCATTCAAATGCAACTTTTGTTTAAAAATTCAACCTAACCTAGCATGCAGAGAAGGCTGATTTTTTTATATGTTGTATCCTGTTAGTGCCGAACATAAGACAGTTTTGGTGCATTTGAACTTGTAATCAATGCACTAGAATTTATCACAAATGTAGAAAAATTTTAAAATAAATAAGGAACTAGATTAGTGGAGTAATACCTCAAGTTATTGTGCATAAACCATCTGTCTTTTTGCAGACCCACAGTGATCTTCACCTTGGAACTCTAGATCCCAAATTTATAGCTTCTTATTTTATCTTAAACACAAGTCATCCACAAAGTTTGGTCCAGGTTTGTGGTGTAAAACTAATGTTATTGTGCAGAAACCACTTTCTTCTTTCAGTCACAGTGACCTTGATCTTTGACCCTTTCACCCCAAAATCAATAGGCTTCTTCCTTACCTCAAAGTTTGGTAAAAGCAGATGTGTAAAACTAGAGTCATTATGAAGTCACTAACAAGCTAAGAGCTGTACAGATGGATGTACATACAGATGTGCAGACAATGTCATAACAATAACTGCCCCACCTTTTGTTGGACATATACAAATTATATTGAATTATTGTTATCTTTTTTTAAATATCTTTGAAGTAAAATTGCATGAAATAAAGTTAAAAACTATTAAACAATAGAAACTGAATTCCGAGCATATGCAAATATATATTTTGCTTAATACAGAAAATTTCTCTCCAAATAATGACTACTTGATGCAAAATTATGTTTTGAATTATCAAATACTTTGTTTCTTTTTAAAACATAAAGTGATTAAATATTCAATAACTTTACATTGTATAGAAAAGAAACAAAATATGTATTAACTCCATAACACATATATCAACACAACTGTGTAAATATCAATGCATAAAAAATCTGAATAAGGAAAAGATTTAAATGTATTCAGTGCTATGCAATTACAAAATGAACATTAAAATATCATAAAATGTAACATTCTATAGAATAAATTAAAAAGGATGATATGCCAAAAAAAAATTCAGATTTTTTGGGGGGGAGGGGGGAGGGACAGGTTACTGTAGTATAATTTATTTTCGTGGGGCTCAATTTTCGTGGTTTTGTAAAAAAAAGACATTTTTGTGGGTACTTAAATTCATGGTTTTGCCTATCAAAGTTTGCATATTACTAAGTGTTTAATTTTGTGGTTTAACCTCTAGAAATACCCAAAATAAAGAATAAAAAAAGAATAAAACTCTGCCGATGCAAACGGCGGTCACTTGAATGTTTATAACAATACTTGCACATGTATGAGCACAAATTAAAAACCTGACAACTTCAATACTGACACCGTGTTTCTGTCCAAGTGAATAACATCAATGGAAGCTGGCGCAGCCAACAACACTAAAACAATACTACCGCCTCTATGATCACAAATAACACACCTGTCAAGGTCAATCACTTACACAGTGTTTTCATCTGAGTGCTCAACATCAAAGGAAGCCGACACAGACTACAACACTAAGTCAATCGGTTATTAAAGTAACCTGTATGATCTCTAACTTAAAACACTATCCATAAAGGGAACAAAACACGTTACCGGCTGCCCTTTGCTCAATGCAATCAGCAGACAGTGGCAATATTTGATGTGTCTAGAGCCCATCAATGTGAGAAGATGCTAACTAAATTGAAAGACAGTGGAATCATGCGTTTGTTTGTGCCTGCCTCATGTACAGACCAACTCAACCACTAGACTTGAAAATAAATAAAGAGTACAAAGAATAATTACAATCACACTTTTATAACTGGTATGCTAAACAGGTCATGGAGGCCATCACGAAAAAAAGGAAGATGCTACTGGTGACGATCACTGATTGCAACCTCATTAATCAAGCCAATTCGGGCTGAATGGATAATTGCTCACATGCGACAATGAGTGAAAGATGTGACCTAATTATCAGTGGTTTGGAGAAAGCTGGACTTGTTTAATTCTGCAATTTGGGGATTATTTACCCGACAAGCATTTGTGTGTACATTGAGACTTGATTGACACAATGTTGATACAGTGGCTTTGTCCGAAAATCAGTGAAGTGTGAGTTTTAATACTCTGCTGTAATTAGTGTATATACGTAGTGTTTCATTAATAATAGTGCTTCAAGCAATAGTTCTAGTATTTTACAGGCTTGTTGTTCTTTTGGATTAAAAATGCATGGATAAAATGAAATGTGGTTTCAGGAGGATTTAAATTGTTTAACAACAGTTTAACAACAGTTGTACTCGAGTGAAGGATCGATTTGAACAAGTATTTAATTTAATTTTCATATACTATTATTTTTTATTATTCTTTCTTTAATTTCAACATTACTAGTGTTTGAATACCTTATGGTTTTTCTCGTTTCTCTCTATCCTTACCTATCTCACATATCGATTTAAGGCAGCGAGTGGAAATTACAGCTATCGGATATCTTATCGACACGTGTGCACTGAAACAATATAAAATGCTTTATAATTCTTTTTTCAAAGGTTTAAAATAAAACAAACACGTGTAAAAGCTAATATTTTATTTCCAAATTAGAGTATTGACGTTGATTTATTAAATACTAGTAGGTTCCTTAATCTCTAGGAATGACACACAGAAAGAAAATGAGTGGGGGGGGGGGTTGCCGCTATCATCATACATCATCATATGTGGCTAATTTTTCGTTGGGTATTTAAATTCATGGTTCAGTGCAACAACAAAAACCACAAAAATTGGTCCCCCACAAAAATTGATGATACTACAGTATTAAATGTATGTCTCACCTCCTGCAATATTCTTTAAAGGCAACACAAAATTGGGCATTTATTGAATACAGCAATGTCATAAAAGAAAATATAATATATATAAAATATTTAATACATACGTCCCTCTTTTGTTTTGAAAGAAACTTGAGCAGATTCATTTTTTCCAATGCTAGTGCTGGCTGTCACAGTCAAATTGTAGTTCCAAAATTCCTCAAGGCCAGTCAATTTGAAAGACCTTTCTTGAAACCCTACGAGTAGATGAAATATTCACATGAACTGTATCATCAATTCAAAGTCTGTCAAAAATGCTCAAACCATAAAGGTGCATCTTTTATTTTAGATACCTATAATAAGATAATAAGACATTTTTCATTGTGCCAACCTTAAAAATACATTCTCAGTAAGGCAGCTGATATTTGTCCACAAGTTGTCAGTAAGGTGTACTGAAATACTATGTTGGTTGGTTGGTTGTTATGGGTTTAACGCCATTTTTCAGCACATGATAGGCTATACATGGCGGCCAGTGTATCTGGTGGAGAAGAACCCGAGAAAAACGCAGGAAGAACCACCAACCCACAGGAAGCTACTGGCAGGCTTTCTCACATACTCACGTTGGCCGAGCCCGAGACTCGAACCTACGCAGACAGAGGTGAGATGTCAGTGATCTGTAAAGACGAGCACCTTAGACCACTCGGCCACCCAGGGCCCCGAAATACTATATAGTGCTGTAGATGAATTGGAAAACATGCATTTGAAAAGTTTACAAGTGGGGTCTAATGCACAAAAGCAACATTATGTTAAGCTGAAATGTTCATAAATTACACACTGGCCTTAATGACCTGCTCAACAGTTTACTGCAAAATACAGTCTTAAGTCCAAGGTTTATTGCAAAATGTAACAAGTCCACCAAAAGGTGCTACTATGAATCATAACTTCCCACCAGATTTATTAATTTGAATGAGAGTCGTATTATAATAAAGAGATCAGCATGTTTTATTTCAAGTGTTTTAAAATTATAAATAAGGGTACCATTAATGGCACATTATATGCCCACCCCATGTTTAACAGCCCTCAATATAGATAACTGAAATATCTGCATGAAAATCATCTTCTTCTTTCAGAGTGACTTTCATCTTTTGAAACCCAAATCAACCGGCTTCTTCCTTACCCTAAATGTGAGCCATCCACAAAGTTTAGGCCAGGTCTGTGATGTAGAAATAATGTTATTGTGCGGAAACCATTTTTCAGTCAGTGACCTTGATCTTTGACCTTTTGATCCCAAAAACTCATAGCCTTCTTCCTTACTCCAAGTGCAGTATGTCATGTATTCTCACATACAAAAAGTATTTGGTGAAATGGTCACCATTTTGTTATGCTTGAAGAGAAGTTACATTTTGTCTCAACTCTTATGATAAAAATAAAGCATGAGGTGACATAATTTGTGTAACTATTCATATATTCATATAAGGGTCACATGAAATAATGATCACTTCCTGTAAGTGTCGTCTACTCTTGTTGACACTGAAAATATCATGATAAAAGCCCTATGGGAAGAAAGGGGCAAGAACTCACTATTGATGTTAAAAATATTGCCGTAGATTTGTATCAGGATGGGAGAAGTGTAACTGAAATAAGCATAATCTTGCAAAGGCTATGAAGTACCATTTCTGAAGTGATTCAAAGATCTTTGGAGTGTGGTTCTGTGGCAAACAGGTCAAGAAGTGGCAGGCCTCACTTAGTGACTGAAAGGGATCACTGTTATATGGAAAGGCTTGTGAAACAAAACAGAAGGGATACACTGAGTGACATGACTGCCAAATTCAAAGCTAGATGAACAGCTGAACATCATTTACATAGCCATTAATTTAAGTGCCATGTTGCTAGGAAGAAAACTGTGATAAGGGAGATAAATCGTAAAAAGCGGATAGCATGGTATCATGAGAGAAAAGATGGAGAATATTTGCCAGTTGGACAGAGTTATATTTTCAGATGAATGTGTTTATACTTAGAGAAACAGCTTCAAAGGTTTGAGACCAGACTTGCTTCCTTCCAAGCACAATCAGAAAAGTTATAATATGGGGGTGCATTTGTATGCACGGCATTGTTACATTAACAAGTGTAACTGGGAAGATAAATGCTCAATTTATAGCCTGTTCTGGCTAGACATTTCCTGGACAATCAGTATTTATTTCTGGACAACAACGCACCTGTTCATCGCACTCAGATCATACAGAAATATAAGACAAGAAATCATTTAAATCACATCAGCTGGCCAGCACAATCACCCGACATTAACATAATGGGAAATCTTTGGTTGTTTATTCAACAGAAACTTCTGTGTAGACTTCATCTGATCAATTCCAATGATGATTTGTTTGGCACGATTCAGTGCATATGGATGGACATTTCCCTAAGTTATATTTAAAGTCTGTATAAATCGATCACCAGACAACTAATGCAAGTAATAAGACTGAAAGGATACCTGACAAAGTATTAAGGTAAATTATATTAATGTTCTGATTTTTCTGTTTCCCTTTAGAAGCCTAATTACCATATGAAAGTCAACTCTACTTTTCAATGAAAACAAAATGGTGGTCATTTGACCAAATACTTTTTGTATGTGATTCTAGATCTAATGTTATTGTGTGGAAATGATTTTTCTTCTTTCAGTCACAGTGACCTTGATTCTTTCACCTTTTGACTCCAAAGTCAACAGGTTTCTTCCTTTCACGAAGTGAAAATTATCCACAAAGTTTGGTAACTGCAGATGATGGAGAAATGTAGTTCTTTTGTGTTTGTATGTGTATGTATGTGTGTGTTGGGGGGGGGGGGGAACTAATTTTATTAATGTCATACTACCTGTCACTATTGCCTTGCTTACATCTTCCAGGACAAAAGTATCCTCGTTCAAGCTCATAATTCCAACCTCCCATTTAATGGAACATTCTAGAAATCTAGAAGAGAGAGAACCCAGAACCAGTCTGTCTGACTACCATGTCATTGGCTCATGCAGAATACTCTTCCTCTTTGACTCAGACTATGCTTAGGCCATCAAATCAGCATGGGAGGAGGGAATCTTGCAATAGTGACAGGTAAGTATTACATTATTAAATTTAGTACCCCCCTTTTTTGAAAACATTTTAATAGAAGCAATACATTACTTGTCACTATTGGCTTACTGAATTTGCCAGTCTGGAGGGAGGCTGATGGCCTCAAATAATTGGTATAAAAATGATATGCTCACCCTTACTGAAGGGGTGTCAACTACTGTAAGTTGGCAGCAGACTGGGACACTTTTTGTGCCATAACTACTGGGCGCAAGGAAAAAATGCCTTCACTGTGGTGCACCACAGACCGAAGGTAAAAGGAGGAGAAAGTAGTGTGCAGCTGCCAAAACACGGCTCTCATAACATCCTCCTATGATAAATGATTAAGACAGGCCAATGATTAAGACAGGCCAATGATTAAGACAGGCCAATGAAGCAGCAATAACCCTCGCTTCATGGACTTTAATTCTCATGAACAAAAGGTCTGTCTCAGTGAGGGACTGATAAGTTCTCCTAACAGCGAGGACAATCCACCAAGAAATGGTGGATGCTGAGATATCAGCTGAGCTGAACCTTTAATAGGTAGGAAGAGATGCTTCTGACCTTTCCATTGTCTTTATGAAGTGGCAAATAGAACTGTAAAGCCCTAACTGGGCAAAGAAGTCTGTTTTGATCATGAACAGCACAGATATGGCAGAGACTGGGGATCTCAATAGGGAGTGGAGCTAACAAAGGAAGTTAGATATTTGCCAAGAAACATGGTTGACAGAGGAGAGAAACAGAGTCATAATTACTGTTGAAGCATAAAAACCTCTTTTCTATAGACAAGGCATGAAGCTTGATCCTTCTCGTAGGTGCTAAGGAGATCAGGAAAACAGTTTTAAGGGTAAGGTTCTCTAAAGAAGCTTCACCATACGGATCATAAGAGGGTTCTGACAAAGCCCACAACACACACAAGAGATTCCATCTAAGCATTAGTGAGCACAATACTGGTCTCTGCAGCTCAAAATACTTGATAACATCAGAAAGGTGAGTTTCTGAATCAATGGCTGGACCCTTTGAGAACTTACGTGTGTTGGACAGGACTGCCCTGTAACTTTTAATAGCAGAAACTGAATATTCTCTCTCTTCAAATAGGATGAGAAGAAAGTCTGCCACTGCACTGAGAGAGGAACAGCTAGGATTAACGCTTTTCCTACTGTACCAACTGCAAAAGATTATCCACTTTGCATCACAAACCTTGTTTGTGGACCGTCTCCTAGCCTAAACAATACAGTGGGCAACCTCACTCTAAAAAACTTGACCTGGTGGATAGATCACTTGAGATAAGCCAAGTGTGAAGGTGGAGAATCTGGGCTGCTGTGGTGCAACAGCAGGTCTCTCATCTGAGGTAATCTCTTGGTTTGATCTACCAATAGGTCAAGTATACTGCTGAACCACGATCATTAGAGCCACTAAGGGGCTATCCGAATGAGCTGAGCCATAGAGGTCCTGACCTTGTGGATCACAATCATTCTGAAAGGTGGGAAGATACAAGTCTCATAGTGAACAAGTCCACCAAAGGGTCTCCCCCACAGTCTAAACAGGAACTTTGCTACCAATTGGTGCAGAGACCATTCCATGAGGACTACCTTGCCTCTACTGGACCAAATATTTTCCTTCCTGGGAATGTGGCTAACACAGAGGATCTTCCCTTCCGAGGCTGCCCAGTGAAGGAAGTTACAAACCTCCAGGCAAAGAGAAGGCACATGTATACATACTTGTCACCTAAGGTACTACCAACATGTCATTGGAGACCATCACACAATGGCTCCTTACTTGGCTGCCACACACCTGTAAGGCTAAAAATAACACCCTCATTTCTAAATTCTTTATGTGAATGGTAGCTTCTTCTTGGGAACATGAACCCTGAACAACTACCCCTTCTGGCTCCACGTGAATGCCCCAAATCTGACACATCAGTGTACAGACAGGAGTTGGGTTAGGGAGCATGCATTGGGACTCTGGTCAGACACTGGTCCCGATTGGCCCACTAACTCAAGTGGTGATGAAATTCTGACCCCAGAGAAATTTGAGCTGGCTGGGGATTCTTGTTTCCAGTTCACCAGAAAGAGAAACTGGAGAGGGCTCAAGTATAGTCTTCCATAGGGGAACCAGGTCTCCTGCAGAGTTCAAGGTCCCTAGAAGGGATAGATATAGGTGAGCCGACATGGGCTTGGCTCAGAGTACCTCCAAAAGAGCCAGGATTCTGTTTATCCATCTAGTGGAACACAAACTCGCCCGAGGTTGGTGAGGAAATTCATCCACACATAAACAAAATCCTGAGAAGGGATTAGATCCAATTTCTCTAGGTTCGGAATGAGTCCTAGCTGGGTCGCTGTGGACCAGCAGCAGGACAGGTCTAGCAGTAGGGACTTAATGAGGACATTGTGTATCAACCAGTTATCAATCCCCAGAGGCCTCACGTGGCCAGCAACTACGCCCATCACCCTGGTAAAAGCTCAAGGAGCCAGAGGTATTTCCTGTGAGGAAGAGAAATTGGGATGTGAAGGTATGGATCCTGAAAGCCAGTGAAGACTGCCTAGTCACTGGGTCTTATGGTGTTTCTGACTGAGGTGATAGTCTCGATCTTGAATGATTCCTCCTGAAGAAACTTGTTTAGGACAGAAAGATCAATTAAAAGCTGAAACTTCCGAACTTTTGGGGGGACCAGGAAAATCCGAGAGTAGAAAGCCGTAGACTGGTCATTTGCCAACCTTCTCTACCATGCCCTTCTCCAGAAGGTCCTCTTCCCATAACTGAACCAGTTTTGACTGGTGAAAAAGAATGGGGGTCCTTGCAAAAGGATATGTTCCCAGAAACAAAGCCAGTATACTTCTTTTAGTAGAGACTGAACCCATGTATCTTCCATTATGCCCAATCAAACCTTTGAAAAGAGGGCCAGCAGAGCACCCACATGGATCCTGGGAAGAAGGATGCACAGCAGGTGAGGGTTCGAGTCCCTAGGGCCTATCTCCCCTTTCCTTGGGAAAGGGCCAAGTAAAGGGGGAGGAGTCCACAGGCTTCCTCCTTCGATCCTTCCAGCCACCTCATCTAACCAAAGAAGGTTGAGAGGGAGGCTTGAATTGGTATTTCATTCTGGAATGTTGAGACTGCATTCTTTTCAAGAGCTTTGCAGAATGTTCTGAAGGACAGTAAGGATGAGGTTGCTTCCTAGACAGTTTTGACCAGCGGGGAGAAGCTGTGAGGGACGGTTGTTGTTGGTTCCTCAGGTCCTGAGATGCAATGGAGGAAATGAGACCTTGGAAGAAAGGATCAGCCCTAAGAAAGTTCTTACTGTGGTTCAGTAAGACCTTCAGAGTGTATAGAGCAATGTCCCTGCCAAAAGGAACATGGACATTATATATGCGTGCCTCAAAATTTTGGCAACTGTCTCCAGCAAGCACTGCAGTGTGGCTGGTGACAAAGATTCCTTCTTCAGAAGACTAAAGAAGGCTGCTGAAAAAAGATCAGCATGCAAATCTGTGGTGATGAGCATACAAGCCTTAAACTCCAGTGCCTCCAATGTCTTGACTGGCAGGCTAACCATGTCCTGTTGAAATCCCCCCCCCCCAGCGTCTAAGTGGAGTGGGCTTAAGAGGCCAAGCAGGAGAGTGAACCCTGTACTGTAGCTGGATGCTGAAACCAGCAGTTGCAGCATAGAATGCGAAACAGACCACCCCTTATTTGCCTGACAAACTCCTGGCCCTTCAAAAGCCTTTGAGAAAGTTCCCTTACCATGGCTGAATGATGGAGTAATAGAAGATCTGGTCATGATGCAACTACCAAGAATCTCTCCAAACTGGCGAGGATTTTTTTGTGCTCTATGATCAAAGGCTTGGGACACACATCTGGGGGGGGGGGGGGTGAAGGTGGTAAACTTCATTAACTGCATTTTCAGAAGACCAGATCTCTTCCTACTCTACAGCCTGAGCTGACAGGTAGGAGGGGGAAGGTGATTTGAGTGGATAAGGAGGGACTGTCCCAGCCAGTTCCTCTGTGAACTCATTCTGAATCCTCCAAAACTTAATGGATGTGATCGTTCTGCTCTTGCTCCTGAGGTGAGACAGGACTTTTCAACCCTGTGTCTCTCTCATGAGGAGAAGACTTGGAAGTAATGGTCTCCTCATCTCACAACTCCTCATAGGGAGTGATGGAACTGCCACTACTAACAGGCTTCTTAGGAGGACAGGAAAAACTTCTAAATCCCTTCTATAGGGCTATTCTTGTCCCACAACTGCTCACATGGTGGGACAACCCTTATTAGCACACTTTTTAGGGAAACAGAAATGATTCTCATCCTTTGTAGAGTGTCTGTTGAGAGAGGACCAGCCCCGTCCTTTTTATTTAGCTCCACCTGAGCAGACAATGTAGGTCTGCGACCTGCCACATCTGAACTGCTTTGAGGCCAAGGTATAGGCATCCATGGCACCATGAATAAGAAGGAAGATTCGCTTCCCTGAAATGGATGTCCCCACATCACATAAGGATTGAAGGAGAACATATGAAAGGGGGGATGTCTATCCGACCTCCTTCTCTAGTCAAACGAGTATATGTTGACTCCCTATCCCTAACAGCATTCGGTAGAATGGAGATGGGACGGGGGGAATATCGACCCAACCCATGTCCCCGTACTGCTGATGGAACTCAATTAAGCGGTGTCCAGTACTTGAAGGCCAGCAGACGGTGCTTGGTGACCAGCACCCAGTCACCAATGCATAATGCCCAGTAAATGGTTCTCAGTCACCAGTCCAAGACTGCGCAGGCAATGATGATCTGATGGATGAGCTTCCATCAGATGATCCTGAGCAATATCACTGCTCTCCCTTCTCAGGGATGCGCAATCTGTTCTCTGGTGCTTTCAGCAGGCGGACAAACCTGATAGAGTGCTGATACTCTTTAGGGACAATATGTCTCCTGGGATCGAAGAGTGCCTACTGTGAAAGAGTTCTGCAACTCTTCAGGAGCATTACATCTCTTGACTTCATGAGAGACAGATCCCATACGCTCCTAGGATCAAGAAGTGCCTACCCTGATAAAGTTCTGTGACTCTTTACAAACTTAACATATCTCAACTTCATGAGAGACAAGTTACATACCCTCCTGGAATTAAGGAGTCTTCCCAAAGGACTCAGAAAAGCATCATATACCCTCTTGAGATTGAGAAGATACAGATCCGATACTCTCTTGGGATTGAGGAGTATAGGGGAAGGGTGTTTCTTCCTCCCTTTATCAGTGCACCAACTCTCAGCTAGGTTCCAAACATCGTCAGGCCATAGACAAAAAGGAAAGAGACATTTAGTACAAGCTAAACATGCAGGGTGAGTGTTCCATGGGGCCTTCTTGTGCCCACACTTATGCACATTTTGCGACATTCCTAAAAAGAAAAATATGTACTGCCAAAGCTAGTTGCTCTTTGAAAGAGCAAATATTGGATTTCAAATATACTACCGAAGCAGTGAAACAAGGGCTTTTTTTATACAACAATTTATGTGTAATCAGTAGTAATTCAGAAGGATTAAGGATGTTAATGGATTATGATTGGATTACTGAAGAGCTCATGCGACATAACACAATCAACATTACTTGGATTCTTTTGGCAGGTTGGTTTGGTTTTAGTGTTTAAAGTTTGCTGAGATGGATTATACTATGACAATATGTGTGATCAGAATTCTTAAAGGATTAAAGACATTAATGGATTATGGTTGGATTAGAAATTACTAAAGAGCTCGAGTGGCATAAAACAGGTAAGTTTGGCTTTGGTATTTAAAGTTTGTTCAGATGTCCAAGTATGCATTATCTCTGAATGCTAAAACATCCAAATCTAAACATATGAAATATCATACAAAATTCAATAATGGATGGAAACAGGAATTTCAGTGGTTGGAATCAAGTTAAAAAGTACATGAATATGCATTCTGCTATTCCTGTAAAGTCGAATTTAAGAAGAAGTTTCTAAAGTCGACCCAGATACCACCAATCCTGAGCAGTTCTGATAGGCAGTCAGCGACCTGAATCTACCCACAGGCAGGAAACAATTTAAACTTCTTGGTGCACTCAGTAGAGTTGTACTAACATGCCCCATTCCGATGCAGACACTAAAAGGACCTTTCTATTTTGGGGAATATTCAGGCTGACTCCAGATGAAATGTGGATCCAGCAACAATACAGTAACAATCATCTGCAGTGTTGAGATCAATAATGATGAGGACTGTACAAATATAATCAGGCAATGATCTACTAACTTAAAAGAAAGGTTAAATAATGCTTGAGCTACATATAAGGGCAGTATGATTGGTTTGGTTTTATGGGGTTTAAAAGTATTTTTCAGCACATGACAGTCTATACATGGCGGCCAGCATATCTGGTTGAGGAAGAACCCAGGAAGACTCCAAGAAGAACCACTGACCCATGGGAAGCTACTGACAAGCTTTCTCACATATCCATGTTAGTCGAGCATAGACAGAGATGAGATGTGAGTAATCTGTAAAAGCAAGCACCTCAGACTACTTGGCCACCCAGGGCCCCCAAGACAGAATGAAAGGCAACAAGTTATTGTAAAAGGTCTGATATGAAGTAATGATGTGCATATTTTAATACAGAAGGACAATTGTTCAGTAGTTGTTATTTGAATGCTAAAAATCTGGTTGATGAATATCCACATGATCTGAAGTCAAAACTCCTGACCTAATTTTTGAAATCTCCTGATCTGTCCTAAGCTGACCTCTCTGTTCTGTCAATTGTATATGATAGGGGGTTTTATAACTAAAATTCACTTGGCCTTTGCCAAGGTGATCTAAAAGCTGCTATTTCCATATACTGAGAGTTTTTTTAGTGAGGGACCACTCAGTATAAATCCTGGATTGCTCCAATTTAATATAAACTTATGGATATTCTATAATCATTATAATCTTCTCTCCTGTACAGTCTACAAAGGCTTACCAACAACTGTGAAGGTTTTATTTCCAGCTGGGCTGTCTGCAATAAGACTGATAGTGTAGTTTGTTTTCCCTGGGCTAGGTCCATTGATATTCCATGTAACATTACCTTCTGTGGATCCGATATTCCCAACAGACTCATTAATATATGGCTTTTGTGGAGCTGCAACAAAGTACGGACATATCATAATTTAACATGCATGACATGTATTCAATATTGTCCCATATTATGACTTAGAATGAAAATTAAGACACCATTAGGAATGCAGAGGCCATAATGTTCATTTCAAGGAACTACCATTTCTATGCCAAACTATCCCAGGCAACTAAAAATCACTGTTGGGAAAGTAAACTTTCATGCAGCTAGCCTAATTATTTTATAGAAAAAAAAAAAGAACCAAATCTCCCATTCTGAGATCGTTTTCCAACATTGCATCCTCTGCTAGTAGGTATATATTGGAACCATTGCCCTGTGCATTAATCCCCCATAAAATGGACCTCAAACCATGTCTCAAAAACTTCCCAACAGTATCTGTGAATATGGCAGGTATGCCATTTTCTTGTAAAGTCATGTTAATGTTTGCTAATATTGCAGGTTATGAATAAAGCTACATTATGATATTCAATACCATTTTTATCTTATACTAGATCTATGATTGATGATAATTTGCTCATCCCCAATTTGTTAGAAAATTTGGAAAAAAAAATTAATTACCATGATTATCTTTAGTCGGATAATCAGCCCTTCCCCTGCATTTTAACAATTAGGTTGGCCCCCTAGTATTATATTGGGAGAAATACTGTGACTAAAACTGTACTGATTTTTCTTATTATGAACAAGAGGTTTAAATAGACCTGATATCGCTCACCTTGCTTATATAACTTGACAGTTAACCATTTCACCAAGCAGCTTGTGTGGTATTGTAAGAACACTACCTATGCAATCTACAGTACCAGGTCAAAAGTGAGTTGCAACTTCTGCTGAAGTCATAGGAGACAAACTAACATCATTGCTATTTGTAAAAAATCTCCTAAAATAAATAGGAAAGAAATAGTACTTACACACCTAATATTTGGTAACTAATCCCTTGGCTCTTATCATAGCTTGTAATTGCTAGGTACTGAGTCATAAAATCCTCTGGTTCAGCTCTGGTTATAATTGATTGAGCGAGTCCCAAATGTCAAGAACAACACCAATGTGATCAGACACAGATTCAGTTTCATGTAGTCCTTTTTCAAGCTCAGAATAAATTGTTTGCCGTATATTCCCAATAATATTGAGGTCCATGCTCTGTGATGGCCAGGGGAAGGATACAGTGTTTTACAACTTTTACTACTGTTTTGTCCTCCTAGAAACATGGACCAGACAATTATCCTCCTGGTGGGTTCATTTCCCATTTGGAAATTCTTTTCCAATAAACTGCCACAAACTTTCATCAATGATGCTGATACACTTATCAGAGTGAATGCTGCCTTCCACTGGGGTCGGATTTTTAACACCGATGCAGGTAATGTACCACTTAAAACATTGCCGAAATATTCTAGAATGGCAAGTGTGCAGATCTGAAAACTTGGTTTGCAATTCTTCATCAGGTTTTCTCCAAACAAAAGCTTTCAATCTTTGCCCCAAACATCTTTAGGTTCATCGTTAAAAATTACTACCAACTAATGGTTTTCAACTGTTCAATTGTGTATCTCTTCAAGCCATGAAATATGTGATGCATGATTCTGCTGAAAAATTGTAGTTTGCTTCCTTATAGTACATCTCCTGAAACATAACTCTTTATTCTTTTGTTGACAGTGCTTTCAGAAACATGAACTCAGACAGACTCATTAAAAGCTATTGTCATGTCCTGCAAAGATTGTCTAAAAGCTGTCAAAATTGTGCTGAACAAGATGAGAAAGTACATGATTACCCCTTTTGGCTCTTGACTTCTGGTCTGGCAGTTTATTTCTCATTTTCCATGGATCCCCTTTTGTGAAACATTTAAAAACGTGTCTGAATTATAGAATGCGATATTCTGGTTATTCGGGATTTTTTTTTCCCCACTAAAATCTTTCTCAGCTAACTGAATTATTGTCTTCATCTGACTGTCTGTCCATTCCTTACTGTGAGGCACCATGTTTACGTTATCAGCAAGGTCTAAAAACAGTACTCGCTATACATTTTACAATTTTAGACTATATTCAAGATGTTCATTAAGTACGCACTGATCAAGCTTAAAGAATAATTCTTATCCATGCGGTGACATCTGAAATCATATTTTGCTAAATTACATGGGCTTTTCTGTACTCAGATGGCTGCTCACTTTTAACCTGGCAGTGTACCTCCCAACCTTTATATTATGTCGATTTTACACATTTAACTATAGTTTGATACAATTTATTTTCAAAACAAAAAGAGATAATTGGCATAGTGTCTTACTCATTATCAAAGTCATCCAAGATCTTTAAAAGCCAAGTTAACATATGAAGCTTTAATTTGTGGTCTACAGAGTCACCTGGCTTTCACATGAACTTTAATTATAATTCAGTTGCTTTATTGTGTTAGGCCATAAGTATCCTTACTCTTGGTGATTTAATTCTGGTGATTGAGGTGACTGAGGTGATCGGATTAGCTGCTGGCGGCCTTTTTTGTAATCCAATTTTGATCGTGCTTGGAATATAGGCTTATATGATCAAGCTCTTGCACGAATTTGATAATGAATGAGATCCACACATACATGTATTAATGAGATGATCTTGCATGATCTGACTGACTGAACTTGTTAACACTCAAGAGATTGTATTTTCTAATCACTTTCAGAGTAAACTTGGTAAACAGAGCTAAATCATCAAGATCTTAGATGGGTACAATTATGAGCAAGGTCAATGCATTATCAAGGTGATCTTGCATCTGATTGGTTGAGTTTGTCAACACTTTAGTGGCTTTTTTCTGACAGCAATATTTTGATTTGGTGGAGATAATGGTTGTCAGATTGGCACCACTTTCATTTAGAACCAACATGATGTAATTTAGGACCAACAAGACATCACAAGAAGTCTTCTGGTGGAACCCCATGTTCATATGACTTTCTGTTTTGGTGGAGAAATGATACAATTTTCAAGATGGTTGCCAGGGTAGCTGTATTGGAGTTTAGATTGGAATCATTTCCATTTAGGACCAACTAGACATCATCAGAAGTCTTTTGGTGAAAGCACAATATTGATATGACCAGCCATCTAGGAGAAGTAGTGAAAAGATTTTAAAGATGGCCATTGTCATGGTAATATTGGATGTCATATCGGCACCATTTTCATTTACAAAACCAACTAGTCATAATAAGAACTCTTTCAGCAAAAAAACCCATTTTGATATGACCATTATTTCAGGAGTAGTGATAACAAGATTTTTGGTGGCCATATTTGATATCTGAGAAGCATCATTTTCATTTAGGACCAACTAGATATAATAAGAAGATAGTTGGTAAAAACCCAATGTTGATAAAACTATCCATTCAGGAGTAGCAATAACAATATATTCAAGATGGCCACTGTGATGGCCATATTGGATGTGCAAGCAGCACCATTTTCATTTAGGACCAACTAGACATCATAATAAGTCTTCTGGTGAATACCCCATGGCAATATTACTTTTAGTCAGGAGGAGTAGCAATAAGATTTTTCAAGATGGCTGCTGTGGTGGCCATATTGGACTTCAGATCAGCACCATTTTCATTTAGGACCAACTAGACATCACAAGTCTTTTATGAAAACTCTATGTTGGTATGACCATCCATTCAGGAGGTGCAGCAATAAAAAAATGTTCAAGATGGCCATACTGGTGGCCATACTGAACATCGGATCAGCACCATTTTCATCTAGGACCAACTAGGCATCATAAGGAGTCTTCTGGTGAAAACCTCATGTCAATATGACTTTCCATTCAGGAGGAGTAGTGATTACAATATTTTCAAGATGTTATTAGAATTCAGATTGGAACAATTTTCATTTAGAATCAACTAAACATAATAAGTATTCTTTTAGTGAAAACCTCAAGTTCATATGACCATCTACTTAGGAGGAGTAGTAATAACAAGATGGCCACTATGGTGGCCATATTAAATGTCCAAGTGGCAACATTTTCTTTTTGGGACCAACTAGACCCTGGCATGAACATGTGTGTAAAGTTTCAGGGCAATCCTCAAAGTAGTTGAGGTGGAGTGTTGATAACAAACTTGTGCTAATGGACAAAAGACAGACAACAGAGCATAATATAAGGTCTTCTGGTCATTCTGAGCTAAAAAAAAAACAAAGCTTTAAAGTGCCATCTTTCAAGGTATTCATCAGATATTTGCACAAACTGGGTTTGATAAAAATCCATTAATACTTGTTTGTATTATCATGCTCAAAGGTCAGGACAGCTATCCCCCCCCCCCCACTTCAACGAGTCAAGACATTTTACCTTCAATCTCAGAGTGCTGACTATGAGCTTGTTATTAAGCAACTAAATACAATGTCTAGTCAAAATTCACTTGCATATGTAGAAATCACTGTGTTCAATATTAGCTAAATGAATTACAAAAATGCAAGGAATGACCCATCGACATGACATCCAATGTCAATTAGGTTTGGTTTTCAAAACTTCTCACAAAATTACAGATATGTTTGTGGTCAAATCTGCACTGTTTTCATTCAGAACCAATTAAATATTGCAAGAAGTGAAAAATCCATGTCAATGCCACCATTAATGCATGACATACATGCCATAACATGACGTGTCACATGAAAAACACAATTTTGGAATCTTGGACTCCCAAATCCCCTAACACGGTGGTGTTTCAAAAAACACAATGTTCAGCAATCTTTGCACACACAAAAATTCCCACAAAAAAAAAAACGACCCCCCCCCATATTTCTTGATCACCATGATATATGCCCGTAATCTGTGGTATGTATAAACAGTAAATAGTCCTGCTCAGAGCTCTTGTAAAACTCTTCAGGGCAGTTTATACAGCTGTTTTAAAGGCAATTAAAAGGTAAGGCAGTCAGAGATAATCAGCCACCTTTCAGACATATACTTAATTGGCTCATAATAGCTAGGGTGATGTGTCATGTCAAATCCTTTGAGCACTGCTGAGAGAGACCTCATTAGGCTAATTTGCATAGGTAAAGTACACCAAGTGGAACAACCCAATTTGTCTGAAGTTAAGTACATCAAAGAGATGCGTGTTGAAGAACAAATGTTATTACACATCACTGACTGCAATGAATGAGAATGTTGAAGCCATCTTTATTAAAGTTTGCGATCAGCAGCAACGTTTCTTTGAAGTAAGATTTTACTCCATATATAAAATGCAAAACATGATTATCTCGGTAGTACCAATGTACATGGCCAAATGGTGGCACAAGGCATTGATCCCAAAATCAATCAATCAATTTCGGTAGTTGGAAAAGTGATAATCTGACTCAAGTGGCCATTGCAAGTTTGACACTCCCTCGCAGCAATGCAGATGCAGAAAGATCATTTTCTATGCTTAGAAAAATTCAACAAGCTCTTCGGGGAAGGTTGAAAAACAGCACCATTCAATCTCTAATGAGTGCAAAGATGAACACAAATGACACTTGCATTACCTTAAAACCAACTATGGAACTATTGAAATCAGCAAAGACTGCATGTAATTAAAACTACATTCCACTGTCCAATGGATTTTAAAGACAGTAACTGGTGTTTTTTTGTATTTAATGTCTGTGAGGTTGTGACCATGTGTACATATGTGTGTGGTGATGTTATTTGACAATGCTAAGTCTACTATTTTTTTGCTTGTAAGTATATTAAATGCTTCAGAGAAAACAGATGGTATTTTCTTTTATTCAGACTTGTATTTCCTGTTATTTGTTATAGGCCAATTTGAAAAAAACAGCTTATTCTCATTTGGATGATGTTACTTTAGGAGGGGTCACGCACAATGACCCCCCCTTGGAACCTCAAAACACTTTTTGAGTCTCAACCCACCCACCCCCAACAATGTCTGGAAATATGGCAAGTATGGCATGAGGAGTAGTGATAAGATTTTCAAGATGGCTACAATGATGCCATGTTGAAGGTCTGATGAGCACCATTTTTATTCAGAACCAGCTACATATTGTTGTAATAGTGTTGAAGTGAAAACCTCATGTTGATGAGACCATCTGTTCAGGAGAAGAAGCCATAACTAAAAGATTTTTAGGCTGGCCATCAGGACATCCATTTTGCAGGTTAGATCAGCATCACTTTAGTATAGAAATAACTATATTGCAAGAAATATGTGGGGGTTGTTTTAATACTGATATGGCAATCCATTTTGGAAAAGCAGCTGTCATGAGATTTTTCATATTTTAGAAGGTCAAATGTGCATAATTTTTAATGAAAACCACCTACATGCAGTAAGAAGTGCTTTTAGTAAAAGCCCCATGTAGATCTCACCATCCCTTCAAGGGGGTCATGATAAGATTTTCAAGAAGGCCACCACTGATCAGTACCATTTTAATTTAGGTATAGGATCATCTGTTCAGGAGAAATAGCTATAACAATATTTTCAAGATGGCTACCACAGTGGCCATACTGAAGGTCTGATCGACACCATTTTTGTTTGGGACAAACCATATACAAGTCTATTAGCAAAAACCTCATGTCACTATAAATATTTGCTCTAAAGAAGTAAAGATAATGTCACTATAAATATTTGATCTAAAGAAGTAAAGATAACAAGACACCATTTTCATACAGTACCAACCAGACATCATAGGAAGTTTTTAGTGAAAACCCCATGTCAATAACATCAGCCATTCAGTTGGAGTAACAAGAATTTAAAGACTGGTGCCATGATACCATATTAGACAACATACTGACACCATTTTCATTTAGTTCCAACTAGATATCATCAGAAGTCTTTTAGTAAAAAACCCATTGATATGACCACCTGTTCAGAAGAAATAGCAAAAACAAGATTTTAAAGATGGTTCACATGGTGGACATATTGATGTCAGATCAGGAACATTTTCATTTAGGACCAACTTGACATCATAAGAAGTCTTTTTTTGAAAACTCTATGTTGATATGGTCGTCTATTAAAGAGGAGTAATCACAAGATTTTCAAGACGGCCACCATGGTAGACATACTAGATGTCAGATCAAAACCCTTTTCATTTAGGATGAACCAGATATCATCAGTCTTTCAGTGAAAACCCTTTATCAATAGGACTATCCATTCAACTTGTGTTAAATAATCTATATATTGTACATATTAGATTGTAGAGAAGGCCTCAGGGGAGAATAATTTTGTCTAATTGAGTTACCTTCTATAAATAAAGCATTATTATTATTATTATTATTATTGTTATTAAGGAGTAGTAACAAAAACAAGATTTTTAAGATGGTCACCACGGTGACCATACTTGATGTCAGATCAACACCATTTTCATTAATAGAACCAACTAGATGTCATATGTAGTCTTTTCATAAAAACCCCAATATGGCTTTCTGTTCAGGAGTAGATGATAACAAGATTTTCAAGACGCCCATCAGGGCAGCCATACAGAACAAACAAGCGGCACCATTTTGGTTTAGGACCAACTACACCTTGGGCTTGTGTGTGTAACCTGGTTTCCTGGCAATCCTCTGAGTAGTTTAGGAGTAACTGCGATAACAGACTTAATTGTGCTAATGAACAGACAACATATGGACAGATGACAGACATGTGATAGACAGTGGACAACAGGCCATCACATAAGCTTTTCTGGTCTATGACCAGAAGAACGAATAAAACTCATTGGATATCTTAACAATGCAAGGCTATTTACTAAGTCTGATAAAAATCTGATCAGAAATAGTCACTAAAATGCTGACAAGCTCAGCCAATTAAATGCAAGATCACCTCATCATTATTTTGCACATAATTGTAACCGTCTAAGATCTTGATGATTTAAGTCTCTTTTTCAAGTTTATTCAAAATTAGATCAGAAATACATTCTCTACAACAGCAACAAGTTCATCCAGCCAGATCCAAGATCGTCTCATTTAAAGAAAACCTGATGGTTTCTTCAACAGACAGACAAATGCAAACTTTCTGATTTCAAACAATACAAGATGGATAAGTGAAAAATATGACTTCTACAAATTATTACTGACAAGACTAGAACAATGTTCATAGAACACTGATGACTTCAAATGACTTGCCATTAAAGTCAATGAAACACAAAATGTATGTTACTGAGACCAACCTTTGATAAAAGTGTGTTGTACACCACCATATATATCCATGCATCAAGCTGCATGAACCTGCAACCAGCAACATAACAACATAAAACAGAACATATAATTATATTATAACATGCCATACTTGTGCCAGAGACTACAGAATTATAAAGAAATCTCACTCTGTTGCAGCACTTAGATTGGAGTGCTGTGGTCTTGTTGTCTTTTAGAGAAACAGAACTCAATTCTCTTGAGGGTTATAACAGAACTCACAGATGGAGGGTTAGAGAGAAAAAGAATTACAAAAACAACAAGAGGCCCATGTGGACATGACATCACTCATCTGCCTTACAAAACTTAACAGTTGACTATTTCACAAAGTAGGCTTATTTAGTATTGTAAGAACACAATTTAAACTATCTCCCATACTTTATAGCATGTTGATTTGACTTATTTTAAAATATCCTGATTGAAAATTCTTTCTAAAGAGAAAAGTATGATTAATATGAACAGTCTCTTGCTTGTAATTAAAGTCATCCAAGATCTTGATGATATAAACCCATTTACCAAGTTGGATAGAAATTGGATGACAAATATAGTCTCTAAAACTAGTGAGGTATCAAGTTAAGCCAATCTACAACCAATAATATGTTTAAAGTGCTGCTCAAACTAACAAAAACAAGACACAAAAACTGATGCCAGGTATTTCATTAATATGTGACAATGCAGATTCCACTTGTTACAGAACCTGTCTATAACAATGATAATATAAGCTTATTTACTATGGTGGGAGTAATATCAGATTGGAATTCAATCTCCAGAGTGGTAACAAGTTTAGCCAAAAAGAAACAAGATTACTTTATTCATATGTGTAGATTTTGCTCATAATCAAACTCATACAAACATTTTGATAGCATAAGACTACCAGATATTGAACAAGTTGGATTATAATCTAGTTACAAATATGGCTGCTAGAGTGTTGACAAGCTCAGCCAGATGCAACACAACAGTGCTAATATGCATGAATTTCACTCATAATCAAACTTATCCAAGATCTTCATGACATAGTCTAAATGACTAAGTCTGATCAAAATTCTAGCAAAAATACAGTTTCTTGAGTGGTAAAAAAACAACAATCAGATACAGGATCATCTCACTGATATGCATAGGTCTCGTTCACAATAAAAATCATCCAATATCTTGAGGATATTTGCCTATTTACCATGTGTTATTAAAATCAAGTCAGAAATACTGTCTCTAAAGTGGTAAGAAGCTCAGTCTATTATACGCAAATCTATATATTACATGCCATAATTAGAATAAACTGTAAGAATATGTACATTTAGTTCTGCTACTAACCTGGATCTGCAGCTGGTTAAAATTCTTATCACAAATGGGCAAATCTGTGTGGAATAGTACCAGAATACAAACACAAAACATACTGACAAAATATTTATATACAAGACTCATTTTAACTAGTCTACATGTTGAACTTTCACTGAATGATCGTAAAGTCAAGTCCACAAATTCTACAATAAGCACGATGATGTTCTCAACCTGAGTGCTGTATTACATCACTCTCATATTCTTTTTTTTTAAATTTGTAAAGAACTATTTGATTTGTCCTTTTTATGATCTGACATGTTTTGAAATTTAAAAAGATCCCTCTCCTCTAACATTTTTCAAATCATATAACATCATGAGTCACATCAATAAAGCCTGTTTTTCTTAACAACTAGCACCATTTTTTTGTTAAGTATAGACTGGTCCGCTACCTAAATATATTATCAAAATACATACATAATGAATCTGTGAGATAAATTTTCAAATTTATGAAACCCCTGTTTTCTTGGAAATGTGTCATATACAGCTGCTATAAACAGAAAATAAGGAAAGTATATGTAGGTCTAAGATGGACAAATCTACTCTTATGCTATTCTTATGCAGCAGTCTTCTTTTTTAGAATAGTCTCAAATTTATATGTGTGGGATTAAAGAGATGAAAATAAATATGAGAAACACAACTTTTTATTGCTTTATTTTTGTTTTTCTTATTGTACCAAAAGAGTGTAATCCAATATACAAGCAAGCATAAGATGTAATTAAGTGAAAAAAAAGAGTAATAATTATGCCAAAAGTATAATGGTTGGCAATTTTTTATTGTGGATTACCATACTTTTATGGCATTTGATGCAGAACTGGCAGAGTTTCGTGCTAAAATTGATTTGCAGTCTCTGCATTTATGGAGCTGGACTTTTAATTTACACCACATGGCCATTACTGTGCTGAGGTGTTGTTAAATGCTAATATATACATACATGCAATTACTATGATATCCCCCACTCCCAATATAAATACCTTCTTCTAGTGTAACAAGATAACCATTATCTACTTGGCCTCTTCCAAGTTTTGTGATGGCTGACACTGTTACTGTGTAGTTCATGTCAGGTGAGAGTTCCAGTGCTTCATAGGACTGTAAATTTTGCAGTTCTGATGAAGATTTGTTTTGGTCCAGAGTGAATGTACAGCCACTTGAGGTCAGAGTCTGTAACAATGAAAACCGACAAATTATAAATCATAATGACAAAAAGAAGAAATATGTACATATGACACAGTTGCCATTGTTAATATGGTACAACCAATGAGACCAAGGCTGAATATACAAGAGCAAAGTTCAATGTCAATCAGGGATCCTCCAAACTTTAAACCTAATACAGTAAAACCTGTCTTGAGAGATCACCCCTTCTGCCATCAAAACGTGGTTGCTCAAGCTAGTGGTCAGTCTCATAATGGGTCTAAGCAGGCTGGGCCATTTTTCAAGGTTGAAATTCAACTGGGTTTAAGAAGGGAAAAAAATGATAATTAATGTACATATATTCTGTTCATTATTCATAGTTCTTGTTAAAATATTACATGCATTCATATAATTAAAAAAAAATATATCACTAAAAAAAATACATCATAAAGATAGTTTTTATTTTTGAAGTTCACATGTAGTCTATTGGCATTATGGCATATGAATTGGAAAGTTAACTATAAAGTAACATTTACTTATCCTATCCAAAAATTGTAAAGTTAGCTATGATAACACTTACTCAATAAATTTATTTACAGCAAAAACCCAAAGCCAACATCACCTGTGACATAAATAATAAATGGACAAACACAATAAATAAAAGCATGTAATTGATGCACTAAGGCAGGCATCGGCAACCTTTTTGAACTGCTCTGCCAGGCCCACTCTATTGTAGAGTACTTCATATAGTGATGCATGCCATGAGGCAAGTCATACTGCAAAGACTTTGCACTATCAAAAGAGTCTGACATGCCAACATTGACACGGGGGCCATAGGTTGCCAACACCTGCAATAAGGTGAACAAATAAGATCTCTGACTGTGGTACATTGGGCCTCGTGTGTGGTTTTATTAACACTAGTATTGATCAAACAAACAAGAATACAGACCTTTATAATACCTGCAGAATTAACCCATCTAGAAAAAAACAAATAACTTATTATGAAAAAAGACAAAGACCTCATCCATTCCTGTCATTACATATTGCAACACCACAAAAAAAACAATTTACAGCAGTACACATCGTGCTACCGGGTGAGAAGAATTCCATAATGATATTATCAGCACTGCAAGTTTTCACAACAGATAAACAAACAATATGAACCACTGAACTGATTATAGGTGTCCATGATTGGTAATTCTTTCAAGATGGAATGGTTGACCATAACAGGAATTTTGATGAATATGGCACAAAAATGGTGGTTTGTGATATGTACATAAGTCTTCTTTACTGTCTGCAACATACAACTTTACCTTATAAATCCAATAAAAATGATACCCAGACTTAACTTTTTCCATCATTTATTTCTTGCATCTCAGTTCAGAACAAACTGCACTCTACCTGCAGGCTCTATTCAGCATCATGGTTACAATGAATTAAATAAAAGTCTGTAGTGCTTATATTTAGTTCTTTCATTTGATCATTAATAGCAGTGTTGAAACATACATTTTGCAAAGAAATCATAGTCACTTGTCACATTTAGCAGGTGGTCACTCACAGCAGTGCATTTTATATAGTAAAATTGATCCATGCACAATGATTCTGGTCATAAATAACAGGTGGTCACTCATAGCAGAGGACATTTCAATCAGGTTTTACTATACATTTACTAAACTTCATTTCAATTTATATGGTCCTTAAAACATTAATTAGTGGAAACAAATTCATGATCCAAATGGAAAGTTCTAAGCTTAATAGGGCCGTAACTTCACCTAATTTTGAGAGAACAAGAGTATCATGAATGGCACATTATAAACCCACCCCATGTTTAATAGTTTCTTCTTTCAGTCACAGCAACCATGACCTTTGACCTTTTGACTCCAAAATCAATCGACTTCTCCTCTGCCTGATATGTAAGTCATTTACAATTTTTGGTCCAGGTCTGTTTATGTAGAACGAATGTTACTCTGCAGAAACTGGGGTTTTTTTCTTTTTCATTCAGTTATAATGACCTTGCCCTTTAATCTTTTGACCCCAAAATCAATATGCTTCTTGCTTACCACAAATGCAATCGAACCACGAAGTTTGGTTCAACTATTGTTATTGTATGGACTCTATTTGTATTTTTCAGTCACAATGACCTTGACCTTTTGATCCCAAAATCAGTAGGCATACATGTTAAACTCCCAACTCTGAAGGTCTCCTCCTGAGATGAGGGATGTCTCCCATCCCCTCCCGTCACTCACTGAAATCTCCCGCATACTCAAAATTATTAATAAAAAAATTCCAGAACAGACATTTTTCCGGGTTTTTATTACACCTTGCTTCCAGTGTAGTATATTTCCAGTAAAGACTTCCTGTAATCACGTGACTGTGAACATGACACATTAATTGGTAATTCGACAGACAATAACTTAAAATTAATCACTGGATTATACTATGTGTGATCGGTTGTAATTCAGAAAGGAATAAAGATGTTAATGGATTATGGTTGGATTAGACATTACTACAGAGCTCAGGTGGCATAAAACAGATCGGTTTGGTATCGGTATTTAATGTTTGTCAATGTCCAAGCATGTATGATCTCCCAATGCTAAAACGCCAAATCCAAACAACTGAAATATCACATAAAATTCAATAATAGATGGAAACAGGAATATCAGAAGTTGGAATCAAGTTCAAAGGGACACGAATATGCATTCTGCCATCCCTATAAAGTCAATTTTAAGACGAACTTCCCAAATTCAACCCAGAGAGCACCAATCTTGAGAAGTTCTGGCAGGCAGTCAGCAACCTAAATCTACCCACAGGCAGGAAACAATTAAACTTCTTGTTGGTGGACTCCATTGAGTTGTATTACCATTGCAACATTCCAATGCAGAAACTGAAAAGGACATTTTCCATTCTGAGGAATATTTAGGTTCGCTCCAGAGGAAACCTGGATCCAGTAACTGCCACATATATAATCCAGACAATGATTTCCTAAGAGATGCTAAAAATGCCTGTGGTACATATAATGAGAGTATGAATGGCAATAACATACTGTGAAGGGACTGATGTGATGCAATGTACACATTTAAATATAAGAAAATGGAAATTTGCTCAGTAATTGTAATTTTTGTCCATTTGCATGCTAAAAATCAGGTCGATGAAAATCCTCCCTCTTTTGAAGTCAAAACCCCTGACCAAATTTTTCAAATCTCCTGAGCTGACCTCGCTGTTCTGTCACATGTATCGCCATGCGTCTTTCTTACCTCAAATGCAAGCCATCCACAAAATTTAGTAAATGCAGATGGTGGGAAACTTGTTATTGTGTGGAAACCATTTTTCTTTTTTCAGTCACAGTGGCCTTGACCTTTGACCCTGAAACCGTTAGCATTCTTCCTTACCGCAAGTAAAAGTCACCCACACAGTTTGGTAACTGTAGCCAGTGGATATCTTGATTTATTGTGGGGAAACCATTTTTCTTCTTGCATCTACAGTGACCTTGATCTTTGTGCTTTTGACCCCAATTTGTTTGGATTCTTCCTTATGCCAAGTGCAAGCCATCAACAAAGTTTGGTAACTGTAGATGGTGGACAACTCGAGTTCTTGCATAAAACATAATTGGTAACAGATAAAAGGACAAACAGATGAATAGATGGACACCATAATATAATATGCTCTGCCAAATGGGTGGCATATAAAAAGGGGTTGGTTCGTTGGTTGCTGTCGGTTTAACGCCATTTTCAGCACATGATAGGCTATACATGGCAGACAGTATATTTGGTGAAGGAAGAACCCAAGAAAACCCCAGGAAGAACCACCAACCCACAGGAAGCTACTGGCAAGCTTTCTCACATACTCACGTTGGCCGAGTCCGAGTCTCAAACCCACGAGGACAGAGGTGAGATGTCAGTGATCTGTAAAGGCGAGCACCTTAAACCACTCGGCCACCCGTTTCCCCATATAAAAAGGTGAAAATCAAACTTGATTTAGGTCTTTCAGATGTTACACATGCAATGTTTTGTTATACAGGACTTTTAGACATGGGTAACATTATATGCTCTATCCAAAGAAATACGGTTTGGTCATTATAAAACCATGCCATATAATAATTATTCAAAATTTCATCAGATGCTGCCAAAATAGTCTCAGTTCTGCACAATCAGGTACATGTATTATCAAAGAGAACTTCATCTGGAAAATTAGGTAAAGACTCAGTCAATATCTAATGGAAGATTACCAAGTTTAAGACCATGAAATCGATCACAGAGCAGTTTATTTTACAAACAAGTTGACAACAAATCTGAAATAGTATATTTTGTATAGCTGTAAGCATTTTTTAAACCCAAAAGCATAGATCTGATGTTCGAACTACAGGAGATTATGAATAGGCCGAAACCTACACCTTCCAAAGGAGACATTCTTCTGTTACAGAACAATGAACAAGGGTGCATGACATCTACACAGAATTGAGAACAGGCACCTGTTGTGGTATGACATAGGTCACCTATCTGACCTCATCATTAATTATATAATACATGCAAACAACATCTGACTAGCAATCCATATCAAAGCAGAAGGTTCCCATTATATTATCTGGTACATTATTACCCTTATCCACCTCTGTGTCAATATCTTTTACCCTTGGCAGGTCTTATACATCAGTATCTTAGTCAATATCTTTTACCCTTGGCAGGCCTTATACATCAGTATCTTAGTCAATATCTTGTACCCTTGGCAGGCCTTATACATCAGTATCTTAGTCAATATCTTGTACCCTTGGCAGGCCTTATACATCAGTATCTTAGTCAATATCTTTTACCCTTAGCAGGCCTTATACATCAGTATCTTAGTCAATATCTTTTACCCTTGGCAGGCCTTATACATCAGTATCTTAGTCAATATCTTTTACCCTTGGCAGGCCTTATACATCAGTATCTTAGTCAATATCTTTTACCCTTGGCAGGCCGTATACATCAGCATCTTAGTCAATATCTTTTACCCTTGGCAGGCCTTATACATCAGTATCTTAGTCAATATCTTTTACCCTTGGCAGGCCTTATACAACAGTATCTTAGTCAATATCTTTTACCCTTGGCAGGCCTTATACATCAGTATCTTAGTCAATATCTTTTACCCTTGGCAGGCCTTATACATCAGTATCTTAGTCAATATCTTTTACCCTTGGCAGGCCTTATACAACAGTATCTTAGTCAATATCTTTTACCCTTGGCAGGCCTTATACATCAGTATCTTAGTCTTGACGGTATGTTTGTTGTTATCCCAGGAATGATTTGTAAGTCTGCCAAAGGTGATATTGGACATCAGATCAGTGCTATTTTAATTTAGGACCATATATGCATCATAGGAAGTCTTCTAGTGAAAATCCGCATGGCAATATTACTTTGTGTTCAGGAGGAGTAGAGATAAGATTTTCAAGATGGCTGCTGTGGCAGTCATATTGGACATCAAATAGGCACCATTTTCATTTAGGACTAACTCAACATCATTAAAAGTCTTTTAGTGGAAACCCCATGTTGATATGCCCATCCATTCAGAAGAAGCAGCAAAAATAAGATTTTTAAGATGATCACTGTGGTGGGCATCAGATCGGCACCATTTTCATTTAGGACCAACCAGTGTTTTATGTGTCCTTGTCTTATGTACTAAATAGTGAATTCACTTTTAATTACTACGATGTTAAAATACCCTGCTTGTATATATTTTAAGTTATGCACTATGTGTTTTTGTCCAATTGTATCTATATATTATGTTTGTATGTCTTGCAAATCTTTGTTTTAATGTCATTATTATTTTATTATGTCACATCGGTAAAAAACTCATTAGAGCTTATGTTGAACTGTTGTTTTAAATCATGCTGACTTTAAATAAATCTTATCTTAGACATCATAAGAATCGTAAGAAGTTTCCTGGTGCCGATCTGATGTCCAATATGACTTTCCTCTTCAGGTGGAGTATCGATAACACAATTTTCAAGATGGCTGCTGTGGTGGCCATATTGGATGTCAGATCAGCACCATTTTCCTTTAGGATCAATTAGACATCATAGGAAGTCTTTAAATGAAAACCCCATGTTGACATGACAATCCATTCCTCCAGAGTAGTGTTAACAAGAGTTTCAAGATAGCCATGTGGTCGCGATATTGGACGTCCAAGCATCACCATTTTCATTTAGGGCAAACTGAAGCATGGGATGAATGTCTGTGTAAAGTTTCATGGCATTCCTCCAGGTATAGTTTCGGATAAATATAGTAACAAACTTGTGCTAACAGATGGACTGACGATGGACAACAGCTTTCCTGGTCGATAACCAGTGAAGCTAAAAATAATTGCTTTTCTCTCAGTCCATATAATTTGTGTACTAATCAAAATTATAAATGTTCCAGAATATTTTGTGTGAAAAACATATCTTTATTATCAGGACTGTGTATTGATGCATCCAGCAAGTTCAATGCTGGTTGGAAGTGGTCTAGGTAAACTAGGTTCCATTATATCCTTGCTTGCCAATAAAGAACACATTCATGATAATGTTTCAGTATTTTCTTTTACAAATCAAGAATTCTGGCTACATTTCTAGCATTTGATTTTTGTTTATAAAACTATGTCCATCTGTTCATAGTGTACATAAACTGCCATTGGTGATATTAGTGTCAACCAGCCCTAAATGATATGATTACCATACCTTGATTTCTGTAAACTCTGGGCCAGTTCACGAACTG
This sequence comes from Margaritifera margaritifera, assembly GCA_029931535.1. Taxonomy (NCBI): domain Eukaryota; kingdom Metazoa; phylum Mollusca; class Bivalvia; order Unionida; family Margaritiferidae; genus Margaritifera; species Margaritifera margaritifera. Next base: position 1,888,370 of record JAQPZY010001332.1, read on the forward strand.
CAAAGATATCATGTTGCTTACTGTGTTTACATATAGTATTAACAAAATCGATTAAAGGCCAACAAGCCTCAATTATCAGTAGAAACTTATCTCCGAATGTGACCCACATTTTTATAATATACTGATTGGAACCCATTCTAATATTGCTATTTTTTGACACTGTAAATAGTATCTTTGACAACAGAATGTATCACCAAAATAATATGCATCTGTTCATTTTATTTTACCTCTGAAAATCTGAAAGATATCCATATACCATCAAAAATGCTTACAGTGATATCAACACCACAACTCCAAATATGGCAATGATTGCCCTAAATATGTAAATGAGCCAAATCGCTTAGACTGGTTCAAGACTTTAATTATAGAATATTATTTGTAATTTCACTCTAGGTAGAAAGAACATACCAAATATGACCAAAATGAGGTTATCAAGGAAAAATCTGCCTCTGAATAAAAGTGAGCTGAAAATAACTTGAGAAACTCTCATGTCAGAGATGTTGGACACTTTATCACAAACCAATGTCAATCTAGTTTAGCTTAGTGGAAAAACATACATGTTTAAATACCTTATATCATGCAAATTAAGCCACTTAACTAAGAATGTGAATTGTCTACATTAAGTTCTTGGGTACATCACACTGCGTGATCATGAGTATATAAGCTATTTTATTTGCTGCCAAAATTCCTTCAGATAATCCATGTGATAACGTGGGTAATCAAAGTGGTTTCATGATCTGACAGTAATCTATTCAAACACATATTTCTGAGTACAGACAAAGCATTTCTTAATCCATGTGATAATATGTGTGACCAAAGTGGTTTCATGGTCTGATTTTTCATCAGCTTTAAAAAATGAACTTGGTGTCTGGAAATTTTTCTACTATTGAAAATTATTACAAATATTGAAAATATGATCGCTGGAACAGGGCCGTCATGAAGAGTGGGCATAAAGGGAGACCACCTGGGGGGGTGCTATTTCGCTGATTATGTTCTTTTATTCTGTATTTCACTTATCATATATACTCGCTAATAAGCCAGTTCACGTGTAAGCCAACCCCCCAAACTGAATAGGTAAAAATATTAAAGGCTCACCCATAAAACATCATCCATTTTTGGTCCTCCTGTGTCAAGGTTTCCTGCCTAACGGCTTCTGTCTAGTATAGGCAGTAAATAAACATACAGCTTTTTCATTAAAATACCTACATTTAGTGATTATTCTCATGACTATTATACATTTGAAAAATAAACAATTTGTGGTGTTTTTTATGAGGGTTGGGGGTGCCGAAGGCGACACTTGCCCAGGACACCATCTCGTCCAGCACAAATTTGCGACAGCCCTGGCCGGAAAACTGAAAACTGGAGGGACTAGATAGTTAGGTTAAATATTTGTGTATGTGCGGGGGTGTGTGTGTTGACATCAATTTACTGACTGACTTTCAGCCTTGTTTTGGTTTTAAAAACAAATGTAGCTTGTTTTCATTTGACAGCAATTGTTGGCTTTTTATTAAGCCTAATTTTCAGCAGCAATAGCCTTGTTTCACCCTGACATTTTGTTACCAACAACAGATTAACTATAGGCTCACAGACCAACAAATCAATGAAATACTCACTGGAAAGATTCCTTCACAGTCATTACACTTCCAGATCACCTCTCGGATACAGCCTTCACCGTTACGTATCTGCAGACTGTAACCATAATGTACACCACTTAAATTACTTGGTTTGTTCCAGGTCACCTTTCCCGAGCGACTTGTCAAAGCTGATATGGCGAGGTTCTCAGGTTTATCTGCCACTATAAAAAGGAAGTACATGAAGAACAAGAGTTATTAGTAATGGGTACATTGCAAAGGTACCTGCTCACTACAGTTTATTCACCAGGTCCTTAAACAGAGGAACTTGAGTTGGGAAACCAAAGTGAGGAGTAGATGGGCATTCAGGGGCCATAACTCCTCTAAATGATGAAACTGAATGCTGGAAATTAAACTTGTTTCATCAATATGAACTTGCATGCTAACTTTGGTTGAAATCCAACAATCGTGGTAAAGTAATGCTGCATAAATCAAAGTCAGGAGGATGGATAATCAAAGGCTAAAACTTCTGTAAATGTTATTGAATGCTAAAAATCAAAACTCATTCAAAGTCTTATTAATAAAAAGGTGCCACATGCATGGTTGACATAACAGATTCTCAACAAAGAAAAGCTGCAGAAATGAAAGTCAGGAGGATAAGAAATATGGGATGATAACTCCTCTAACTGAAAACATAGATGGCTAAAAAATAAAATGCATTCAAGACCTTATCAAAATAATGCTGCATGCCAAAATTTGGTTGAAAACAAACAATCTTTGGTATAGTAACTGTGTACAAACCTCAGTCAGGAGAATGGGAAATTAAGGGCTATAAATCCTGTAAATGATGTTGTTAAATGGTTGGAATCAAACTTCATTCAAGGTCTTATCAATATACAGATGCAATCTCAATTAACTCTGCTAAACGATATTGTGTAACACTGCAAATCAAGTTCATTCAAGGGGTTGTCTGTATAAAGCTACATGCCATATTTGTTTCAGACCTAACCAAGGTAATGATTACATGCAATCAGGGGGGCATAACTCCTATAAATGATGTCAAGAAATGCCGAAAATTGAACTCATTCAATGTCTCATCGATAAAAAGCAAACAATCCTTGGTAAGATATGCTACATAAGCAGGACATTAAATCATGAGTCATAATTCCTCCAAAATGGTGGCAGAGAAAAAGCTGTAAATCAAAAAAATCGTTTGAGGGTTCATCAATATAAAGCTGCATACCAAATCTGGTAAAATTCCCATGATTCCCAGAACAGCTGTCTTGCTGACATTTTTGTTTTGATAGACAGATGAATACTCGGATGGACAATGTGATTACTGTATGGCTCCACCAACTCAGTCAAGCAGGACCTTTATAAAATATTCTCTATTCACACAGACAATATGTATTTTTTTTTTTTTTGTGGGGGCTTTTTTTTTTGGGGGGGGGCAGAAATTACCCTTTACGATATGATGAGAATTCATACTTCCATAGGGTGACTTCCAGAAAGATCTTAAGTCAACCTTGCATCTTTGGCCCATGAGCAGTAGCCCTATCTTTTTTCCAAGATTGTAGACTACTAGTGGGAGATCAGTTCAGGGTGGGATGAGGAAATGTGGCACTATCAACAGGTAAGTACTACATCACTAAAATTAGTTCCCCCCCCCCCAAAAAAAAAAAATACATTTTAATATCAGTGATATGTACCTGTTGCTATTATATAGCTGAATTTGTCAGTTGGGTGGGAGGCTGATAATCCTAAAACTGGTACAGGAAAAACAAAGAAATACCCTTACAATAGAAGTGTCCACTACTGTAGGATGGTATCTTCTTTAGCCACTTTTTGCGCCATGACAATGGGCCCTACAAAAAATATGTTTCACCCTGGTGGACCAAGGAACAAAGATAGAAGGAGAAGGTAGTGTCACAGATTGCCAAAACATAGTTTTCATCACATCATCCAAAGAAGAATGAGTGAGACAGGCCTATGAGGTAGCAATGGCATTGACCTCATGGGCTTTTAATCTTCATGAATTATAGGTCTCTGTTGGTAAGGGACTAATAACCTCTTTTGACGGTTAAGACAATATACCTCAAAATTGTGGAAGCTGAAAAATCTTTAAGAGAAGAAAAAGATGCTTCCTACCCTTTATTCACCTTTTAGAGACTGCCAAATAGAAACATAATGCCCTAACTGGGCATTAATGTGATCTTGATCATTCCCAGCACAGATACGACTCATCACCAAAGTGGTCATATTGTATGTCAGATTAGCACTAAAGTCTTTTGGTGAAAACCCCATGTCAATATGACCATCCATTCTGGAAGAATAGCAATAACAACGTTTCAAGATGGCCATAATGGAGATCATAACAGCACCATTTTCACTGAGGACCGAGTAGGTATCATGAGAAGTTTTATGGTGAAAACCCCATGCTGATACGACTTTCTGTTCAGGTGTAGTTACTGTAGTGAAAACAAGGTTTTCAAGATGGCTGCCATAGTCACCATATTGGACATCAGATCAGCACCATTTTCATTTAGGATCAACAATTCATCATAAGAAGTCTTCTAGTGAAAATCCATGTTTATAAGACCATCCATTCAGGAGAAGCAGTTATAACAAGGTTTTCAAGATAGCTATGTGACAGCCATATTGGATGTCCAAGCAGCACCATTTTCGTTTAGGACCAACTAGACATTATAAGAAGTTTTCTGATGAAAAACCTTTGTGGATATGACCTACTGTTCAGGAGGTTTAGCAATAACAAGATTTTTAAGAAATCAATGGGTGTGAGGGCTTTCCACTGTGGCAGCCATAACATGTCCGAGCAGTACCATTTTCATTGGATGTCTAAGTGGCACCTTTTTTATTTAGGACCAACTAGGCCTTAAGATGAATGTGTGTAAACTTTCAAGGCAGTCCACAAACTAGTTTAGGAGTAACAATAACAATCTTGTACTAACAGGGGAACTACAAACAAGTGAAAAATGATGGATGACAGACAAGACATCCCATAAGCTCTTCTGGTCTATGACCAATAGAGCTAAAAATTGTGCAAGCACAATAATTTGTCAATGTGCACATTTTTGGCGATGACCATAAATTTTACAAAGTTTCATGTTAATTTATCAAAAACTGGGGAGCTAGTTGCACTAGCAAGATTGTGTCATACACTGCAAGATAAAATGGGCAATAACTCCAACAAAATTAATGAAAGTAATATGATTTGCTGAATATGCACATTTTCAGGTGATGGTTATAACAATTACCAAGTTTCATTTTAATCCATCAAAAACTACAGGACTAGATAGTTGCTCTGAGATTTTGTCTGGACAAAAAGAGCAATAACTCTAATAAAAATATAAAGGGCATAGTGATTTGTTGATGTGTGTGTATTCAGGTAATGACCAGAAGATTTACCATGTTTCATGGCAATCCATTAAAGCCGGCAGGACTAGTCACACTAATGAGATTATGTCCTATAATGAATTAAGCTACAAGGCCGAAAGGGCAATACCTCTAAAAAAGAATCGTGGAAGCAAAGTGATTTGTCAATATTTACATCTTCAGGTGATGACTATATTACTTACCAAGTTTCATGGTAATCCATTAAAAACTGCAGGACTAGTTTGTGCTGAGATTGTGTCATACACTGCATTAGGTTTGAAGACAAAAAGGGCAATAACACTAACAAAAAATAGTGTGAGCAAAGTGATTTATCGATATGAGCATCTTCAGGTGATGACTGTAATATTTAATAAGTGTCAAGGAAATGTTAAAAAAATGTTGGACTATATGTACTACTGAGATTGTGTGCTGGATGGTAGAATGGTTGGATAGATTTTGCACAGGGTGCATTTCTAAATAAAAAGTGAATTGCAACATTTGAACAACAGAATCATGTCTTATTTAAAGTAGATACCAGGAATGCTTATGTTGGTGTGAACAAGTTTTCTTTAACCAATGTTACAGATATCCAACTCAGTATGATTATGGATTTGAATATGAAACTATGCACTAAGAGTGAATGCCCAGTTTTAAAAAGCAAAAATGTGTATCAAATGTTTGAGATGAAATTAAAAAAGTATAGCCAGTCAGATTTTCTTCAAATTCTTTATGGAGAAAAGCCAATACAGGTACTTTAATCTCCATATGAGTGTAGCTGTAGACAAATTCATTTGTCAGATCTAAGACAGTGCAAAAATACTGAATTTTGGCTAGTTTTTAAGCATTTCTGCAAGTTCACCAACAGCATTTAAATGGAAGCAGAATAATTCTGACCTATAAACATGATAAAATTATAAGCTAAACATACAGTACATCAGTAATGAAAAACGTTCCAGTTTGGGAAGTCTTTACCACAAAAATTGAACATCATCCAGATGATATACATGTAAGGAAGTGAAATTTTGTGAAAACTGTGAAGCCAAGAAATAATATAGTAATTATTCTTATGATTTTAGCTAAGTCCAATCCAGACAATAACTGCAAAGCTATATGGTTCTGATACATACATATATATGCCTTTCTGTCTATTCTATGAAGTGTTGGGTCAGGGCATGGTGAGTGGATGAATGGATGGATAGATGGAATAACTGGTAGGTAGGTGATATGTCATTTGACTTATCATAAAACCTAAATAGAATAAAAATATTCTTAAAAACTTATCAAGTGAGTGCAAGCAAGGCATTTTAAATGTATGGACTGAATACAAATCCTATGATGCTTCTCTTTACTTTTGCTTCCTCAGTGGAAATGGAAAATAAAAGCAGATTCCCCAGGGTCCTGCCAGTATGGTTGTGCAAAAAAAACTTAGTTCTAGAATGAAAGGGTAAACTAGGTGTTTATTTATATTAAGCCAAATACTAATTATGTGGAAATTCCCACTTGTGATGACTCAATGTCCTAGGGGGAAGGCTTAAGGGGTCAGACAGGTCTCAGTTAGAGGGGGAAACTGACCACCCCATACACTGCCTAGCAAATTCCTGGCCCTTACAAAACCCTTGAGAGAGTTCCCTGACCATTGCCGAATGGAGGAGCAAAAGGATCTGGGCTTGATGCAGCCCCTGAGTCTCTCCAAACTGGAGAGAATTTTCTTGTCCTCTGAGCCAGGGGAGCAGGTGGTAATTTTTGTTACTGCCTTATGGAATGACCAAATCTTTTCATCCTCTGCCACCTGAGCTGACGAGTGGGAGAAGGTAAGGGACCTAACTGCAGGAGGAGGTGCCATCTCAGCCTGTTTTTCAGCAAACTCACTAGAGTTCACTAAGACTGATGGAACACGTTCATCCTGCTCTCACTCCTGGAAGGCAGGACTTTGCAACCCTATGTCTCTCTGTCAAGCGGGAGACTTGGGGGTAGGTGTATTCATGTCTTGTAACTCCTCACAGGGAGTGAAGAGACTGCTCCTAATGACAGACTTGGCAGGAGGGTGAGAACGCTTCTCTACCTTCCTTGACCATATGGGGGATGAAGACTGGTCCCCTTCCTTCTTCTTTGTCTCTGCAAAAGTAGATGATGTTGATCCACAATCCACAACATCAGCACTGCTATAAGGCCAAAGCCCTGATGTTCATGGCTTCATAAATGAGAAGGATAATTAACTCTCCTGAAATGCCAATAAAATATTCTTCCCTAGTTTGGTGCATGCACGTAGACTCCCTGTCCCCAACAGAGTATATCGGTAGACTGGTGAGGGGGGTCTCGACCTGATCCCTGTTTCCATACCAAAGGGGCTCTCAAAACCGTTGACCAGTACTCAAAGTCCAGTGCTCAGTCAATGACCATTCAGACCACACTGATTGGAAGTTGGAGCCCTCTTTTGAATTTGTAAAGCAAGGTAGTTGCTCTTCCCACCCAGGGTGGCTTGATCTGCTTGTCACCATCACCAATCACTGGGCTACTGGCTTGGAGAGGATGCTGCTCCTCTCTTACGGGGGAAGGGAGTTTGGTGCAACTCACTCTCTGCCACCACTGGGTCACCAGACTGTGGCCTGGATCGAGGTGCTGCTCCTCCATCATGGAGGAGAGGGCAAGAAACAGTCTCTGCCCTAGTATTTCCTCTCTTAGGAGGGACGATGGACCTATCCATAACTGGCAATGACTGGATCAGATTGACCATCTGGGGTCCAAGGACCTTATAATTCTATGCCTAGAATGATACCATGTCCTCCTGGAATCAGAAGTGCTCTTCTCCACCAAAGAGCTAACCTTTTTGGGCCCCTAAGGGTTCAGAAAAGGATCCTATATCATCCTAAGATCTACTTGTCAAGAAGTTGTCTTATTCTCCCAAGTCCTGAGATGAGGGGGAAGATATGCCTTTCCTTCTTGCCTTATAAGTTCATCTACTTTCTGCAAGGTCCATTACCTCATCTGACCAGGGACAACAGAACAGACACCCATCTGTATGTTGGCAGGTGGGGTGCATATCCCATGAGGCTTTCTTATGTCCACATTTGCTCCCACTGTGTGACATACAGCTGCAAAAATTACATTTCTGAAAACAAGAAACAATAATCAAAGGTATTGATTATAGTATATGAATGATGTGAGATCTGTAGTCAAACACCATATTTAACCAGCAATACTTTACCTGTTCATATTGATGACAAGGATCTGGGTGTAAAACCAGCAAAACACAATATTATGATAATAAATAACAAACACTGGCATGCAACCACTGAAACTCACTACAGATGATTAATGCTGGTGTGAGACCCCCTAAGAGAGTCTAAAATTCAACATATAACATTGAGTCAATAAATTATCAAATCAAATATTTTCAAAAATATACGTACATGAAAATGCAGGTCACAAAAAAATTCTGGAGATAAATGGGGAGACTATACCGACCCAAGAAGTTCAGAAACAACCAAAACTGATTGAATTATGATACATTTAGGAACAATTATGGTTTACCTTACTGACAAAGGGAAAGGGAAACGTAAAAGGCACTGCCGACAAACAGAACAAAAAATGCCTAAAAGCTCATGAGAGCTTAAACTACAAATAAATATACAATGGACAGAGGATGTAAACACTCTAACTATAGGGAAACCCATATTTAAAAGCCTGAACACATCTTCAATGAGAGAAAAGGCAATATTTTCCTAGAGTGTGATTGAATTCAACCACACAAAGATGTTGTTCGTAAGAAAGAGGACAGTTACTGCACATGAGCCTATGATGTGGGAGACAGATTATGTCTGTATTCTTCCTAGTTCTGGACCTTATGGGAGGATGGAATTTTTCTTATACGGATGAGGGTAATTTGCATCCCAGAATGGTAAGCAATGCAGATGCATGAAATATGGGTCACAGTAACCTACTTTTGTGATAAGGCAGTAGTATTTATCAAGATGCATCCCCTCACTAAGTTCCAGGAATCTAGGTAACAAGTATATATAGTGTGCAAAAAACCTATTTGGTCATAAGCTAAACACAAAAATTTAACCTAAGCCAGAAAAATGTCAAATGTAGTTCACAGTGACACAGAGATACCTACAATCATCTCGTTTAATGAATCATGCATTAACAGAGGATCATGTATAGTCAATACAGGTCTGGATTTTATTCTACGGTTTAATCATAAGCAATTGGTAATACGATGATACTCCTTATCTATCCTACCCCCTTATCACTCCAAATTTACACTGCACTCAGAAATAATCTATGCAAAGCATTAAAAAATTGGATTTCTGATAAAAAGCAGAACTTATTCAACTTTGCACATATAACAGTATGAATGTAGTATGCAAAAACCTGAGCTTAACACAAAAGTTTAATTGAGAATGTACATGTGTGTTAAGTTTGCCCATTTAGTCCCCTCCACTTGGGGTGGGGGTGAATGCTGGAGATGCAGTGAGGCTGAGCATATGTACTGCCTATATATGTGCAGATGCCAATGGTGATGCCTGGGGTTGAACATGACTCATGGCCTTTGACCTTGAAATCAATGTCAGAATGATAACAATCAATATGTTTGTTAAAATGCCACTAAATTTAAAGTCTGTTCAAAATCTGCTTGCATACATACAAGTCATTTTCTTATTTAGCTCATGTAGTACAATGACTTAACTCAAAGCTCCAGTATGTCTGGTTATTAAACTCATTCATAAAAGTGAGGTCATGTTGGTTGTCAGACTGGCACTATTTTCATTATGGACAAACTACATATTATAAATTGTTTTTAGTGAAAACCTCATGTAGATACAGAAAACCCTGTCTTGCAAGACCACCCCTTCTGCCAACAAAAAGGGGTTGCTCAAGACAGGTGGTCCCTCATAACAGATCTGTACAGGAGGGACAGTTTTCAAGGTTGAAATCTGGGTTTAACAAGGAAAAATACACATAATTATTGTACATATATTTATTCATAGCTCTTGTTAAAATATTAAATGCATTCATATATTTTTAAAATGTATCGCACTAAAAATATATTGATCATAAATATTATTCAAATTTTAAATGAAGTTTACGTGTAGTCTGTTGGCGTTATGGCATACAGATTGCAAATTTAACTATAAGGTAACACTTACTTATTCAGTCCATAAATTTTTAAGTTAGACTAAGTTATAATGATAACACTTATTCAATAAATGTATTTACAGCTGAAAGCTAAAACCTATTTAGAGCTGAAAGCCAAAACCTAAGTGACACATGTCATAAATACTAAATGGATCAACTCAATAAACACAAGGATCAACAGATGCACTAAGGTGAACATATGACAAGATCTCTGACCATGGCACATTTGGCCCAGTGTGTGGGTTTTAATAACAGTAACATCAACAAGCAGGAAAGAATACAGATCTTTACAAAAACTACCAAATTAACTTATAAAAAAAGCAAATGAATTAATATAAGAATAAGACAAAGACCTCATTTTTACAATCATCATTACACATGGTAGCTCCACAAACAAATGATTTAAAGTAATACCCGTTATGCTACAGTGAAAGCTGAATGAGAAGATCTCTCATGACATTATCGGCATTGTGTGGGTTTTCACAACATATAATCAAATAATACAACCCTCTGATATGACTATATGTGTCCATGATTGCTAATCATTTAAAGATGGAATGATTAATCATTATAGGGATTTTGATACCCATGGCAATACAATGGCAGTTTGACAAGTACATAAGTCTGGTTTATGGTCTTCAGCAGACAACTTTACCTTATAAATCTAACAAAACCGGTAACAAGACTCAACTTTTTCCCTCATTTTTATTGTGCATCTCGGTTAAGAACAATCTGCACTCTGCTTGCAGACTCTACTCAGCAATCATGGTTACAAAGTATTAAATAAAGGTCTGTGCTGTTCATATCTGGTTACATGATACAATCATTAATAACAGTGTTGAAATGCATATTTTGCCAAAATATCATGATCACTGGTCATGTTTGTCAAGTGGTCGTTCATGCCAGTGCATTTCTATAGTAAAATCAATCCATGCATGATGATTTTGGTCATAAATCACAGGTCACTGCTCAAAGCTGAGATTCCTCAAATCAGGTTTTACTATATAACACAATCCATTCAGGAGGAAGAGCAAAAACAATATTTTCAAGATGGCTTGCATGGGAACCATTTTCGAGATTAGACTGACCTTATTGTTTTTCAGAACAAACTAGATACTGAAAGAAGTTTTAATGAAATCTTCAAGTTATTTAGGATCAACTACATATTATTTAAAGTGTTTTCATCAAAAACAAAAAACATAATATCAGTATGATGCAGTGATAACATGCTTTTCAAGATGTCCACTGTGACGGCCATGTTGGGGGTAATGCAGAACACACTATTTTCAGCTAGAACCAACTATATATTGCAATTAAGTAATCACATGTGGATACAACAATCTGTTTTGGAGGAGCAGTGATAAGATTTCATGATGGCTGTATAGTGGTGGCCATGCTTAGGGTAAAATCAGCACCATTTTCATTTAGGACAACTAATAAAAAGTATTTTAGTGAAAATTCCATGCTGATAGAACCATCTATGCAGGAGGTGTCCTTTTTGGATGTCTTAAGGGCACCATTTTCATTTAGGACCTACTAGATATCAGGAATGGAACTGTGTCTTATGTTTCATGAACTTCCTTCAAATAATTTAGTAGTACTAGTGATAACAAACAATTGCTAATGATGGCTGGATGCAGGACCATCAATTAAAGCTCTTCTGGTCTTCGACTGCCGACTAGTATAGAGCTAAAATCTCAATTCCACATATAAAAATGGTAAAATCTTTACTCACACAGGGCTGATGTTTCACAATTCCTGACTACTGCATAATTCTGACTTTGATATTTCTCATTAACCGTGTATACCTCAAACGTATAAAAAGAACCTGGTAAGAAAAGAAGAGAGTTAATTAATACGACCACTTAGGATAAATAAACAAATAATTTGAAGACCTAGGATAGAGTGATTATATAATTTTAGAATTTACTTGTGATAAAGAATGTGGTGAAACATGAGTCAAAAGTGGGCCTGAGAATGCTCACCTGAATGACATCATTTAAAAGTCAGCTCTTAATGACATGTAAATCCCCATTTAATTTGATTAAAACCAGACAAGCATTTTTCTGAGTTGCTTTGAGGTTTAGGACCGTACTGTAGCAACAGCAGCTGTATTTGACCTCTGTTTGCAGTAAAACATGTAAAAGTTTTAACCTTCTGAAATTCAACCACAAGAAATTGGGGGGAATTTTGTTTTATATATTTTTCCTGTATAAATTAATTTGAACAATTGTTCCAATACCATTGATTCTTAGTTTGCCAAGTGAAAAACCAATGACATTATATCATATATATTTAATTCTAAGAACAGATTAATTTACTGGATGCAGCTCTGCATACAATCAGAAAGTGCAGAAGTTGACTAGAATTAGGTATACGGCAAAGGCTGCAATGCAACAGTTTGATGGTACCGATAATATAGATATTTGCTTTTAATTTACAGTATTTATGCTAAAAACATGTTTTCATTATCAATCAACATTTTATTCTGAAGAAAAGCCATTTCAATTGTATAAACCCCCATAATGGTATCTAAATCTTAAATGTAGAAAGTAGACTACTATTGTACCCACAGTTATGATATGTTGATAGACAAATGTTACCAGTTGTGGGAGAATTATAATTTCATTTCTTTCATTTATAAAGTAATAATTAGACATGGATTCCCTATGTATTGTATATTACATGTATCTTATCCATAAAGGTACTGAAATATAAATATTAAAGCAATTTGATTGATGTCATTTTTGGTACCAGATGGCATAACCTAGATTCAGTTTTAGTACTAATGATTATTTAATCTGACCAGAATATGGAGTACACATTTTGTATCCAAGCAGTTGGTATACAGAAAGTGAACACCTTCAAGTGATGCTATGATAGACTTGATTGACACCTCAGTAAGGAACAAAAAAGGATCTAATTTAGGCTTCAATGAAAGCTTGGATAATTCACTTCTACATTTAAACTACAGTTATTGCATTAGATATACTGAACAAAATGAGGAGGACTGAGTAGAAGATCAATGGATAAATAAAAGTCACAAATGTTACTGTTAGAAACCATTACTCATGCTATAAGGAAGAATTTATTTATTTATATACTATTAAAGGTAGATAAAAGATCTCTGGTTTTTCTATGTATGAATTTTTGAACATTCTAGCAATGTCAATACAGTCATTTCCAGTTAATAAAAATAATTAAAACACCAAAATAATTTGAAAAAAGCAATTTATAAAAATGTGAACAATTAAAGAAATAATCACATTTAATTGTACAAATTCTTACAAGTTTTACTGTACACTTCAAAGGCTGTCATGTCAAAAGGTTTTCCATCAAATTTCATCTCAAAAGGTCAAACATTGCTTTTTTATGAAGAAAAGAAACAAACTAGTTTAAGGCTGTATTATTATCACAAGCAACTGTACTGCTTTCTGTTGTCAAAAATAGCACAAGATACAGAAGACAGCATCATCTAAACAAAAATTAAAAGGCCTGGATGCCATGATGCTTTTTATCAAATTTGGTTAAATTCTCATAGATGGTGTTTAGAAGTCCTTCAAAGGTTTTTCTATTTGTAGTCAGCATTGCCATATTCAGGGGACAATTAGCATGCCAGTAATTTAACCAAACTTTAAGGCTACAAATTCCAGTCTGCTCTCTATTGATTTGGTCAATTTCTGCAAAGCAATTTTTGTCAAAATGTTATGGATGTATGTAGGTATATACAGACTCCATCATCTGTACAACTCAAAAGGCTTTACTGTCAGAAGGTCTGTGCCAAATTTGATCATTTATGCTCTTTGGTTCGCAATAAGAGTCCCTGAAGAAACAAACCTTTAATATTTTCATGATGGCAGCCATTTTGGATGAGAGAGTGGTATCATTTGTAAAAATCTCAAAGATCTTGATATCATATTGTTCACAGAAAAATTATGTTGAGCGATTCTTGAGATATCAAAAAAAAAAAAATGTTGACAAATGCAGGAGATTGCTGATGAAGGATGATGAACAATGCAAGGTGTTCATTATGACTGTTACCATGGCAAATGAAGGACCATACCATCAGCTCAATCTGCATTACAATCTTAACATGCATACTACAGACTCTACGACAAAAAAGGTCTCGTGCGATGAGATGTACATATTTTAATATAGAAAAAGGAAATTTGTTCAATAGTTGTCATTTATGTCCATTTGCATACTAAAAATTGGCTCGATGAAAATCGTCCTGATTTGAAGTCAAAATTCCAGACATCATTTTTAAATCTCCTGATGTGTTGTCCCAAGATGACCTCTCTATTCTGTCATATGGAATACTGAAATATGTTGCACAGCAAAAAGGTACCTCTAAGTCACCGATTTGAATATGTATCATTCAAAGGTGAGACAATAATACAGTTATTACTAAAAGTTATTTCTTACATAGTGGAAACTATCTAGATGTCTAACCATGAAGGTGTGACACATCCTTCTAGTCAGACAAGTTCAGCACAGCAGCAGTCATAACATTATGGTTCAAATGTTGCTATGGCCATGATTGGCTAGCAGCCAACTGGAATTTCAAATATAGGAACTAGGTATTCGAAAGTTGCTTGCATTTAATATGAACACAACTGCAAGCAGTAAAAAGCAAAATCTGCTGTCAAAGAATATTCTGTCAGATCTGGGTCTACACTGTTTTGTATTTGACTTCAAGCAAACAGTATAGACTCTGATCTGCTATCACATTATTTAATAGAATTTAACAGAATATCTGGATCTATGCTATTGATGTTGGGTGTATATTATGTATTGTTAAATAATGAATATTCGTGTTACCTGCAGTCAGATTCACGACACTGTATTGCAAGTCATCTTTTGGTGTGCTGACATAATTATAGATCACTGGCACAGGACTGGTCCTTTTGACAGTAATGTTGTAGTAACGAATATCTCCATTGGAATTATTTGGGCCAATCCATATCAAGTTAATATATCTGTCAGTGGCATTCAAGCAGGTTAAGTTTAATGGTGGATCAGGTACTGAAGAAAAAAGATAAAATTAATCTTAAAAACTAAACAAATTTGTTCCTTCTGCCAATATAAAATATCTAAAGGCTGACAAATAAACTAAAATGGCAAGAAAAAAGAATCAAATGTCATTAGAGAAACATTCATGCTCACCTATATACAGTACAAAATTGTTTCTCAGATGTCAGAATTGTTTCTCCAACATAAAGTAATCAAACGGATCAAGTGCGCTTTCCCATTAGACCTACAATGTGTGCCAGTGTGTGAACAAGTTTGCCTGAGATTCCATGCAACTCCCACTACACTGTTATAAATACAGAGTTGACTTAATATTTTAGCATTTGTTGGGCTTTTTTAAAATTTTTAGATGTGCACAACTGATTTCAAATTTCGTATCCTCGCTTAATGGAGGCATGGGTTTAAAAGAGGGGTCATATATTTATAACTTTTTAAATATCAATAAATTTCTAAATTATTGCAGAATAAGATCTGACACTTTACATGTGTCATCATCAATATCCAATGTATAATATGATTTCTGGATTATCTACAGGGTCATGCCCATGGGACAGAGCATACTGAATGTAAGATCAGCACCATTTTCATTTAGGAAAAACTAGACACCATTAGAAGCAAGGCTATAACTTTTACCAATATTTCTAAATGTGTACATGGGTTACAATATTAAAACGATGCCATTTTAATTGAAATGATTAGAAACTTGACCATTGGCCCAATCTACCCTTTCGACTTACTGAAAAGCTGAGTATTATATGTGCATGCCATACCTCACTCAGCTTGCAATTTTTTCATTTGCTGTACATTTTTTACCTCATATTATGACATTATTCAGTTTGTAAGACGTTTCCTTGAATATATACAACAGTTTCAGTTAAACATCCCTAAGATTGTCATGAGATTATTTCTAAACATCGATATTAGAACTGGACATACAGCCTGGACATACGCATGGGATGCCTTTGTAAGATATATAATGACCAAGATACTATGCAGTGACTTACAAACTTGAAATGATGTTTCTTTACAATAAAATATTAACAATCACAGATTCAGCTAACAAACATTTTGTTTAGCGGTGAATACTGTATTTTAAATAAATTTTTATCAGTAAATCAATGTTTAATGTTGTGCAATGTGTGCTATAACCATATCTAATCAACTTCTGCCTTTTTCCAAGTTAAGCGACATTTGATGTGAAAATCAGATACATACTTTAGGAAGAGAATTAACTTAAAACACAATCCTTTAAAACAGAGATGTGGCAAGACATAAATTAATTGGAATGGGTAGTTCCTGTGTCGATGACAGCCAAATGCATGTTCATTTACATGTTACACCCTTACTGATTTTGTAAACATTTGCAGGCAGTAAACTAAACTAAGTCATTTACATGTGTAAACAATGCAACTTTAATTAGAAGACTTTGGTGAAAACCCCATGCTGATAAGACTGTCCATTCAGGAGAATTAGTGACAAAATCTTCAATATGTTCATTGTGGCAGCCATATTTGAGGTCAGATGGCACCATTTTCATTTAGGACCAAACAGATATCGTAATTAGCCTTCTGGTGAAAACCTCATGTCGATATGACTTTCCATTTAGGAGTAGCAATAAGTGGATTTTCAAGATGGCTACCATGGTGGCTATACTGGTTTGTCAGATCAGCACCATTTTCATTTAGGACCAATTAGACACCATAAGGAGTCTTCTGGTGAAAACCCAATGTTGATAAGACTTTCTATCAAGGTGAAGTAGCAATAAGATTTTCAAGATGGTTGCTGTGGTGGTCATATTGTATATCAGATCGGTACATTAATTTATTTATGACCAACTAGACACCATGAGAAGTCTTCCAGTGAAAACCCCATGCTGTATGACTTTCCATTCAGGAGGAGCTGCAAAAAGATTTTCAAGATGGCTGCTGTGGTGGCACCATTTTCATTTAGGAGCAACTAGACATCATAACAAGTCTTTTAGTGAAAATCCCATACTGATATAAACATCCATTCAGGAGAAGTACATGTTGTACTAACAAGATTTTCAACATATTGGATGTTCAAGCAGAACCATTTTCATTTAGAACCAACTAGACATCACGGAAGTCTTCTGATGAAAACCCCATGTCGATATGACTTTCCGTTCAGGAAGAGTAGCAATATCAGATCAGTGCAAGTTTCATTCAAAACCAACTAGACACCATAAGAAACCTTCGAGTGAAAACCTCATTCTGTTATGACTCTCCATTCTGGAGGAGTAGCAATAAAAAGTTTTACAAGATGGCTGCAGTGGCAGCCATATTGGGCATTAGATCAGCACCATTTTCATTTATGTCCAACTAGACATCATAAGAAGTCTTTTGATGAAAACCTCATCTTGATATGACCATCCATTTAGAAGGAGTAGAAATAACAAGATTTTCAAGATGTTTGCTGAGGTGGCTATACTGGCTATACTGGATGTCTGACCAGCACCATTTTCATTTAGGACCAACTAGACTGTGGGCTAAGTATGTGTATAAAGTGTCTTGGCAATCCTCCAAGTTGTTTAGCAGGAGTAGTAACAACAAACTTGTGCTAACAGACAGACATATGTCAGATGATAGACAAGAGACAACAGGCCATCCAATAAGCTCTTCTGGTCTATGATCAGTAGAGCTAACCAGAGATTAATGTTGGTTATATTAGTATAATTTTTTTAAAAAAAGTCGTTCTTAAAAATCTGCTTGAGAAGCTACTGTCACTATGCACACCTATAAACCAGATTTTACAAGGTGGAAGTCACAGGCTTCAAGTAACCATGGAGTAACAAGCCAGCAGTACATAGTTCATGCATTAATAATTACTCTGATTAACCAATACAGGTTACATCCTGCAAGCAGTCCACTCATCTAATTCCTCTATTCATTCACATGTATAATTCACATGTATACTAATATGGAAAGTTTACCATTGAATAAAATATATTTATTCTTACTTCCAACTGCATTGGTAAGAAACAACCTTCTGAGCAGGCTAGGAAGTATATAGGTCTAGCATGGATGAATCAATGTGATTATAAATGCAAATACTTAACCCATGTTAGTAAAGCATAAAATGTAGGTCACAGTGAAATTTGGTTTAAAGTATGAGATGTGAGATGCATCCAATTATCAAGTTTCTTGATTGGAATATAAACAGCAGCCACTAAAGTTGTAACACAAAATTTCACCAAAGTTACTAAAACATGAAATATATGTCAGAGATCTCTTTTTGCAAAAAGGATGTAGACCTTATCAAGATGCTTCAACTCACCAAGTTTCATGATTTTAGATAAGACATAATACTCCATATAACATGTCAAAAACTCACATGGTCATGAGGTAAACAGATAAATGCAAGAACTTAACCAAAGCCAATAAAATATGAAATATAGGCCACAATGAGTCTCTTTTGTTGTATGGGTGTGGTAGTAACAGAGATGCACATCATCATCAATTTCATGATTCTAGCATAAACAGTGCCTGAGAAATGAACATTAAACACAAATTTAAACCAGGTCAGTGAATTGTAAAATATGGTCCATAATGATCTACTGAAATGAGGGAGTGGTGCTCATCAAGATGCATCCCCAAGTGTCATGATCCCAGTATGTACATAGTTTGTACATAGTATAGCAAAAACCTATTTAGTCATGAGCCAAATACAAAAACTTGACCTAAGCCAGCAATGTGAAATATAGGTCACAGTAACCTTTTTTGGTATGGGTGTAGTACTAAGAGAGATGCTTGCAATCATCTTGAATGATTAAAGCATGAACAGTAAACATTAAATTAAACCAAAGTCAATGCAATGCAAAATATGGGTCTTGGTGACCTATTTTTAAAATGAAGGTGTTGTCATCATCAAGATGCATGATTTCACCAAATTTTATGATTCCAGGCATACCAGTATTATACAGTAGATAAAAAAAACACAATGTGGTCATGAGCTAAATGCAAACATGTAACGTAAGCCAGTAGATGTGAAATGTAAATCACAATGTCCTCCTTGCATAGGTGTGGTACTAAGAGAGATGCAAGCAATCACCTAGTTTGATGATTCTGGTATGAGCAATGCTTAAAACTGAACCCCAATTAGTGAAGCATGAAATATGGATAAAAGTGACCTACTTGAAATATGTGTGAAGTACACATACATCCCCTCACCAGGTTTCATGGATCTTGGCATAACTGTGTATACAGGGTGCTAAAGACCTATTTGGTCATGAACTAAATGCAAAAACTTTACCTAAGCCAGTAAAATGTGAAATGTAGGTCACCATGACCCTTTTTTGTCAAAAGGGTGTGGTACTAACAGAGATGCATTCAATCATCTAATTTGATGATTCTACCATGAACAGAGCTTGAGAAATAAATTTAAAGTACAATATTTAACCAAAGTCAGTGAAGCATAAAATATGGGTCACAGTGACCAGCTTTTGTAACAAGGGTGTAGTACTGATATCAAGATCCATCTCCTCACTAAATTGCATGAATCTTGGTATAACAGTATGTATACAGGGTGTTAAAAACTTAGCTGGTTCTGAGCTAAATACAAACACTTGACCTAAGCCAGTAAAATGTAAATTGTAGGTCACAGTGACATTCTTTAGTAGAATGGGTGTGGTACTAATAGAGATGCATACAATTACATCCAGTTTGATGATTCTAGCATGAACAGAGCTTAAGAAATAAACTTAAACCACAAAATTTAAACAAAGTCAGTGAAGTATGAAATATAGGTCACAGTGACCTGCTTTTGTGATGAGGATGTAGTACTCATCAAGATTCATATCCTTGCTAAGTTTGATGATTCTGAGTATACCAGCATTTATACAGAGTGCTAAATGTAAAAACTTAACCAAAAATGTACAACTAATGCATATGTACATGTATGTACAAAGTTAGCCCAGTCCTTGCAGCCCCCTCCACTGGGGTGTAGGTGATATGAAACCCACTCCAAACTGTTGCCTATAATGTAGGAAGAAATTATACATTCATTGAGGTTGTACTTATGTATATGCCTTTATCTGTGCAGATGTTGATTCCAACACCAGGGAGAGAACAATAGCTTACTGCTACTTCATACAGCATAAGAACGTATGTGAGCAGTCAAAAATCATTCGCGCAGTCATGTCATATTTATTATTGACACAAAACTTCTGATAAAGAGAACATGGGGTGAACAAGAGGCACATAAGGAAAACATTTGTGACAAGTGGAAAAAGACAGCCTCTGAGCTGATGATACAAAAATAAGAATGAAAACAGTGGTTATACAATAAATCAGTTACACAATAATCTCTCCTGTTATACCTGGTACATCATAGGGTGGTGGGACTCGGAGGGTATTTATGGAAAAACTCTTTAGTATCATTGATTCTTCTAACAATATCATTTTTAAATTGCCCCTACCGAGATATATATGGTATACCACTCTAGCATATCATGGAACTAATGCAAATTCTAAGCAGGAGTCAATAAATTCCCTGACCAAAATACTTAATTCTTCTGTCGTTCTGGTCTGTAATCTGTTTGGTGAAGTATTCTATAAGAAAGATGTTCAAGAATGAAATTTATGAAGTATACAATAACTGTTTAACTTTTTCTTTCACCTGACTGAGAAATTCTTCAACTATGTTCTTCTTGTGTCTGGAATGGAAGAGATTAGATGACACCACTCCATTGATTGCAATATAAAAGGACTTGTAACCATGCAGTGCATGAAGTTAATCTGTCTTGAAATCTAATTTTATCTCACCTTTCGCAACAGTTTTGACTGAATCATTGAACATGCTACTATTCACTCTCTTTTGGCCAGCAACAGTGGTGTACTCTTCACTCATTGCAGTGATG
The DNA here is from genome assembly GCA_029931535.1 of Margaritifera margaritifera. Taxonomy (NCBI): domain Eukaryota; kingdom Metazoa; phylum Mollusca; class Bivalvia; order Unionida; family Margaritiferidae; genus Margaritifera; species Margaritifera margaritifera. The sequence continues at coordinate 1,909,379 of JAQPZY010001332.1, forward strand.
CTGACATTGTACCAGTATCCATTCTTTAAACTAGTTGATGGAAAAGTGACATTAGTTGCTGTTACTGCAGTTGATGTTCCAACAGTTTGTAAAGATCTGCTATCAATGAGTAGAACTAAGAAGCGTATGTCAATTCCTGTGATTGTTCCACTGTAATGCCAAGCTATCTTTAAATACTTGTTCTCAAGATCAAAGTTGCTTCCATTTCCATCTATACTATCAGGCTTGATGGGTTCTGTGTATCAGAAAAAAAAGGAAAATTAAAAGACATAGTGATTAATTTATTATTGCAACTGGAAAACATATTACATTAAGACATATTTCAAGCCCGAAAAGAACTCTTACACTGATATTTCCTCTAAGACTAGCTTAATTACCCTTCTAATAATCAGAATACCTTGGAACATATTTGACAAACCTTTGACACACACTGCAAACACCATATCAAGATTAGTCATTCTGGAGTAGGACATTCGACAACATAGTAACACCACCCAGCATCTGGACAATGCACAAATGCTGAGTTCAATCCCAAAAGCAACAAACATGTTTAAACATTCAAACTAGTTACGCCATTTGACACTCCCACACTGCAATGCAGATGCAAAAAGATAATTTTCTATGCTGTGAAAAGTTCAAAATCATTAGACAAGTTTTAACAGCATCACCCATTCTCTGGTGAGTGCAAAGATGGATTCTGATGACACCTACATCACCTTCAAACTCCCCAATGAACTATTGAGAGCAGTAAAGACAGCATCTATATAGTCAGGACTGAATTCCACTGTCAAAAGGATTTTAAAGACAGAAACTTGTTGACTATGTTTTGTTTTTTAAAATTTAATGAGTAAGTCTTAGTTTTGTTAAATCTACAATTAATATTATTAGCTTTTGGGGAAAAAAAACAACTAAACAGTTATTATAGTGGAATTATTCAAGAGATTCATCACATATATACATAAACTTGGTTTGAAATAAATCCCCTCACACCTGTTTGTGTTATCATGCTCACAAACGCAGATAACAATGTGAGTCAAGACCTTTGATGTTAAAAATAATGTCAGAGTGCTGAAAAACACCATGTTCATTGGAATGCAACTAAATACAAAGTCTAGTCAAAATTTATATTTCCATTCAATGTATCTTCATATGATCCACCCTGTAGCTGAGTTAGCTTTATTTTGTTGACATTTTCAGAAGTTAACCTGTTTCTGACTGCGGAGTGAATGTTAATCTGTGCAGAGAAACCCTGATCACAATCAGTGCTTTGAGATGCACGTGTATGGCTAGCTTTTCTAGTATTAACACAACAGTGGCCTCTGAAATTTTGACTGAAATTCTGTCTTGATCTTTGGGGTTCAACACATTTAGTCTGAGTCCTAGATGATTCTGATCTTGAGAAACTTCAATCATTTCTGTTCGATCAGAGTTCCCAGGAGATGCATCCTAAGTATGAACAGTCTCCAATTTATCAATGACATGTTCAGTACCCTGATCTGAGTCAGAAAGTCGCAGTAAAGGAAAGTTTAAAACAATACCTTATCAACTTATGACTGTCAATTGTCTTAAATGGATTTCTGGTTATGTACAATTGAGCAGTGTGAAAGACACACAGAAAAGGCCGCCAGACAAAAAAAACAAAACATCTTGGTGATCAAGACAATTGCAGACAATCTTATACAGAGCAAAACATGGCCAGACTTCATTTAGATTATGCATGCATCAACGATTTTTATTTACATGAATTCAAGTTTTATTGTGCTCTCATGCAATGCTAATTTCAAATACTGTGACAGATGGTCAATTCTGCATGATCAGTGCACTTGCACAGCATGACAGCATCAATATTTTCCTCAAGGACCAATTAGACATTATAAGAAATTTTACTGGATGTCCATGGGGCAACATTTTCATTTAGGACCAACCAGACATCATAAGAAGTCTTTTAGTGAAACTCAATTGTAATATTACCATATCCACTCAGGAGAAGTAGCAAATAACAAGATTTTCAAAATGGCCACCATGAGAGCCATATTGAATGACTGAGGGGCACCATTTTCATTTAGACTTACTAGACATCACAAGAAGTCTTGTAATGAAAACCCCATATAAAAAATAATAAGACCATTCATTCAAGTGGACTAATGATAAATGGATTTTCAAGATGGTCACCACAGTGGAAATATATTGGATGTCCAAGGGGCACCAATTTTATTTAGGACCAACTAGACATCATACGAAGTCTTTTGGTGAAAACCCCATGCTGATATGGCCATCGATTAAGGAGAAGTAATACTAACAACATTTTCAAGATGGCCACCAAGGTGGCCATATTGTATATCAGACATGTACCATTTTCATTTAGGACCAACCAACATTATACAATATCTTTTGGTAAAAACCCCATGTTGATATGACCAGCCATTCAGAAAGTGTAGTGAATAACACAATTTTCAAGATAGCTGCCATGGTGGCCATGTTGGATGTCAAATTGGTACTATTTTCATTTAGGACCAACTAGACATGACAAGAAGTCGCTGTTGATATGACATCTATTAAGAAGTACCAATAATAAGATTTTAAAGATGGCCACTATGAGAGCTGTACTGGATATCAGAGCAAAGCACTATTTTTTTCATTCAGAACCAACTAAACATCATGGAAAGTCTTTGAATTAAAACCCCATGTCAATCTGACCAACTTCAAGAGGAGAAGCAATAATAGGATTTTCAAGATGGCCACCATAGTGGCCATAGTGGATGTCCAAGCAGCACCATTTTACTTAAGACTAATTAGACCTTGGGACTGAATGTGAGTGTAAAGTTTAATGGCAATTTTCCATGCACTTAAAGAAGAGTAGTGATAACAAACTGTGCTAATGGATGGACAATGAACAATAGGCCATATCATAAGCTCTTCTGGTCAATGACCGGTAGTACGAACATGAGTCCCTCAAAGGGACTGGTGCTCTACTGGATGAAAAGAATTTCCAGAAATTCAAGATAAGACACCATATCTTCATTTTAACTGTCACGTGCTTAAGTCATCTCTGATATTTTTTAGCAATAAATAAATTTTCAAATTAGCTGCTGTGGCAGCCATATTTGATGTAGGATCAACACTATTTTCATTTAGGACAAAGTAGACACCATTAGAAATCTATTGGTGAAAACTCCATGTTGATTTTACCATCCATTTAGAAGGAGTAACAAGAACAAGATTTTTGGATTTTACCATGCCTGCCATATTGAAGACTGATCGGCACCATTTAAATTTAGAACCAAATAGATATCATAAGGAGTCTTCTGGTGGAATCCCCATATTGATATGACTCTCCATTCAGGAGGAGTACTGATAACAATATTTCAAGATAGCAGCCATGGTGACCATACTGGATGTTATAATGGCAGTATTTTCATTTAAGTCCAACTAGATATCACAAGCCTTTTGGTGAAAACCCTGTGTCGATATGATCATCCACATTGGAGAAGTAGTGATAGAAAAATTTTAAGATGGCTTGCAGCAATATTGGAGGCCAGATCAGCACCATTTTCATTTAGGAGCAACTAGACATCATAAGAAGTCTTCTGGTGAAATCCCCATGTCAATATGACTTTCCATTCAGGAGGAGTAGCAATAAGATTTTCAAGATGGACACTGTATCGGCTATATTGGGTTTCCAAGCAAGACCATTTTCATTCAGGACCAACTAGACCTTGGGATGAATGTGTGTTACATGGTAATCCTCCAGACAGTGAAGGAGGAGTGTATACTAAACTTTTGCTAATGAACACACACATGACAGGCAAATACTGTCCCATAAGCTCTTCTGGTCTATGACCAGTAGAGCTAAAAATACAATCTTTTTAATATTCAAGATCATGCCCTGGAATACAACATTTATATTGCATACAAATTGGTATAAATAATCATGATTCACTTCCAAGAAGAGAATTTTCATAGACAAAACATTACTGTTTCCTCAATGCATATGATGTAGTTGCCATGCAAGCCATATACAAGTAATCTTATATGCTGTACATCAAAGTCAACATCAATAAATCAAGTATAAAATATTTACTTATTTACTATTAAGCTTATGATAGTTTGATCCATAAATTAATTCCATTCTTACTTGTAGCTTGTTGAATTGATGTTGAAATACTTATTGATGGACTCCCATAGGAAGTAACTGTTATATTATAGGCAGCTGCAGCAATCAGATTGGTGGTTAGGTTTGCAGATGTATTAACCTTGCTGACCTCACTTCCAAAGAACTCACTGGCATATAGTCTTTTCCATGATATGTTGTATTTGTTGACATCATCATATTTGACTGGTTTTTCCCACAGGACAAAAAGCGATGTTTCCATCACTGTAGCAACAGCCAGATTCTGTACTTGCAAATAGGATGCTTTGCAAAAAAGAAGATAGAGTTGATATACTTATATGTCTAACTAGTTGGAGGCCCAGGTGGGCCTAATATCACTTACTTGAGTAGCTGACATATGTCAGCTTGTGAAAGTAAACTCACACATGTACTGAAACTGTGGAGGGAAAAGAAAAGCATGGAGTACATAGTTCCTACATTCTCTATTAATATTGGCATCATTTATCTGTTTTCATAAACCACATAGGTATATATAGGATCACTTTATCAGCAAAGAAAGGACAAGTTATTATGCAACCAGCATTGTCCACTAGATCTCTTACTTTCCTGGGGACTAGCCCCTGGTTCATAACTTGGAAACTGTTCATAGCCTGACCTTTAAAGACCTTTATACTTACTTGGCATTACAAGTGGAGTTAATCTGTGCAGTCACCACTGATTCCTGGGTCTGTTTTTATACACACATGCATGCATGCATGCACACACACAGACACACACACACAGTCTTGTAAAACCTATACAAAACAGTGACATAAGACTTTTACCATCAAAATGGGGCATCTTTATTTTAACAAATTTTGCATGATAAAGATATGTTACTATGCATTTGATATATATATATGTCTTTTTGTCTTTTGCAATCGATTTTGTGGTGGATTTCCAAGAAAAAATGTATCAGAATTTTTACAATTTGAACAGGGACACAGAAATATACACAAAGTGTCCGAAATTATACGATCAAATCGGGGACATTCCATAAGTATTCATTTTTATTCTAAATAACTATCAAATTGATCCAAATACTGCAGTAATCTTAACTCATGTACCGGTACATATTTCTCTTTGATATGAAACACACCACAAATATGTTTTAAAAATATCTCATTTCAGCAGGAAACCAGTTTTTTTATGATTCATATGAAAATGTTCCCATTTTGTAAGCACCATATCATGGTTGTGCATATAAAAATATTCCTGTTTGTACATGTATGTACCTTGCCAAGTTCACGTGTATGAAAATGTCCTCGTTTTGTATGTACCCATTCAGGGTTGTGTGTATGAAAACGTCCCTGTTTTGTATGTAACACTTCAAAAATGTATGTACAGAAAAGTCCTTGTTTTGCATGTAACACCTCAAGGAAGCATGTATCAAACTGTCCACATTTTGTATATCCATGTTGTTTGTGGGAAACTATCCTCATTTTGTTTGTACTTGGTTGTATGTTTGAAAATGTCTCCTTTTTCGCATGTTCTACATCAAGGTTGTTTTAAGGAAAATGACCCTGTTTCGTATGTACAGTATCACATTTTGGTTGCGTGTATATTAATATTATAATTTAGCATATGAAACGCCGTTTGCATGAAAATGTCTCCATTCCATATGTACCATGTCAAGATTGTGTTCATGAAAATGTTCTCACTTGGTATGAGCAACTTTAAATTTTGTGTATGAAAAGCCCCCAACTGGTGTTGAAAACAATCGTTGTGTATATAACAAAATTACAGTTTTGTATGCACCACCTCAAGGTTTTAAGTCTCAAAATGTCTCTTAGTTTCGCATTAAGCACGTTTATGTTGTCGATATGGAAATAACCCTATTTTGTATATCTCAAATTTTATCTATGAAAAGATTCCTATTTATGTGCATCATGCTCGGGAACCACGACAGCTCAGTTGGTAGTGCGTCGGAGTCCCAGGTTCGATACCCACCCAGGCCAGTCAAGGAAAGACACTCATGTCCCATTGCTCAGTATGATATAGGCACAAATGTGTTAAAAGTGCCATTAAAAAAAAACCCCAAAAAGCATTAAGCCAATTCTGTTTTGTATGAAAATGCACCTGTTTTGTATTTAATAAAGCCCATAGGCTGCATTGATGAGAATACTTTCTGGTCAAAAAAACATATTGCTTGTGTAAATGAAAATATTAACAATCAGTATGAAGAAAAAAAGTCAAAGCTTGGCATAAGAAAATATATGCATTTCATAATAAAAGCACAAAACTTGTGTGCAAGCTGACATACCACTGAAAATCGCAAACAAACACAAAGTTCTTGGTATTAAAATTTTCTCATTTAGCATGAACCTTTGAAAGTTGTGTGTATGAAATGCCCCAAGTCACCCACCCTACCGTTCACATTAGTATGAACCCTAATGTAACATTTTAGCGTTTTGAATGAAAGGTCCCAGAATAAATGTATGAATCTAGTCCCATTCAGTATTAGGAAACACAATAAAGTGATACTAGAAAAGATCCCTCTTGAGTCTGATACAGCCAAATATATTTGAACAAAGTTCGGTGAGTTCGAAGTACTTCAAAAATATTTTATAGATCATTAAGCGAATACATAATTCATGAGGAGAAAAGAAACATATATTTTCATAAGTTTTCTTAGTTTGGTAAATCACTTAAAAAAATGTCCTTGACAGATGGTGAATCAATAACTGAGGGTACATCTTATGACAAAGGTTCTAGCATCTAGAGTTTGTAACATTTTTACCCTCCGTTGTTGGCATTTTGGAACTAATTGATACTGCAGGTTCCATCCATTGTGGGTAGACACTCCATTAAAATCTAAGGGTTGTTTAAATAGGGCCTTCTACGTCATAAAACAGCTGATTCAAATATTCAATTTTCTCTAGAGATAACTTTGGTCATAAAATCAATTAAATAATCAATAACTTTTTCTTGGGTATGAAAAACCAAAGCAAAACAAAACCTTAGATAATACAATTTAACTTCCTGGGTAAAAATAGATCTATAAATATCAATTCGCCTTTCCAATTGTCTTTAGAAGAGAATGGCTTGTATGAGAAGTTTATGATCTCTTTGTTGGTACCCATCAAACAAAATGTAAGCATCCACGTGTGAAAATAATGGAAGTATGCTGGTCTCAATACTACGTAAAAGTAGGAACAAAATGTTCCTATTGGAAAAGTTACGGAGCAAATAATAGAGTTAAATATTGTGTTCTGTTGTAAAATCATCTCATACAATCCTAACTTTATGGAACACTTCAAGCTTAGTTGTATCATATGTCAATGGAACATGTCATTCAGCAAAGATTCAACAAGAAATCGTTTTGTGACAATTGTTCGTTAACTTTGTTTACAGTAGCATCTTAACAAATTCTAAATGTTGCATAAAATGTATCCATCAGGAATACTGTTTAATGGTATTCTCAACCTCATTTTCATCCTTATCTCCCAGCTTTATGGAATCTAGAGAGCTTCTGAACTTCACGCCTTTTCCACCCTTCTCTATCATCAGCAGGAGCTTGCTGACTTTTGCTACCTGGATTGTAGCCTCCGGCAGTGTATAGTACTCTCTATGAACCCTGATATCATGACCCAGATGATTGGATAGAATATCAAGTTCGTTGTCTTTTATGTTTATCAGGTGTGACATGGTCACAATTTATTTTCCTTATTCGGTGGATGTTAATTTTTCGGGATCTTTTGCACCACACCTTGCTGCAAACATGCACATACAGCCTGTACCTCATAAACAAGAGCTCATACAGTTCGCTCTGGGGAATAAAAACGGATTTGATTTTGTGACAACCATAGATCTCTTTTCATTTAACTGTTCCAAGTATTTCATGGTCTGACTGCTGAATAGTACTGGTACTGTTCTTCCTCTTTTTACCCCAGTTTCAACTCTAATCAAGGTCTTGAATAGCGTTTTCTCCAGATCTGACAATAAATCTTTAAATGGACCATCTATGTCAGCCGTGTGTATATGTGTTTATTATCGTTGTGTTAGAAACTTCACCGGCACAACATCGGTTGAATAGAATTGCTACGCTAACACAATTTCTGAAAGTTCAACCCAATATTGTTTGACTGCATCATTCTCTGTGGAGGATATGAGGGACTCATACATTTCTTCTGTTGTTTCCTTCAAATGGTCTGTCAAGGCCTTCATGTTGTCTGGAAGGGGAAGAATTTCCTTACTCGTGTTTCTCTTCCCTTCATGTAATGTCTTAAGAGTATTAGAAGATATCTCTTCTGCCCAGTGCGAGAGATTGCGTGCCATACCTGTTTGCATGCATATCAAATAATAACATTACTTTGCTGGATTGTAACACAAGTTGAAAATATTTTGGATCTATAAAATCCTTCAGTGATTTATCTGGTGCTTTTTCCTTCTTTCTCAGCTCTTTAACCAGATGTCCCATTTCTCTCAATTTTTGTCATATGTAACTGTGTTCTTTGTTGTGGCCATGATGACAGCAAAGTTTCTTTACAAATTCTAAAATGGTGTTGTCACTTTTTTGCAATTCTGCTGATGTCATCCTGTCTCAAACTTGCGATGACCGTTTCAAGAATGGCACTCACACCAGATGGCAGGGCAGGATCGGTGAACTTGATGGAGCCAACATTTGTCACCTTCCCTCTTCGTTCAATGGTTTAAAAGTACAACTGTGCCGCCAGAGCTCCCTGTGTACAAAATAACCGAAACAGTCTGGACATGGACTATAGTCAACAGCTTTGAAGTTCTCCAATGTAGGTCGATAGCATATTGACAGTTCCTCCCCTTTAGCACATTACAGCTGTGGATGTGATTGGCTCTATTTCTGAATTTATCTTGGAGCTCTTTATCTTTCTCCCCTTGCTCGTTTTGGGGAATGTCAGTGGCCTCATCCTATTCAGTACTGGTTCCAAACAGGTCAACTGAATTATTGAATTTGCAATTGATTTCACAACATTAGAAGTTAATTTTTTATGTAGTTTGTTTGTTGATATTATCTGCTCTGTTTGATACAGACATTTCATATAATTAAACTTCATTCATGGATGCTAATTGAGCGGTCTTAGTTTTCTTTAAAGCCTTGGGCTTTGGATATATCTCTAGGTTTAGGCGATCCAATTTAAGCTGATATGGTATCACACCTGAAGCGCAGTCATTAGATTTTGAGCCGGATACATATTGCTCACCATTGGAGGGCATGTATCCACTATCAGAGTCCTCCTGTAATCCAGAAGACATAAATATTAAAAATCATACAATCACCCATAACATAAATGAAAATTATCCAGCAAATACTTCAATATAAACTAGATTAATAATATGTATACACATCATTTTTACACAATGCAAACTTCATTGCAAGAGAGAATGATATTTAATAGATGAAACAGTCCAAATATGCTTGTGCAAATAGAACCTGCATCTTGTAAATACTAGTAAAAACTTGGTTAAAAATTGCTACCTATTACCAGATGGAATATATTTTCAATATCATAATTTAGATAATACATGTAGATTTTTACTCACATCTGACACTTTTCTGAGGTGTACACGTTTAACATTGCGCAGAAAGGCTGATTTAAACAGGGACACTATATATATATATATATATATATATATATATATATATATATATATATATATATATATATTGGCAATACTTCTAATCTTAAAATATTTTTAAAAATGTAATAGTAAATATATCATTGCGAAGATACTTATGTTCATTGTGCTTCTCCTTATATAAGAATCTGATAATCACAATTCAGTCTAATGTAGATTGTGTACAGTAGTTCTTCAATGGCTGTTTATTATGTGTACAATTGGCAAAACTTATGAAACAAACACAATTCCATGCCTTTGATTATTTGCAGCAGATGGCAGATTTTTATATTTAAAGTATCTTCTGATGAATTGGAGTAAACACTTGATTACATTAAGATATATGAATATGTACTGCTAAAAATAAATTCCATCCAACTCATTACTAAGGGTACCTAGCACAGAGTTTTTTCGCTGTATTTGAAACAAAAATACATGAAATTTCCAGCCTGCTAGGAATCATACATTTTTACTCATCTTTTTGCTTCTTTGTATGAGATCAGAACCTCTTGATATTCTAGAAGATATTCTCCTTTTATGAATTCTCTTTCCGTAAAATATTTCATCCTAAGGGGAAAATACATACATATTATTATTCTATACTTTTCATTCAATATCATTAGATTATCACAGCTGCTAAATATCCACTTTCAGGTGGTATTGGCCATAACTGAGTAGTGATATTGACGTCTCTTATAAAGTTAATTTGTGCTCATACTCAAGATCTAGTTATTGTCTGCATGGAAAACAATATCTACGCCCTTTTTCCCCACAAAACAAGGGTATGATCATATGTAAAATGTACTTACATAGACCTCACCTACTCTTCTTTGGGAAGTGGGCAGTTACTAAATGATAATGGCGAGTTAACCATCCGCACTGGTATAATCTCTAGTTAGGAAAACAGTATTCTATATATTATCGATAGACACTTAGAAAAAAGATGTAAAGCTAACGGCCAACATAAGGTTCGACCTTGAACTTCAAGATACTGACTCCAAATTCAGAAGAGCTTTTTATTACAGAAAATGGTAAAGTTAACAAAGTTAACAAAAATGTTGAAAAATTATGGAGGCTTCTTTCTCATGCTATGGGAAATACATGCCAATCTGCATTGAAATCTGCTAATAAAACTAAGTTGTCATTCGGAAATTAAATGCATTGGCAAAATCTACTTTAGTAAAAGTGACCTTGATCTTGAAATGTGAATTAATGTTGGAAAAATAAATCAATATTTGGACTTCAAGTCATATTTGGTAGAATAATGTTCCTAGAAAAAGGATATCCAATCGAAGCTTATATTCGTCCATTTGTTAAACATGCAATCCAGCACCCTGCTTGCATGAAAACATGGCACAATCCAGCTGCATTTTCTCTGATGCCTTTTGTCGATTTCACCTAAAAGCATGAAAAAGCGGTGTTTCGTATGGTGCAATATATTACATTATATTTTGGTTTTCATGCAACAGAATCTTGAAACGTGTTTTTCCTATTAAAAGGGAATATAATTTTAAAACTCATTTGATTATTACACAAAACTGAAGAAAAATCATGCCGAAGAAAGTTAACGGTTTTAAACAAAAAATCCTGCAAATATTTGCCTACTTTTAATGTCAGTTAAATTATTTTTTAAAGGTGAATGTGCATTTTTCATTTAAAAACCTTTTCTGATTAATTAACCTCTCATCTCTTTCAAACTGGCATAATACTGATTTGTGCTATTGAATATATCATCATTTGACTCCATATAAATTATATTCAGCCTAATGTAGTGTCATCTAAATTGTATTTCTATATAGCCAAATTTTTCCAAAGATAATGAAGCTCCCTCTATCTCTCTCTCTCTCTCTCTCTCTCTCTCTCCAATAATTTAATTAAAACAAATAAAGGAAGACTTTGAGAATAAGTTGTTCACTACTACTATCCAATGTCTGGTATACATATCGGCTATATTCAGATTAGTATAATTATAAATTAATTATCTATTATCATTATTATTATTATTAATATTATTAATTATGTTATTTGTAAGAGAATTGCTTTGGCTCATAGTCAGGGATGGGTGGATTATTGGGGGGGGGGGAGAGAGAGAGAGAAAGGGGATTCCGATGATTATATTACAACACATTTTAAATGTTGAAGAAGATATACATGTACAAAACAATCACAAATTTGATGATGACAGTGCAAATAATATCTACAAATAATACATGGTTTTAAATTGGAAACATATTGTAATGAAAGCGAACTTTATTTTAAATCTTTATCATGGCAATTTTAGTATTGGCTACAATATACAATTTGATTATATAAATGAAAGACAAGTTGTAATAAGACAAGGACTTATGTACATACAGGATATATTACGGGAGAAAATTGATATTCATAAAAAAAACAAAGATTATGTCTGTTGAATCACAATATTATTTCTGTGTTTGAATACTGAGTAGATAAGCCAAATTAAACATCCAGTGAAACCATCTATTGATTTAGCTGATAATTTAACACCTCATTTCATATATATATATATATATATATATATATATATATATATATATATATATATATATATATATATATATATATATATATATATATATATATAAATATATATATATATATATATATATATATATTTATATGAATGACCTGGTTTTAATAAATTAAATCTGTTCCATAGATGGAACAAGGAAGCAAGGTATTATTGCCGATGTCTTAATTAACCACATCCACTAGATCTGAGAAATTAACAAATTAAGTGAAATAACACTCTCAATTAGTATGTTCTGAGATAAACTTGTTGACAGTCATGGAAAACGATTATGCTACAGATGTGCACAAGTCTGTCTCTCTCCCTCTCCCTGATAATCGATCAAAATCTGACGTATTAATAATGTCTTGTTTTGCTGTACTTCCATGAATTTGTGTACATTTTAGCATTATTTTCCAATTCAATCTGGGACTAAAAGCTTTGATCATACAAAAAATATGGTGGTCTTTTAATTTAGCAACTTTCTCGAACGAGTCCAAAATTGCAAAAATTTAACAGCACGAAAATTGAAAATGTAATATTTCATTCTACCGAGTGCCATAATCACGAAAATGTATAAAGCTGAATTGTAAAAATCATAAGCTCACAAAAAATTAACAACACAGAAATTCAGCCTCATACACACAGGTAGCTTAAAACATCATTTTTTTAGAGAAGCATTTTCTTGTGACATTTTTGCTCTCTCTCTCTCTCTCTCTCTCTCTCTCTCTCTCTCTCTCTCTCAGAAACCTGAGGCAAAGAAGAAATAATGCCTTTTATTTGTTGACAAATTAAACTACACATTTGAAGGTTGAATTGGTAAGTAAACTATGACTCATGTTCCTTTCCCAGACTAAACTTATTATTGACCTACTGCAGCCCATAATTTCAGGGAAAAAAAGAGAAGATGGATAAGTAGATATTTTTTTTCAACAGTTTTATTGTCATTATTTTTGCTGCAATATATCATTTATATGACAGGTGCATCTAAGATCCCCCCCCCCCCACACATAAATCCGCCCCTGTATCTTATCGTAGGTTCACTACATTATTCACATTATTCACATATGCAGTGACTAAACGGTGATATAGTCAAGAATCTTTCTGTATAATTATGTAATGATAATTCCATAGTAAAAGTATGAAGTTCGATTTGCTCAATTCAATTTAATCTTTTTCCTTCTCTCTTATCAGCATCACATTCTTATCACAAATACTTTTTAAAAATATAGGATGTGAAAGGTATTGTTAACTTCTTAACTTCAGCAAAATATAATAAAAAATTAAAAAAGAAAAATAATACTTCATAACTTTGAACCTGAAATATCACATTCTTTGCAAATGCTTTATGATCAATCATACATGTAAATGGCGTGTGTGTGTGTGGGGAGGGGGCATATGTGCATTATACAGTTATCACCATGTACTGTTATATAACAAATTACTGAAATGATTTCTACTTGAAGAAGAAATACATACAGCATTTCCTGCTCCTATATTACGGTTCATATACATATACTTTACCTCATGTACATTACCATGGAATTTGTACATTCATACCTCAGTATAGCAGTATATTGCTCATGGTGATTGTTCTTATATACGTCAGATTTAGCTTTTATGATAAGAAAAAAAACAGACTTTTCTAATTCAGCTGTAAACAATAAATTTCCTACCATTTAAAAAATAATAATGAGAAGAAAAGCTGACATTTTCAGTGCTGGGAAATTAAATCTGATATGTTAGTAGTGTATGATAAATTACTGGTAGACCCATGGTGATTGAAATGCCCAAGAACAAATATTTAAATTGTGCTCAAATTTTTCAAAGATGTACGCTATTAGTCTCTGAATTTTTTACAAAGAAAGAAAACAAGTGAACTGGAAGGAAGAAAGACAGATAGAACTAACAAAAGCAAAGAAACAGAAAGAAGAAAATCAGGAGCAATGTAGAGGATATGAAAAAAGTACAGACTAAATGGAAGAAAGGAAGCGAAATATTTTATAATTTACTGCCGAGTCAGGAAAAAGTTATATAAATGTTTTGTTTTACATTATTTGTACTTCAGCAAGCTTGTACATTTTACTTTTTGCATTGAGAAACACTAAACATGAGTATGAAAAACATTTTATTTTTGGTGTCATGACTGGTACTATATACAGTCCTACCCACTTATACTGACATCCCTTATGTTGACAAACCGCATATGTTGACAAAAAAGCAAAGTCCGGATCACCTGGTCTATTGTTAATACTAAAATTTGTCATGCTAATCTAAATGTCGATATAAAAAATAAATGTATATGTCAGCATAAGCCCTAAGTCTCAGCTTGAACAAATCCTTTGTTTTCTGATCATTTATGTCAACAAGCTGACAGTTCTGACCCATACTTTGTTCTACAGTTATTTAATGTTGCTGCCAGACTTTAATGTTGCCGTCGGATTAACAAACTGGCATTTGTTTGGTCCTCCAAAGTCTGCCTTTTGCGATGACTTCAATAATGCATGCATCCTTCATCAAAGCAAGCCAGCTACAATCTTCAATAAAAACAATGCACCCTTCATCAAAGGAAGTCATCATCAAACTTTAATAAAAGCAATGGAATCTGACTGATTGTTGCATTTTCCAAAGTGATCAGTGATGGAAACATATTTACTGTTCTGTGAAAGTTTCCTTTTCTGTAAGAAGAAAATTAACTTTATCTATGCTTACGATGGCTACCAAAGACAGCATAAACCCAAATTTTACTTGTGCTTAAGACTAAAATATGTAATTGAATGTTTTGCGATCAGAGAGAATTCATAACTTGTTGACAGGTTTTCATTTCCCTATGAGTAGCCTCAGTTAGATGATTACATTTGTTGCCTGAGCAGACCAAAATCTAGGCCAATTTAATTACATGTTGTTCGTCCTTGTAGTTCGAAGATGACCATGACATCACAAACGGTTTGGTGTTTGTGAGTATATGAGTGGCTGATCAGGCCAATTTGAACTGTCTGTGGCACACTTGACAGGAGATGCCACTTTTTTTACTAGATAAATATAGGATGTGGTGCAATTCTGAGATTTACACTGCTCGCGGTTTTACACTGCCTCTGCAGTTCTCCTCTGTTCAAAGTCTGTAGCTCCAGTATGGATGAAACTCCACCAGGTGGAACAATCCTGTGCAAGATCTTCCCAAGACTCAGGGTCAATGTTGAAGTGTTTCATGGAATACTTACAGGAATCTTTGAAACGTTTCTTCAGACCACCCTGAGATCGCTTTCTCTCCCTCAGCTTGCCACAGAAGATCTCCTTTGGTAGTCACTTGTCTGACATCCTGGTGACATGGCCTGCCCATCTCAACTGTGATTTTAATCAGCTGAGTGCGGATACTTGGAATTCCTGCCTGTGTGAGAACCTTAGTGTCTGGAACTCTGTCCAGCCATCGTATCCTCATTAGTTTCCTCAGGCAACCCATGTGAAAATGGTTCTGTCAGCTTCTAGGAATGGCATATGTACAATGTTCAGGTATTGCAAGCATACAACAGATCAAACAGGCAGCATGTAAATAACAACTATACAGCCACGTGCTACTGGCAAACAATAAATATCATAGTGAATTGTTTAGTCACACATGTTGGTTGACAATGGGATACACATCAAACGATGACTACCATTTTTTAATATGTGTTTTCTAACAGGATGTGACCAATACATGAATTTTATAACATGTGACCTATACTAAAATTCAAGGATTTTTCATATACATGTATTTCACGGATTATGGATTGTATTACATAAAGGTAACAAACATGTAAGTTGTCAATATACAAGTGTATTTCACGCTGGTTGTGTCGTCATTTACTCTAAATTTCCATTGTTTATTTTCTCAAAGTGTAAATCCTACTCACTGATGACAGGTCACTCCTTACAGACGAATTTCACTTGTATGCGGGTCAAAGAAAAATTTGCTTTTTTAACTCTGCCACTCCACCCCTCCCCCAACACACACACACATACACACACACACTATCTCAACATCTGCTCATGTTGACAATATTGCCTCGGGCCCAAGGATGTTGACATGAACAGGTAGGGCTGTACAAATTCTTACAAAAAACTTGTTTCAAATTTCCTTTTGACTCAAGATTAACTTGTTGGATTTAACTCTAACATGGTTAATTGGAGGAAAGAAATCGTCATATTTTTTTGATTACCATGTAGACTGTTCCTTGTTATGCTTCTTATCAACAGTGATGATGATGATGGTAAACTTGTAGCAGTGGTAGCTGTAGTAGTAATGATAAACTTAATGGAGGAAAATATTTTAACTGAATAAAAAAACACAAAAATCACCATTGTTACAAATTGTTAATGAAAATTAAAATCAATGCACACATGCTTACAATTAGAAAACAAAAACATTTGATGTAACATTTTTCAAAAGCAATCATTTTATTACTAGATATCGAGCATTCCCACTTGACTAAAAACAATAAAAATCTTGATGAACTAAAATCTATGTTAATTTTTTCCAATGAAATTCTTATTGAAATGTGAATGGCTCACAGTTAAATAAAAGATAAAATGTACAAGCACTGATGAACGGCTAGAACCTCTTGCCCATCATAAAAATCCAGCAGAATATCTTCTTGTGTTCCCCATCTAATTTGGCGAAAATGTGTTAGGAATGTGGGCTACCCATTAATAAACACATACATCAATCTTGCTCTCTGTGTTAAAAAGAAAATATTTGTCCAAGTTTACATACCTGATTTCAATCCTGTTTGATCTTCTTGATGCCATCTTCAGTGAGTAATTCAGAAGCAAAGTGTGCAAGAAGACAGCGAAGCAGACAATGAGAATTTTTACTGCATAAATGGAAACGCAGTTTTCCAACTGATACACACGAAGTTTTATGTCAAGTGGGTTGTGTGTATTTTTGTGTATAGTATGGTGTTAACAAAATACCAACAAAATGGGGACATGCTCAGATACACTTTTTCAAGGTTTTTATCACTAAATAAGGACATGGCAGTCCATTTTTGCCACTATTACAAAACAGGGACGCCCCCATTTTGAAGTGTGTCCCTGCTCTGTTGATGTGTATTCTCACTGATGTCCCCATTTTGCGGCTTTTACAAACACATGCATGCACACACACACATACACACACACTGTGCCCTGCCCCTAGAATCATAGCTTGAAAACTGTATAGATTACCCAAAGGAAGCTGTGCTGATTCAGTGGTTAAGTCATTGTAATCATAAGATGACTGCAGGTTTGATTCACACCATCTGATCAGCATAGACTTTCAAAAATACGCATAGATCTCACTCATAATCAAATTCGTCTGAGATCTTAATGATAATAGCTTACATAGCAAGTCTGATTAAAATATGTTAAGAAATATGGTATCTAGAGTGTTGCAAACTCAGCCAATAACATGCAAGACCACCTCATTAATATGTCAGATGTTGCTCATAATCAAATTCATCTGAGATCTTGATGATACATGCTTACATTCCAGGTCTGATCAAAGTCTGATCTGAAATATGGCCTCTATAGTGTTCACAAGCTCATCCAATCATCAGATGCAAGATTACCTCATTAATATGCATTGTTCATGGTCACTCATAACTGAACTCATCTGAGATCATGATGATATAGTCATACATACCATATCTGATCAGAAATATGGCCTCTAGAGTGTTCACAAGCTCAGTCAATCAGCTGCAAGGTCACCGCATTTGTTATGTGCTGATGTCATTCATAATTAAATTAATCCAAGATCTTGATGTAATAAGTTTTTAATACTAAATCTGATCCTAAACAAAATTTAGCCCCTAGAGTGTTCACAAACAGAGCCAATCATGTGGATGTCACTTATAATCAAACTCTTGATTATATATTCCTAAATACCACATCTGATCAAATCAGATCAGAAATATGGCCTCAGTATGCACGGTTGATGCCAGAAATAAACTCATACCATAAGCTCACTTGGCCTTGCTTTCAGCAGATTTAAATTATACTGTATCCTTAATTGTTAAGGTTGGTCAAATTTTAAATGATATAAAACCAAACAGGAAACACCCTGTAAAAATTATTAAAAAACTATCTTTCTCTAAATTACTGCCAATTTCATTAAAAATATAATCACAAATTATACTATTTTGGCACGAGGAAAAATTTATCTCATGAGAAATTTTCTGAAGAAAAAAAACCCTCCTATACCAAAGAATAAGAAACTTATTGATGGAAAACTGTTACTGAGTTCAATCTTCACTTTTTCAAAACTATAAAATGCCTAATTATAAGCCAAGATTTAAATTCTTTTGTTGTACATATTTAATCTGAATACCACAGAAAAATTGCACAATCTAAGAGATCTATCTATCCATGAAGAAAATTAAGTTTGTATCATATCTGGATTTTCCTATGGCATGTTCAAAGGATGACAATTGAAGTTGAATATTTTACCTCAATAACCCAGTTATCATAGGTATGCAAATCAACATAAGACATTCACTGTAGGGTCAATGAAAATGTTATGATGGCTCACTGGATAACTGTAACACTTATGTGACTTAATTAAAATCTTAAACTCCTAAAAGACATTAAAAGATATGCTTTTGCTTAGACCCCCCCCCCACAAAAAAAAATAATAATCTCCTGCACATTAAAGTCCAATGAATTTTATTCACCTAAAAAAACAAGTAGAGATAACAAGATTTTCAAGATGGCCACCATGGTGGCACACAGGATGTCAGATCTGCATCATTTTCATTCAGGACCATCCAGAAACCATAAAAAGTCTTCTGGTGAAAATCCCTTGCTGATTTAACTTTCCATTTAGGTGGCGCTCTCCAGTTTCGTACTTTGCATAGGGTTAGATTTTTAAAGAAAAAGAATTACCCAGGTTTTCCTCACTGGCTGTCCTGGCTATTTAAAAAAGACCTCGTATATCTTAGGTATTGTTAAAAGAACTTTGAATTCCCTTTATTTTGGTGTATGATTGATGGGTGAAATTTGGGTTATAGAGTATACAGCTTGGTCTTACTTAAGATGTGCACCTCTCAAAAAACTGCTAGCTCCGCTTGGTCATTTTCACTTCCTGGACTTCAAAGGTAAATATAAAAAAAAAGAGCTGATAACTTTTTTTACTTTTTGGATATTTGTTAATTCATTCATAGTACTTTCAGAGGCTGGTATTGTCTGCTCTGGGAAAATTCGTTTCCCTATTTTAATAACTGCTGAAAATAGTGCACTTTTGACTAATTCAGGTTGATTTTTCTAGTACTTTGGAGCGGCTATTTTGTCCGCTGTGTGTTTAGATCATGTCCAGTTTCCACAAGTACAATATGTAAAGAAATTTCAGCCACAGTACATGAAAGTAACATAGAGGCATGCCAACATTCTCTCCATTGTGCATGTTGCAAATGCAAAATACTTCATCTTACACCTGTCACTCACTCAGAAGCATGTATTATCTGTAGAGCGCCCCCTTAGGAGTAGTGACAAAATGATTCAAGATGGCTGCCATGGCCATATTTGAGGCTAGATCTTTTGTTGAAAATGCCATGTCAATATGACCAACCATTCAGGAGGTATGTACGTATGTAGTAGCTTTTTGCAGTGATAACAGCATTTTTAAGATAGCCATGTTGGTGGCCATACTAGATGACAAATGGGCACATTTTCCAGTACATTTAATAATATGGTATATCAATCTTTTCTTTTTTTGTCAGAACTTGTTATATCTCTTTTAATGTTTTTATACTGAATTTCACAAATAACACCAGCATGTTAATTTTGGGGAACAAATGTCTGGCAAAACCCATTATAATTTTTGCACCCCTGATATCTATATATATATATATATATATATATATATATATATATATATATATATACACAATAATTGAAGCTTCTGCGACCCTCTCTTATAAAATCTCACATACCAAGATGGAAAACATAAATGTGTAATGAATGTGTAATGGTCTTCTAATGGGCCAAAGGCTATTCAAAATTTAATTTGTATCGTCATTCTGTAAAAAAAAAAGTAAACTGCCTCAGGATAAGCAGCTTAAAACATTGCACTGTGTTTAAAGGTATTCTCTGATTAATGTAAAACCGACCTGACATGTAATAAATGGCTTACTCGTGGTACAGTTATTGCTGCTATTGTAATAATAAATCATGCATTCACATCTTCCTGAACAACGAGCATTCACATCTGTACACTCTGAGTAACTGTTTTGGGTGCACTCTGATCCCAAGTCTGAAAAAAAAGGGAAAGGTTATATATTCATAAATGTGAAATGTGAGTAGTTTGTTTAGAGTTTTCTGAAATCAGGTGTAAATAAACAGACATGAATTTAGAGGGAGAGGGGGAAGGATTGCAGACACAATGTAATTCTTCAATACGACATAAGAGACAGACAAATACTGCTTTTGGAAAGTGGAGGAATGGCTTGCTTGACATTGAAAATACGCTCAACAAGTTACATGTATGATCAAATTGCCAAAAATTGGGAGAACTATGTTTCTATGTTCATCAGATTGCTTACATTTGTTTCAAACTACATGTATATTACTCACCTGTAAAGAAAAAACAGAAACCATAAACACAGTCAAAGAATATTTCACCCTTGATTAATTGAGAAATTAAACCATTAATGTCAGTCTTCATTTAACAAATTTTGTTTAACACTTCCATTGTGGATAATACTTTAACACTTCCATTGTGGATAATACTAAAACCTGCACACAATCATGTACCAGCTGTGTATATGGGAATTAGTCTCAGTGGATAAAAACGTATTTAAACAAATAACCTAACATAAAACTGATCTTTATTTCATGTGTTTTATCTATCGGTATGAATTTATAAGTATTGGAATATAATTTAGCTTGCTATTAGTCTTATATCAGTTTCAGTACTGGACCACACAAACTGGGATCAGTTCACTGCTTAGTTCTGTTTGCAATATGTAGGACCAGCCTAATGTACACTCCTACTAAAAGACACTACTTCTTCAACTATCTGGAAAATGTAACTCAAGATTCATCCTATCATATTTCATTTTGTTTTTACTCAATGACAAATTTGGCAGCCAATCTGAGTTATATTTATGCAGATTTTCATGAGTGGTAGATGATGTTATTAAATTAAAACAAGGCAGACCATTTTTCTTCATGTGTGAAGTTGTTTTTCAACATTCTTACATTTTCTTGTATACTGAAATAAACTAGATGAAGCTAGGCTGCCCAGTAATGACAGTTTTCATTCATTAATGCACACATAAAGTGTGATTATTTTGCTGTGTGACTCAAGGAATATATAGCCTAATATGGTATATGCGAGTTTATTTGCTTGGACTTGGATTTTTCATTTGTTTGTTTTCGGGTACTGAATGAAATACTTTTGTCTGTTTTTGCACAGAAAATAAGTAATTATTTTTTTGCTGTCTGAAAACATGCAGAAAATATGGTACTCAATATAAAATCATTTACTAAGACATATGCTTAATTTTAGGGCCACAAAAGCATCTTAAACCATACCAGTAGTACAGTAAAACCTGTCTTGAGAGACCACTGCTATGAGAGACTACCTGTCTTCAGAGACCAGATTCGTAATGCACACATTTATTCATTGCATAGTGTTATGACCAGTCATGAGAGACGACCTATCTTGAGAGACCTTTATTTTTTTGGCAGAAGGGTGGTCTTTCAAGACAGCTTCTACTGTATATAATTCAGCAAACAAAGAATTTGATGTGAGAATTATCGGACAAATCTTGTAGATCAAATCATAACTGCAGAAAGATGTGGAAATATAATTAACCAGCAACAAAGCTGATTACAAAGCATGCATAAACAATATAATAATTCTTTATATTGTTCCTTTAATTCATTCAAGCAATAGGAGCAGTGACCTCATGGCATTCAATGGGAAAAAAAGCAGAGAAAAATAGGAGGGTCAGCATAAAGTAAGAGAAGGAAAACTCAACACATCTTTCTTGGTGTATCAAAGTACAATGACAATTTGTCTGTTCAGCCTTCTTCCTAGCATTGACTCTTGTGGTTTATTACTGAACTGAAAAATTCCAAGTAGACCTACCGGTAGCTCACTTTATTTTTACTATCTCATCTGACATAAGTATTGTACTTTTGAGCATAGTGTGTCCCATGTCATATTTATACATTTTACAAAACAACTTTAACATGCGAAAATGAAATGTTTATAAGTATAGTAATTTATGCTTTGTAATCTCAAAGAAATAAACTGTGTTAATTATGGTTTGAGATTAATTTAAACAAAATTGTGCATAATAATTAGCAAAATACCGTATATAGTTTTGCCGTGACATGTACAGTATATGTAGCAAATATGGAATGATGTTCTTAGCACAACCTCAATTTGTTGAGGTGAATCAGACTGGTACAGACTTTATATCTATTATACCTTTTCAAAAGTAAATGTTTCATAAATTTATTATTTTTAATGTAAAATTTCACTAACAAGAGGAATCTGCATAACCTTTTTGCATAGTTTTCAATTTTAATGTTAAAAAGGTATTTAAAATCTCCATTCATTTTGTTTACATGCAACTGAATAATATACTGGTAGCCTCCTACACCCATCTGGCCTTGTATATGCAAGTATGATTATGGTTTTATTATAGTATGAAGAGAATATAATAAAAGAAGAGAATACATATTATAGCAAAAATGCACTTGTTTTGTTTTCAAACCTCTTAAAACATGTAAAATTTATGCTGATAAAAAATCTACTGGTTTAAAAGTTAATCTACTGATCAAAATTTTTAAATCTACTGGTTTGAAATCCTGGTTCTGTCACATGTGTGCTTATGTATATATTCAATCTAAGTATTTCTGCAGGTATTTTTCCAAACAGTCTAAAACTGGCAAAAGTAACTCCAACAGACAAGAAGGGAGATCTTTCTGATATGAATAACTATAGACCTATATCAGTTTTATCATCACTTTCAATGATATTAGAAAGACAAATTTCTAAACTACCTGAAATCTTTTAATTTAATACATTCACGACAATCTGGCTTTGGTGAAGGACATTCATGCCAGACTACACTAACTAGAATGGTGGATGATTGGTTAACGGCAATTGATCAAGGTAACCTGGTAGGTACAGTGTTTCTTGACCTTACAAAGGCTTTTGACCTCGTTAGTCACAAAATCCTGCTGGAAAAACTCAGCATATATGAAGTTAACCTTTAAAGTTTAACTTGGTTTCAATCCTATCTTGAAGGCAGACAACAAAAAGTTTCTGTTTTAAAAAAGCTTTCAGATAAGAAACTCATAAAGTCAGGTATTCAACATGGATCAGTTCTTGGACCATTACTCTTTCATATGTACATCAATGATTTACCATATCACACTGAGCTATCCACCTCCAACATGTTCGCAGATGACACAACATTATATAACACTGGATTAACTGGCCATGACCTCAGCACAAAATTAAATCAGGATTTGGTTACAGTAACTGGTGTGTTCACAGTGGTATGAAGATAAAATGCAGCCAAGTCAAAAGTCATGATCATAGGTAGTCTAGGCAAAGTAAAAGCTGAGAAAGATCATTCAAAGTAATGCTATAAGGAATAGATATAGAACAGTCTGAAAATGAAAAATTACTTGGCATTATGAGAGACAATATCTTGTGCTGGAAAATGCAAGTTGATAAGGTCATTAAAAAGTAAACTCACTGCTTTATCTCTTGAACAGAATAAAATCTTATCTCTCTCAAGAACAGAGAAAGATATTCTACAATGCCTACATCATCCCCCACATCTAGAATATTGCTGTTCTATCTGGGGTAATAGTGATACAGAAAATCAAGAAAGACTAATGAAATTTCAAAAAAGAGCAGCTAGAGTTATTCTTGATGCTGAGTTAGATACACCATCAACAAATCTTTTTAAAACCCTAAAGTGGCTTCCATTTCAACAGAAACTCGGCTTCAAAAGGGCTTACTAGTCTACAAATCCTTACATGGGTTGGCTCCTGATTATCTACAATGTAATTTTTAATTTATGGAAAAGGTACATACATATGAACGAAGATCCATCTCAAACAACAATTTATATTTACCTAAACCAAATTCACCATTTGTATTAGATTCACTTATTATATTTTATTTTGTTTCAACCCCTCCTCAAATGACTTAAGGTCTGAACATTACAGGGTATACACATTATTACTTGATGAAGAGGACATTGCATCATCTGCAAACATGACAGTATTATTATGTTAGATACACAGAGGAAGATCATTCATGAATAAAAGAAAGAGGCAGTGATCCAATACAAACCTTGAGGAACACCATGCCTTATATAAAATGGGACAGAGTGGACATTCACTATGGAGACTTGTTGCTTCCTATCACTTAAATGTGAACTGAACCAAATTCATGAAATCTATAACAATGTAGCTTACTTGCGAGAATATCATGAAAAACAAGATCAAAGGATTTCTCAAAATCAAGAAATATACTTCCAGTCTGGCTACCATTATTCATTTCTTGCAGCCATAGATCAGTTGATTTTGTGATAGCTGTTTGACATAAATGTTCATTGCCTGACTATTCCCTTTGGAAAGGGAAAGGTACTAAAGTAATCATAAAGCAGTTTTGCAATATGTTTTTCAAA
This sequence comes from Margaritifera margaritifera, assembly GCA_029931535.1. Lineage (NCBI taxonomy): Eukaryota > Metazoa > Mollusca > Bivalvia > Unionida > Margaritiferidae > Margaritifera > Margaritifera margaritifera. The sequence goes on from JAQPZY010001332.1 coordinate 1,934,331, forward strand.
CGTTATCGATAAAGCTGGTAGTATATTTTGGTTGTTATGGGTTTAACGCCATTTTTTCAGCACATGATAGGCTATACATGGCGGTCAGTATATTTGGTGGAGGAAGAACCAGAGAAAACCCCGGGAAGAACCACTGACCTACGGGAAGCTACTGGCAAGCTTTCTCACATACCCACGTATGCTGAGCCCGAGACTCGAACCCACGAGGACAGAGGTGAGATGTCAGTGATCTATAAAGGTGAGTGCCTTAGACACTCGGCCACCCGGGGCCCCCTGGTAGTATAGAAATAGGTCTGTAATTTCTATGGTCACTTTAACATCCTGGTTTAACCAGAGTGTAATCAACTATTATATAGCTTACCTCAACTTTCACAAGTCTCCAGTAGCCATTGTAAACATTATCATGCAACAAAAAAATTCTGATTAATTTGATCTTGGCCCCTTTTCCAACTAAAGATTTTTTGACTTTACAATTGAACCTTTAATCATTTTAAAATTTGAAATGTGAACTTTTAATTGGCACCATTTGGCCTTTATTGTGCAGACATATTGTGAAACCACCTACCTACTTACCTAACTCAGTGAAGTATAAAATATGGTCGATATTGACCTAATACTGAAATCAGAGTGTAGTGTTATAAAGATCCATCCCCAAGTTTCCTGATTTTATATAGGACAGCACGCAAACAGCATGCTAAATAATCCACGTGGTCATGAGCTAAATGCAACTTTACCTAAGCCAGTAAAATGTGAAATATAGGTCACAGTTACCCTTTCTGGTAAGGGTGTGATACTAAGAGAGATGTATAAAATCACCTAGTTTAAGGAGTACAGCAGTAACAGTAAAAATGTCAAACTGAACCAATGTCAATGAAATGTGAAAAATGAGTCACCATGATCTACTTTTAAGTACAGTACAGCTCACGTGATTTTTCGGAACCCCACGCATCGCGGTGGGGTACTTAATCCCCTCCACTCTAGCTCCGCGATAGCACTCCGCGGTGGAGGCATAAATTGGCATAAATACCTACAAATCACCACCGCGTTTCGGCAGGCATGCCGATATAAACTCCACCGTGGAGGGGCTAGTCGACATTACTGATTGACATCTGAACAGCCAATGAATGAAGACCACCTATGGAAAGACTGAGACGTCAAGAGTGATTTACAACTGGATACCATCTGAAGAATCAGTCATTTTTATTTTGATCATATATTTGGACAATAAAAAAATAATTTCAAAAGTCTTGTATATTCAATACACATTACTGTTTATAAAAGGTTGATTGACTTCTTTTGCAATAAGTTTATGATTTTAATTTATTTCAAAGAAATATGAACAAACTTATGCACTGACTTGACGAGAAGTACACATTGCTGAGCCTCTCAAACAGAATAAATTTATCATTTTGTTCCAAAGGAAAGTAATTCTCTGAGATATGGACAATTAAAATCCAAATTGACATCCGCTTCTGCTTACCCCCCCCCCCACAACAACAAACCTAAAACACTGAATTTACACTGAAATGCAAACCGCATGCTTAGTCTTTAAGCAGTAATAGTAGAGTCACGAGGCTGAATATTATGACTGCATGTGTGCTGTAAGGGACTGACCATTTAATATACGGGGTTTATATGTTGTTTTTTTTCGACCGGGATATTTTTTGTTCTTTCATCACAGTATTTATTTATTTTAAGTGAAATATGGAACGGATTAACGTCTGTTACAAAAATCAGAGAAAGACAATTGTTTTCATGCATTCCCCCCCCCCCTATAGTTGGAAAATTCAATTGTCTCTCCCTAATAAAGACTTGACTTCAGCGGATGTTCTACAGAAATCAAGGCAGTGACCATTGTGAACACTGTTGTAAAATATTAACAAGGGTTTGCATCAAAGGAAGATGTAAGTTTCAGCTTGGGAACAGTCTGTTTTTATGACACGAAGCCATCTGATTTGGCGCGTTGTACTTTACAGCCGCAATTATGGTCTGGTCCCACCATTAACAACGGAAGTTTGATAATTGTTAGTAATTAATCTGAACTCGGCTTATTACCGAAATGAAAAATAATATGGAAAATTCTAAAGTCTGAGATGTTCTGAGATTTTAATTTCCAACAAGTTTAGAGCATTTTGCATGGATGTATTGTCTTCACGTGTATCCTATTATTTGCTCATTTTTGTAAGAGGAAAGTATAAAAAAGATTTTTTTTTCATCATAGAAAAATAGTAAATCATATGAAAATGATATGTCAGTAACCCAGTCGTAATATTGATCTATTTCTTATAATTATTTGTACGCAGATATTAATGTATGCAGCTTTATCTTTGTGACTTTGGAGCGGTTGCTTATTGAGACAAGAAATAAACTAATTTCTTTGAATAGTGTTTGGCATGTTTCTGTATATGGTATATTGCTTTGCAGCTACAGTTACTTTGGCCAAATGGATAAGAGTGTGTGTTACACACACATATTTGATATTGGAGCACGAGGTCGTGAGTTTCCAACCACCGACGGGAAAATTTGTTTCTTTTTTTCCCCCTCTATTACGCTATAATGTCTAGTACAGTATTACTTTTCTTACCACTTGCTAACTTTTCCACATTTCAGTTTACGATAACTTGTGCAGTAGTGATTTGGATTCCATATTTTATGCTAAAATTATTCATCTTATTTTTCTGTATTATGCAATAGGAAAACGAAAAGAAAAGAAAAAGTTAAACATTAATTTCATCGGATGCGCAAGTTTGTCAGATCTATGGCAAAGAAAACAAACCCGCAGAAGCGCTGCTGTTGTACTTTTAGGTTTACAGTTAGCACATGAAATTAACATGTCAATATCAGCAGTGCTGATGGCTTCACTTGTGCTAGGTTACTTGCACATGTCGACTACATGTATCTAGGATGACCTTTTGCGGCCATTTGTGATTTTTAAAAAAAACCGCTACTTTGGTAATTAATGCAAATTAGTACAGTTTAAAATAAAATAACGATGAGAAATCTTAATAATGCTTTATTTAAGCGACTGGATGTCAGGAAAAAACGTACAATATGTGAATGAGTACTCATGCATGGAATAACCATCGGAACTTGTGCGATTTTGTTTCACTTCAGTCAGGTATAACTGCTGCTTTGTTATTAATTTGTTTGATGTTTATCGTTCTTTTCATTGCAGGTAGTACAATATCACTGACTTTCATATGATCATTACAATTTTGTATTGCGTTTACTGAAAAAGAAATAAGGATATGAATGCATGTTTAGATTCCGATAACATAGTATTGAAGAAAAAAAAAAATTAAATTTTGCGCAAAATGTAGTATTAATACAGTTTGCGAGGCATTGCCATTACATTATCATCATCTAAAATATGATTTGGCACTATGTATCATACATTATCTTCGTTAGAACAAGGAAATATTTATAATTAACTGAATTACTACGTTTTTTTCAGTATCAAAAAGTTAGCAAATTGCTCCCAAGAGGGATAACGATATAGATAAATCGGTGCCCCCCCCCCCCCCCCGTCTCAACCTCTGCTTGCATGGGTGATAAACAGTAAACCACGCCCATATTATCGAAACTACATCCACTCCGCGGTGGTGATCGGATGCGACTCCGCGAGGGAGCGTGGTGTGCAGGGCAATTCTCCGCGACAACTCCGCGAGGGAGCGTGGAGTGATGGTGGAGGGGTTTTTCTTAATCCTCTCCACTCACTCTCCACCCCCACCGCGATGCGTGGGGTTCCGAAAAATCACGTGAGCTGTACTGTAGCACTAATACCAAGATGCACCATCCTGTCATGTTTCATGATTTCAGCTATTGCAGTATTAAACAGTAGATAAAACACCAATGCAGCCATGAGCTAAATGCAAAAAGAAGTCATTAAAATGTTAAATGTAGCTTAAATGAATAGATCAAAGCATTCATCCTAACATTTAAACAGCCCTCTTACTCTCTCTCTTAATGACTGCAGAGCAATCAAATATTTAACCTTTTTTACCATTATTTGCTGCAGAACACTGCTTGTACCTCTGGCTTGATGTAAGTACCAGTGAAATGATTTTGAAAACTGGATGAAAATGATTCCACCTTTTAAAGATATACAGTCAACCGTGCTTTAAAAATCATCTCTGTTAACAATGACCTGTCATAAGCAGCTACTATTTTGAGGTCCCTTATAAAAGAAGGTTGCCATGGTGGCCATACTGGATATCAGATTTACACCATTTCCATTTAGGACCAACCAGACATCATAAGAAGTCGTGTGGTCAATGCACAATGTCGATATAACTGCCCATCTAAAAGAAATAGCCATAACAAGATTTTCCAGATAGCCATTGTGGTAGCCATATTGGAGATCAGATTGGCATGATTTTCATTTACAACCAACTAGACATCATAAGAAGCTTTTCCGTGAAATCCCCCATGCTGATAAGATCTTTCATTCAAAAGAAGTAGGGATAACAAGATTTTCAAGATCACTACTGTGGTAGCAATATTGGATTTTTGAGTGGCACCATTTTCATTTAGGACCAACTAGACATCATAAGAAGTCTTTTAACAAATACCCAATGTCAATGTGACTTTTTGTTCAGGAGTAGCAATAACGATTTTCAAGATGGCTGCTGAGGTGGCCATAATGGACATCAGATCAACACCATTTTTGTTTAAAACCAACTAGACATCATAAGAAGTCTTTCAGTGAAAACCCCATGCCAATATGACCATTCATTCAGGAGAAGTAGCAATAACAAGATTTTCAAGATGGCTGCTGAGGTGGCCATAATGGACATCAGATCAACACCATTTTCGTTTAAAACCAACTAGACATCATAAGAAGTCTTTCAGTGAAAACCCCATGTCAATATGACCATTCATTCAGGAGAAGTAGCAATAACAAGTTTTCAAGATGGTCACTGTGCTGCCCACAATAGATACCAGATCAGAACCATTTTCATTTAGAACCAACTAGATATCATAAGAAGTCTTCTGGTGAAAATCCCATGTCATTATGACTTTCCATTCAGGAGGAGTAGAAATAACAAGATTTTCAAGATGGCTGCTATGGCAACCATATTGTATGTAGATCAGCACCACTTTCATTTATTGTGTGCAATGTGTAATGTCATGCAATATCTCCTACAGCATTTGAGATGGAGAATTCAAGCCCTTGGGATTGTTATGACTGCAGTTGGTCATTTGATGTGTCCAACAGTTTCAAGATTTCAATCTGAGCACAGGGGATGGACTTACAGACCCCATTAATCATGCACAATGGGATGAACCATTTAAGTGTGTCTGTGTTGGGGGAAACCCTGAGACATTGTTTTTTAATTCTGGCTTTAAAATAGCTTGAAAAAAATACCCTTGCTTTGATTTTGTATAAAAAAAAATGAACTAATTCAATCCATTATATTAGCTGAAAAAAGATCTGAAGTTAAAAAGGAAAAATAATATCCTGCATGAAAAGAAAATCCCAGCCCCTCCCCCACCAATATTCAATCATCAGTACCTAATGGATCATGCAAGTGTGACTCCTTGATCATAAATATGAAACTACTAATCTCCATCCTATAACCTTATGCAAATGTACAGGACATGAAATCACAATTCAGATATCCATAATGCATGGAAAATTTGAATGATGGGGGTTAATATATGAATCACTTACAAGAGTAATTTTTCACAGCCATGTTTACATGACTTAATTTTAAAGTGAAATACATGTAGATATTCATAAAACAATTCAGTATCTAAACTATTAAATTAAAAAAGATAAATCCATCATGTGACACAATGTGAAAAAGTAATCAAATTAATGTAAGGCATCACACAACTGTGACTTCTGTTTTTTTAAATGATTAATATTTATTAAGACCATCAGCTCTTCCAGTGAGATATTCTGATTTTTTATTCCATTCTAGCATGAGCAGTTAGTGAATTATGAAACTACAAAAATTATGAAAATCAGCAATGAATATTAAAGTCCTGAAAATCATTTGTCAAAGTTACTTTCCAATTAAAAATGGGACACAGCTCAGTTTATTAAGAGAACGAGTCAAAGAACTCAATTTGATTACTTCCCATTATCAACTGTCCAGTAATATGTTCAAGTCAAAAATCACCTTGTTCACTGATTGGTCATATTGAGGTCCAAGGGAGACAACTCTTTTATTTTCATAAAAAAACAAACCAATAAAGTGATTTTCAAATTACCTGTACATGTTAGACCCCTGACTGCTAACAGGATGTCAGATAGAGAGAGGGATGGACAAACTGAAATACATACATCACTAACAGTATATCTTGTACCTTTTTGGACCTTTCAGTCAGAAAGTGATAACAACATAAATCAATTGATATAAGCAAAACATCACAACAGTTGCAATATTAAGTTAGCTAAGTGAGTTATAATTAAATTTATTTACCTGCTTTGCAAACTCCATTTATTTTCCTATATCCTGATTTACACTGACAGGTACCTGAAGCATTAACTTGGCATTCAGCATAGGAAACATAGCAGTCATCACTTGAAGCACAGGAATAATTCAAACCTGCAAAGGAAGAATTATACAATTTATCTATCCTTACTGACATGAAGCAAGGAAACTTAACAAGTGAAGAAAATAAGTACATCAAGTGCATCAAATATGGTAAAAGATAATGAATTGCTTGATTGGTTTTCTTTGTAAAACTAACCTATCTGAGCTACTGAAACAATATGGTTCAACATGAAAGTAAAGACACCATAAAGTATTTTATTTGACTAATCAATTTGACAGAAACGGGCAAAAAACTTTCTTTACCAAAGTTATGATTTGTTTCATGTCTCATTTTGGTGATTTGAACAAATAAAGTTCTCTCACGACACACATTTTTATGCAAATACATTTGATGCCACTTAGTCGCATACCTCTTATTTTCATATCTCAGATATTTGCATAAAAATTTACACCAAAATTCATTCTCTTTTTTGAATCTGACTGCTTATATGCAGACAGGGTATGTGGATATCCTGCATAGTCAAATGTCACAATATTGCTGTTGTTCTGCCAATAACACATCTTGACATGACTGTCCCTTATGCAGGAGAAGCGAAGATTATCAAGTTATTGTCCATTACCATATTAAGTAATGATTGTATATTTGTACGTGTGGGACACCGGCAGATTATACAGAGACTATGTGTGTTGACTTAAAGCAATTGTTTATAACGATAGATCCTTGTAATGACAACAGCATACATGTTTCAGAAACGACAGGTCAGGTCAGGACAGATCAGGAGATTTCCAAAATTTGGCCTGGAGTTTTGACCTCAAAAGAGATAGGATTTTCATCGACCCGATTTTTAGCATCAAAATGGACAAAAATTAGAACTATTTAACAAATTTACATTTTATTAATATTAAAATATGCACATCATCTCATCAAATCAGTCCTTTCACAGTAACTTGTTGCCATTCATACTCTTCATATATGTACCACAAGCATTTTTAGAATTTCTTAGCAGATCATTGCTGGATTATATGGGTGGCAGCAGTCCTCATAATTGTTGATCTTGACACTTAAGAGATGATGTACTGTTACTGGATCCAAGTTTCCTCACAGTCAGTCTGAAGTTTCGTCAGAATGGAAAATGTCCTTCTTAGTGTCTGCATTGGAATGTGGCAATGTCAGTACAACTCTACCAAGTCCACCAAGTAGTTTAAATTATTTCCTGCCTATGGGTAGATTCAGATTGCTGACTGTCTGCCCAGGTCCACTAACAGAAATTCCGGGGCCCTGGGCGGAGCAGTCATGGGCCCCAAAACTAGTTTAATTTTTTTGTATATAAAAACCTGTGTACAGTTTTGTATATAAAACCTGTAGTAATCTACCATATCTTAGACTCTCGCAAGGAACAAATTTTAGTATTTACTGCAAACGTTAATTTATTTTTTCTAACTGAGTTAACGGCACGCCCCTAGAAATCGCCAGGCCCCTGGGCAATTGCTCCCCCCCCCCTCAAAGCGGGCCTGTGCCTGCCAGAACTACTCAATATTGATACTTCTGGGTCTAATGTTCTTTCAATGTCAGTAAGATTCTTCACATGAAGCACAAACGCATACATTATACCATCACACAGCCTTGGTTACTTTAAGCCTAATTTGCCGACATGTTTGTTGTCATCATTATCATCACTATCACCAGTCTTTACTGATGAAAATCAAATCCGGAAAACGATTATCACTTACTAGTATTATACATAAAGACAAAGACCCCATTTATCCCTGGGATTATGGATTACAATTGCAGTTAGTGACTTTAGTCTGGTTTACATTCATGTTTCCAAAGGATTAAATCAAGGTCAGTGGTGTTTGTATCAGTTTTTGTGATGCAGTCATTCATAGTAATGCCAATGGATATTTTGCCTAAAAATCATGGTCGCTGGGGTGAAATTAGCAAATATATTCTCTTGCCCTGCTTATGCCAGTTCACAGTCATGTGATCACAGGCAGTATTACCATAAATATACTACACTGGAACCTGAAAATGTAAAAAAAAAAAGAGGAAATGTTTTAATTTTTTGTACTAATAATATTGCATACGAGGGAGATTTCAGTGAGTGATGGGAGGGATGAGAGACACCCTAAACTCGAGAGAAAAAAAACCCTCCCATGCATGAGGTTCACATGTATGCAACAGTGTGACGGTCAAATTAATGAAATCCCCTAATCAATGTAAGATCACAGACAATGCAAGATCATAGACTTTCCTGGATTGAGATACAAGGAGTCACAAGAGTAACTATAAGATATTCCATTTCTTATTTTTGCCTGGCACAGACTTAAGTGACTTTAGTAATTAGAGGTATCAAAAACCGACAAATGTATGTAAAGTTTTAAAGCTGATTGACATACATGTAGTAATAATTGATGTGCTGCATGCTACAGACCCTTTCAAAAATAGGGGCTTTCAATTACCTGCCCAGAATTATAACAAACAATGAAAACAGGTAACTAATTAATAGCTTCTGTATATAAGTCGGATGGATATGTCTCGATTCTCCATTTTAATTATTGTTGTAGAAATGACTGTCTAGTTATTGTAAACTACAGTTAATAATTAAACTGCTCAGACATGGCCCAGCAGATGCTGAGAGTCAAGCAATCAACGAAAGGGTCCAAAGTTACACTCTTACTGGCAGATGTGATACGCTCATCCTTATTCTTTTCAATTGATGAAATTACCATGTCATATGTCACTTTTGACTCTTAAAGTACTATATAGTTTTCTTGTACAAGATCCGTCAGTACTGAATTGTTGAAGAAAAGAAATAAAAGTTGCACTCTGCTTTTACATTTTGTGCGTATTTTCACTATAGCACATAATAGATACACAAACCCCTATATGAAGAATGATTGTTTGAAGTTATGAGCATCAAGTCACATATGCACTTACAGGTGCAAATACAGGTAAAATTGCAAATTACTTTTGTATTTCATCGGTACTTTCATTTCTTTTTTAATGAAAAACTTCAAATATGTAAAAAAAAAGTGCTCTATTCTTTAGTGGCTCAACCACATAAATGTATGGCTGTCACAAATGTATGTCCAAGTTGTCTCAATCAAAAGCTTTGAATAGGTAACAGTTACAAACTTCTAGTCAAGGAACACCACAGGTAATTTTACAAGTTTACACCCCTAAAGTCTGTAATAAATGTTCAAAAAACTTTGAAGTTTTTCTTGTTATTTATTCTAGTATGTCTGTCATCTCATGTCCACTTATGAGCTTGCACAGTCACCTGTACAGTTCATTACCTGTTCAGGTGTTACTTGCTTAGAATATTAATATATCCCTATTCACTTTTTTGGCTGTAATATGGGGTTGTTATCACACATTCAGTAGCCCAGTAAAATCAATATCAGATTTATGCCCCAAACCCATAGCCATAACCAATCCAAAAAAGACTTTTATTTTGTCAGGTATGATTGGCTTCAATTTTCTCATTTGGCTCTTGTCAGCTGAGTCCACCCCATTTACTCTTTGATCTGCATAAAGCTTTATTTGATCAATGATCAAATGCAAGAAATCCTCATCAAAGAAATACCTTTAATGATCTATAGGCCTGGTATTTTCCAGTTCTACATTTAATTTTTGAAATACTGCTGAATAAGGGGTTTGACCAGCATGACATCTGTTTTGGCCAGCTAGCATGTACATCAGACTCATAGTTATCATCATTTTTTGGCTTAAAATCACTTGTTAGTGTTGCCAGTAACACTTTCCCAGCTCCAACAATATCATCTACTTCAAGACTTTCAAAATCATTGTCATCATTGATATCATCAGTCAGTATTTGTGAATGAAATCATCATCTGCAGATGAATCATGCTGCGAGTCAGGCTTTTTTTGTTTGTTTTCCAGGTAGTACATGTTTTAACCAGCATTTGTAAAACTTCTTTGCTAAATGCATGGTAAAACTACAGCTGTTCATGTCAAGCTGAAGTACCCAATGTGTAAACAGTTGCTTACCTGAAAAAACTGTATATGCTGTGACAAGTGCTATGGGACCTCTACCAACAGCATGACTTATGCCGCAACAAGGACTTTAAGGCTTAACAAGGCAATCCATATGCTGATGCCATTCAAATTTGAGAATCAAGATAGCTTACATAACTTTTCTCTTGTCATTTCATAGATTAGATTTTAATCAATTAAATTTCAAGATCAAATGCTTAATGCATCTTATGACAGTGTAACTTGCTCTCCATTCAGGAAACGCTGTGTTTGAAAATGTCCTGAATATGGTGAGGTCTACATGTATTGTTTATATACTTTTATAGATCATAGATCAAAATTGAAAATTTTAAGTCAGAAATCCAATGATACATTTAAAATTATCCTTATAATAAAAAATGCAATAATTAAAGAAACTGCACATTTTATTCATGTGAGGAATGTTACTAGATGTCAGGAGACCAATTCTTTCTTCTACCCAACTTTTCCACAATCAAGATCAAACATGAGACCTCAAAGAGACTGATGGTCTACTGTCAAAAAAGAATTTACAGGAATCCAAGATAAGACTGTTTCTTCTTTTTAACTGCTAAATGTCAAAACAATCTCCAATATACTTGAATGAACAGATTTTCAATATGGCAGCCATGGCAGTTTTATTGGAAATCAGATCAACACCATTTTCATTTAGGACCAACTAGGCCATCATAAGAAGTCTTCTGGTGAAAACTCCATGTCAATATGACTTACCATTCTGGAGGATTAGCACTATGTAACTTCCCATTTTACAGAAGTAGTGATAACAAGACTAACAAGATGGCTGCCATGCTACCCATACAGTCTGTCATATTAGCACCATTGTCCTCTAGGACCAACTAGACATCATAAGAAGTCATCTGGTAAAAAAAAAAAATCCTTATATGACTTTCCATTCAGGAGGAGTAGCAATAACAATATTTTTGAGAATGCTGCGGTGGAAGGCCAATTTTCATTTGGTCTCGCTCCTTTGCCAACCAGTGTTTCTGGCCATAATCAGCTATCCTCTGTAGTTATTGTTCCTGTTAAAATCTGCTGTGGTGGCCATATTAGATGTTTGGTCAGCACTGTTTTCATTTTAGGACCAAAAAGACATCATCAGAAGTCTCTGATGAAAACCCCATGCCGATAGGACTTTCCGATTAGAGACAATAGCAATGACAATATCAAGATTACTGTTTTGGTGGCCATATTGGATGTCTGATCAGTACCATTTTCATTTAATGTTAACTAGACATCATATGAAGTCTTTAAGTGAAAAACACATGTTGATATGGCCATCCATGCAGGAGGAGTAACAATAACAAGACTTTCAGGATGGCCACTGTGGTGACCATATTGGAAACCATTTTCATTTGATACCAACTAGACCTTAGAACAAATGTGTGTGCAAAGTTTCATGGCAATCCTGCATGTAGTTTAGGACATGCAGTAACAACCTCCAGCTCAATTATGCTAAAGAAAGGATGGATGACCGACATCAGACAACAGGCCATCTTACAAGTTCTTCTGGTTTATGACTAGTAAAGCTAAACATGAACATGATAAAATTATAATGAAATTTGATTTATTTTTCAGTGACAAATATTTGATTATTAAATTGTCCCTCTGGGTACCTAATGCAGGGTGCAGCAATTATCTCCATACAATTCCATAGTGAGTGTTGGATGATTGCTATCACAGGCCACACTAATCCTAATGTGCCAGTTACTCATTATCTGATTTAGTAATCATGACTAGGTACCAGGGTAGTATGGATTCAGGATTAACCATTACAGAAATGAGACTTTCAAATACATGTACAGGCCTAGAATTGAAAAATTTACTAGGCCAGCTGAATCTTCACTAGTCCTTCCCCCTACATGTACAGGCCTAGAATTGAAAAATTTACTAGGCCAGCTGAATCTTCACTAGTCCTTCCCCCTACATGTACAGGCCTAGAATTGAAAAATTTACTAGGCCTGCTGAATCTTCACTAGTCCTTCCCCCTACATGTACAGGCATAGAATTGAAAAATTTACTAGGCCAGCTGAATCTTCACTAGTCCTTCCCCCCCCCAAAAAAAAAAATGTCAGATCCATAGAGAGATATACTTGCCATAAGACTACTGAAATTATGAAAAGTACTAGTTAAACATGAAATTTACTAGCCTTGGGCTATCAGACTACAGCTAATTTTGAGCCCTGCAAATGTTCATCCGTTGTCAACACACCAATGTATGGTAGCGGTATCTTTCATCTTTGGCTTGACACAATGAATGCCTATGATCTAGTATTACGCTTCCTCATTGGCCTGTTGAAGAAATGGGCACTCGCTGCAGAGCATGTGACAGTCGCTTCTGTTGGCTAACTTTAACAAATGGAATATGGCAAGTCTAAATAATCAAACCAATCACAATTGTTGTTGCATACTATAGTGGCTTGTACAGTAATGGCTAAACAAAAATTCTGGTGAAAACGTATTGTCAATATGACTTTCCATTTAGGAGGTAGCAGTGATAACAAGATTTTCAAGACGGCCAATTCTGCAGCCATATTGGATGTCTTATTAGCACCGTTTTCATTTGAGACCAACTAGATAATATGACTCATTTAAGAGGAGTTATTTTTCAGAATAGATGCTGTGGAGGCTATATTGGATGTCAAATCAGCACCATTTTCATTTAGGACCAAAGTCTCTCAGTGAAAACCTCATGTTCAGATCTGACCAATACATTTAGGAGGATTAGCGATTACATGATTTACAAAATGCATAAGAAAATTGGCAACTGAATAGCATGAATAGTCACAAGTACACATATATTCACCAACTTATCCCATTTTATTCATAACAGCAAATTCATAAAATATTTCCATTGAAAATGTGCACAAAGAAGCATAATTTGTAATCATCCAAGCAAAGATCATCAATGAATCCAATGCAAAAATTTAATCTAAGGGTAACATGAGGAATGATACAGCACAATTGCAGTTCTGTATGCATGTGAATATGTGTCCAGGTCACTAAGCAGTGTCTTTATAAATTTCAAACTTCTGGAATAATCCATTCAAATCAGAATACTTAACTCCTTATTAATAAACATACACAAACTTATGAATACTATATGCAGACACAAAATATGTCATGTCACTTATTTATGGAAAAACATTGAGGTAAGAGTTTACTGTTTTCCAATGAAATGATTTTCAGCTGCCAGTCGATTGTTCATATGATGATTGGCTAACACCATGTATAAGCTAAGTGTGTATAGAAGCAGGTTTAATTTTGAGTTTTTTTCTGTTGTTTTGTTTTGTTTTTGGCCTGGGCAGGGATCAAACTGTGACCCTTGGACTAGAAGTCCAATGCTCTACCAATTGGGCTACCACGGCTCCCTAATAAAACTGATTTTCACATAATTGCTTACTCTATTTTCTATAAGTATAGCAGTATCTGCACATGCAAATTTAGCACTTGATATAAATGCAGAAAAGCTGTCAACCCTTTTCCTGGATGACTCCATTCTTTGCTGACATAAATATTATTAATTTAATACTCTGACAGAACCAGGGTATGCTATCAGATTTGTGTAAACCTTTAATGGTGTAAGCACAGATGGGGTACCACCTGATATTAAAGCAGCTTGATCTGTTCTGTGTGATATTTGATGCCACTTCAATGACTGCATCAGACGTCAATGATATTTCTTGTGTGGCTGGAAATCATGAATGAGGTCTTGGACTGTTATTTTCGGAAAACAACTAATCAGTTAACAATAAAATTTGTAGGTATAATTTTCTGATATTGAGAATTTTGCATGATTTTGAAATATTTTATACTGGGGTTTGGATGCCCATTTAAATTGGAGTTAGGGCCTATTTTTGGCCCCAAAGGACTCCTAAAAAATTCCAGAACGGTGCACAAAACATGTCCCATGCGTCAATCAAATTCAGGTTTTAAAGCTGAATTGCCTCTGAAAACCAATTTTTAAAGTGACATAGCTGCATAATATTTAAAGCAATTCTCTTACAACCAAAATCCACCTAAACATCTAGTTTAGCCTTCTGAAATTTTCAGAGACTCCTGTGTTGTAGACAAGAACGTATTTTGTTCAAATTTTTGTTGTTTGAAGTTTTTCAAGATCAAAGACAAATAATGTTTTACAGTACAATTAAGCAAGTCCTTCAAGTGATGTAAAGTCTCTGAGTGATTGATAATCAAGTTATGGAAGTTTTAGTGTATTGATTACAATGAAAACAATACCAACTTTTGCGTATGGATCTCAAACTGAAAACATACACAGTGATTATATGTTTGTTTAATGTTTCTGATTGACCATTATAAATTTTATAAACATGAATTTCTGGGTCCTGTGTACTTACATGTATAACAGATTCTAAAGACTTTTAAATCAGGGTTTCAACTTTCTGTATAATAGCCCAACTGGAATATCATTTTTTACAACTGTTAATAAACAGTCTGGTTAAACATGCTATATTTTGCAAGTTTGAGGATGTTTTGCTATTACATGTACTTTGCAATTGAGTTTGAATGATTAAAGCATGTGAGAATTTTAAGCATGCTTTATTAAGGATGCATGCTAGGATCAAAGCAAACCAAAAATATTTTTTCAGCACTTGATCTGACCTATATGTTAAATCATGGACAAAACCCACAACAAAATTCATAGAAATCCAGCACATAAGAAAAGACTGAAACAAAATCCTGGAGCTTCAACAAACATGACTACATAAAACATACGAGACTTAGAAATATTCTGAAACTTTTCAAACCAAGTTTCATTCAAAGTATTATTATTATTACTCAAAAGTCATGCTTTGTTTAACTTACCAAGGACAGGAGATTATTTTCGTTTTCACTTGAGATGGGAGTAGTGAACAAAGTTTCCTTGTTATTTCGGACTGAATCCAAGCAAGTCTGATACTGAGAGACTTCATCGACATAACCAGTTGGTTAGATACACAGAAATTGTTTTGGACTGGTTTGGGTCTGGCATGAATTGTGATTAGGTGATAGAAACCAGAACACAGGTACTACCTCATGATGCAAAACTGCATCATTGAACCTTCACGAGGTAATGAACATTTTGGAATTTCCTGAAAATTGTCAAAAGTATGAATAATTGTGTAATTTTTGTTGAAATTTAATGCAAAAATGTTAAAATAATCAAAACATATTCAATCCAGCAACATCAGTGAAATTCAGCTCTCCTTAATTAACACATCAAGGCTGGAAGATTGTTTTCAATTTCACTAGAGATGGGTATATGTGACAAAGTTTCTTTATCACTTCTAATTGAATCCATGCAAGTCTAATTCAAAGAGACTTTCATATCGCCAATTGGTTAGATAGACAGAAGTTGTTTCAGTCTGACTAGCTCACCCACGCAGGAACAGAGGGGTTAAAATGGGATGTTTTTTCATACCAGACCCAAAATTTTCGCCTGTAGGACCCCCCACCCACCCCCCGTTTTCCACAAATCTCACATGTACATGTACCACATTGTTTCCAACTTTCATCTGTTTGTTTGATGTCTGGACCAGTCTGTTTTAGATCTCGTGAGAAGAGTTTAAATATGGGACACAAACTCCAGTTCCAGAAACAGCTATTTTCTGGTTCCAAAGATTCCACTTTTCTGCTATATTTTTAAAATTCTGAGGAACATTACCTGGCATCAATGTACATACATGTATACATTTTGCCTCTTTTCTCTAATATCACCAGATTGGGTCTATCATGAACTGTGATGATGTCACAGACCCTGGAACACTGGTACCAACTTATGGTGCAAAACTAGGGCACTTGGCTCTTATGAGTTAAGTTATGATTCATTTATTTCTTTAAGAACATACCTGCTTTACAGACAGTTGATACATTTCGGTATCCATTGTTGCAGATACATGAATTAGATGCTTTTTCACAAATCTCACTCAAAGCTATGCAGTTACTTTCAGTGCAGTTGCTTCCAAAAGCAGCCATGACTAAACGACTGCAGCTCATCAGCAGGACAAACTAAAAAAGAGGAAATTTGAATGTTTTCATCTTTATCTAAATATAAAGTCTATAACAGGTGGACTAAGTTATTCAAATATGGTCAAAGTTCTTTCAAATAAATATTACCTCAATAATAAACAAGATTTGTTGGCATGTACTATTGTTATATTTTTAATATTTTGGATGCACAGTCATGGATACAATAGCTCATGTGTAAGATATAAATTATATCATTCATATATACAATAACTTGCATGTAAGATACAAATTATATCAGTCATAGATACAGTAACTCGCATGTAAGATACAAATTATATCAGTCATAGATACAATAACATGCATGTTCATAGATACAATAACATGCATGTAAGATACAAATTATATCAGTCATAGATACAATAACTCGCATGTAAGATACAAATTATGTCATAGATACAATAACTCGCATGTAAGATACAATTTGTATCAGTCATAGATACAATAACTCACATGTAAGATACAATTTGTTTCAGTCGTAGATACAATAACTCACACATGTGATACAAATTGTATCAGTCATAGGTACCATAACTCACATGTAAGATACAAGTTGTATCAGTCACAGATACCATAACTCACACATAAGATACAAACTGTATCAGTCAGATACCATAACTCACATGTAAGATACATATTATATCAGTCACAGATACCATAACTCACATGTAAGATACAAATTGTATCAGTCACAGATACCATAACTCACACGTAAGATACAAATTGTATCAGTCACAGATACCATAACTAACACGTAAGATACAAATTGTGTCACAGATACAATAACTCACACGTAAGATACAAATTGTATCAGTCACAGATACCATAACTCACACGTAAGATACAAATTGTATCAGTCACAGATACCATAACTCACACGTAAGATACAAATTCTATCAGTCACAGATACCACAACTCACACGTAAGATACAAATTGTATCAGTCACAGATACCATAACTCACACGTAAGATACAAATTGTATCAGTCACAGATACCATAACTCACACGTAAGATACAAATTGTATCAGTCACAGATACCATAACTCACACATAAGATACAAATTGTATCAGTCACAGATACCATAACTCACACATAAGATACAGATTGTATCAGTCATAGATACCACAACTCACATGTACATGTAAGATACAAATTGTATCAACCCTTGTATAGTGATAAGAAGGCCTTGTATAGTGATAAACTTGCTCAACTCATTCACCCCCAAATCCCATACAATGCGCACGCCAATGTAAATTATTATCAATTGTCTACAACATCAAAATTCCAACTTTTATAAGCAGTTTAGCTGATACAGTAGATTTTCAGCATCAAAAGAAACAGAAGTAATTGCAAGAAATGAAACAGATTCCAAGAGAAATCTAAATAAATATCAGAAAAAAACATAAGTAAAGCTGTCTAGTTTTACCAGAATATTTGCAACATAAACAAAGATGTCACTACAAATTACCCAAAAATGTGTGTCCTCATGCTAAAACTGCAATGCAGGGCTGAGCAAATTTTTTTTTAACCACTAGTCCAGGACAAGTGGTTTCAGAAAATTCACTTGTCCCACCTTACTCTTCACTAGTCCCACCTTACTCTTCACTAGTCCCACCTTACTTTTCACTGGTCCCAAAATTGTAATCACTTGCCGAGATTTGATGAGATGTATGTACTTAATCCATAGAAAAAACAAACGAAATAATACACAACATAACTATTTCTTAAAAGAATTTAATTTTTCAAAAACATTGGTTGTTATACATTTGGCTTCTTCAGGTTCATGAATATATGTTTTAGCTGATGGATTTGAAAAAATGTCTATGTATATGTCTGCCACCTACACCAGCACTAAGCCAGCAGTTGATAGCTGTGTCTGGGTTGAATTCCTCAAGCTCTGGTCCATTTGCAGAAATGTTCATTAGCATTTGTAAACTCTTTTGGCTTAAGGAATTCCTTAAAGAAGTCTTGATTAAGTTCATTGAACTAAATCCTCGTTCACACTCAGCAGTGGATGGGCTTATAACAAAAATGATTTCTAATAGTTTGCATAATTGACTGAGACTAGGTGGAGTATTCACTAAGAGTCTTCCAAGAATTCTCTGTCTCTTAGTAGTGTCATATTTGACATTTTTTGCCATCACAGATTGTTGCTTATGTCTCTTTGGAGAAATAGCTACCGCACACTCAGTATCAGTCTTACGTTTTATCCCTCCACTTTCAAACAAATTTTTCTTCTCGAATCGCCGTTATTACCTTCCTTGCGAAAATAATTTAGCAAACTCATTTTATCCACAGAGTAACTATCAGCTTGCTTGACAACTACTTCTAAAGTAATCATAACATACATTTTCTCTTTTAAATACGAACAGAGACAGCTCATTAATTAGCATAATTGTTTCGCTTCAAACGCAATAACGTGGAAGTTAATCATCTGTATAATCAATTAAAAATTAAAGAATCATTACTGTCATTTAATCAGTTCATAAAAGAAACCAACACTGATGTCGGTAAAGTACCTTTCATTAGTTTAATTACAGACTCGCTGGATTAAAATCATTGTGAGCCGCTCGTGATAATCTGGCTTGAGTAAACTCAATGCAACAAAGCCGCTTAAAACACTACGAATTGATCATACTGGCTTTCTTTTGTTTGACGTGTTTTGATTTGCCGATAATTTGGTCGCTTAGCCCAATATGCAGTCAAACGGTAACAGGATGTAAATGTATACACGAAGAGGGGTAGAATCAAGTATTCAGTACGCCCGGAGGGCATGATTGGCCAAATAAAGGTAGATATAGTGATTAAAGCACGAAAATAAGGACTAGCCCAACTTTTTAAAAAAGCACTTGTCCCGGACTAGCGACTTGGAAAATTTTACTTGTCCGACTTCAAAAATTATTAGTCCGGGACGTCGGGCTATGGGATTTGCTCAGCCGTGCAATGTGTTCAGATTTATTGCTCTCATAACTTTTTGTTCCCATTTTCTCTGCATAATACATGTGTCTATCAAAATAAAGTGCTGAAAATGCCATTAAAACCCAGTCAACCAACAACTATTGATCTGTATCAAATACCACTGATATTATATAAATAAATTTGTTCCAGTGAAATTCATTTACATCCAGCTGAATATTTAACAAGTCCTGGTGAATGCTTTTCACTTTTAACATATCCTTTATATTCCCCAAGCTGAATTATACTATGTCTTGTGTAAACTTAGAAAACAAATATCTCATTTAAAGTTTCTCTATAAAACACGTAGTCTTTCCATCAGTTTGGCTGTAGTCTTTGGCATCCACTCTGACCAGTTTATGGTACAGCATTCTTCTGATGCAATGCTTTGCATGGGGTAAGAACATGATAGATCCTTAAATCTTGATGAATGATAGTAATTGTTGTAACTAGCACTGTAACATTCATCCATATCTTCAGGATCACTCTGATATACATTCATCTGATTGTCATTCTCTCAGGTTTTGTGGAATTAAATTCTGTCCAATCAACCACATTTTGTTTGTCCCTATACCCATACTTCACACAGTATGTCACTTTTTAATTTTTTACAATCCTGAAATGGTCCCTTCAACCATGACTGCAGTTTACTAGACAGTCCTGTTTTCCTTTGTGGACTGTGAACCCAAACCAAATCATCTGGTTTGAACTTTTCCATTTTCATTCAACTGTCACAGACTCTCTTCTGGCACAACATACATGTACTTTGCATCAGATGGTTTCTCACAAATTAATATGCTCAATACAGTAATTTCTCTCCAAAAGGTGTTCAACCCACACATTTTGAGAAAATGCATCTGGCAGCCATCCAAACTGAATATCAAGGCGAACTTTTACTTCCCTACCCAACATCAAAAAGTTTGGAGCAACATTTGTAGACTCCTGAATGGCTGCATGATAAAGTGTTGTTAAATATGCCATATGTTCGTTCTAGTGCTCCTGATGTTAATTTACATATGCTGAAAACATCACAGCGAGTGTTGTGTTGAACCATTCACCCATTCCATTATTTTGTGGGTCCTTGTATTTTTATGCCAAATAATCTCACATTTCTTGGAAATTTTCCGATTTGAATTGTGTCTATTTATTGGAATGAATTTGATTTGGCATCAAAAATTTCAAGATTTCTTCTACAAGGACTTTGGCTTCTATTATGGCATCCTGATCTGGTAATGCAAAGGCCTCTACCACTTAGTAAAATAGTTTATGATCGCTATAAAATATTTATTTCCAAATGAAGTTTTGGTAAGAGCTTCATAATGGCCAGTCCTGATCTCTCCACTGGACTAGCACTACCGGACTGCAGAGTTGCAATATTGTTATTCTATTCCTCTCTGATAACTTTCTCCTTGCACATATTTCATGTGTATTACACCAGTTCTTGCCGGATTTTATTGATAGTTTTTTATATCCCCAGGTGACTTCCAGCTGTAATATAATATCAGTATACATGTCATATCAGTGGATGTACAGGTATCTCTGTACAATGATTATCATCTTTTGAACATAATGTAATCACAGTAACTGCTTGTAGCTCATTTCTCTGAGTTTTCTATATTTTCAACATTTGTTTGTCTCCCCCACTTTTCGAATGACTTTCTTGAAAAAGCGTCAGCATTTTTGTATCTCAGGTCTGGTAAATGCAGGATTTCAAAATCATACTGAGCCAAGGTCTCAAGCCATCTGGCTTGTTGTCCTTCTGGGTCATTTCATCATCACGAGCCTATTCACTTCACTGTGACCAGTCCAAATGAGAAATATTCCCCATACAAATGTTGTTTGTAATAGTTTACATCCCACTTCCACATGCCACACACTTTTCTCGACCCTCGTGCAGCTGTGAAATCACTGCACATATTCCATTTTCACTGGCATCAGTATCCAAAATGAATTGTTTTGTCATCTCTGGGTATATGCTTTTAAAGAAACTGTTAACTATTATTTAGAACATGTAGCCCTGTGTTTGCATACTTTTTAGACACTATTCAGACATCTGATAGGATCAATCATTGGACATTTTATTAAAGGTTCCTTGACAATCAAATACCTGTCTACATAGTTCATGCCCTAGTTAACTGATATGGCAAACAGGTGTACACGTGCTGGGGAAGTGCAGTATCCAAATACTTCCATATAACTAATGGAATGAGGCAGGAAGTTGTTTTTTCACCTTTGTTATTTAATATACATTGACAATTTAAACTGTAAGCTGAGTCAATTTTACATGGTGCTACATTTGCCAACAAATGCTTTTTTTCTTAACAATTTTAGTTTTGCTTATGATACATCACTGGTAAGTCCTACTATCACAAGTTTAAGGAAATTACTGATGACACATGTATGTGAACATTACACATTTGAGAATGTACATAACTTTCAGTTTCTGAATGCTTCCTCACATTCCTTAGTCTACATTTAATTGAATGGTCTCCCTGACCCCATCAATTTATGCAGACAGCTTTTATGAATCTCCTGTAGTAGGAGCAAATCCCCAGGAAACTGACACGTTCCTGTACATTCATTTTGGTAGTCCAGAAATTCACTAGGTTAATTGCGTCTGAATCTGTTTTAATCCACTCTATGAACACAACATGCTCTATGTATCTCACTTCATGTGCAAATAAATGACACTTGGATGGTTTATGACCTGCTTGTTGCAACTGAGTGAAAACTTTCTGCAGATTTCTTAGCTCCTCCTCAAATGCTTTACCAAATGCTATGATGTAATTCCAGTATATCAGGCAATATTTCCATAGCAAACATACCAAAATAGTCTCCATCATTCTCTAACAAATAGAACCTGAGTGGAATAATATGAATATCATTACATAAAACTAATACAGTCCATTTGGTTTCACAAATGCAGTTTTTGGCTAAGCAATTAAATGGATATTGAAACAAGAGTTCCTTGAAGTGACTGATGCTCAAATGGCTTAAAAGAATTTCCAGGAATCCAAGATAAGTCTGTTTCTCCTGGGTTTTTATTAATTTTATTGAACTGCAGAGTATTGAAACCAGCTCTGACATTCTTGATAAGTTCCAACATACCACATTTGTCAACAAAAATATTTTCTCATATGCCTGAGTTAACATGTTCACAAGATACCTGTAAATGCAGCACAAAATTCTTTGTCATATTTAACCTTTGACCTTGAACTTGATATCATGGATAGAAAATACACCCACATGCAAAGTGTTGTTAAATCTATAAATAAATATATAAAACAAAAATCAAAGTTATTTAAATGGCATCATTCAAGGAATTTTTCTGATCTTTTCACAAACTTGGTTTAAAAAAATCCATTAATACTCGTTTGTGTTATCATGCTTACGTGTTCATAAGCCAGTACAGCTAAAAACAGGAGTAAAGACATTTGACATTAAGATCCATGTTAGAGTGCTGCAATCAACTTGTTCACTGGAATACAAATAAATACAAAGTTCGATCAAAATTCACTTCTATATGTACAAGTCACTATGATCATAAGCTGAATGAAGTACAAAGCTGCAAGCAATGACCTTTGACGTGACATCAAGGTTGAAATTTTTTTTTTCTTCAAAACTCTTCAAAAAATGAGTGGACACATCAGTTGTCAGATGTGCACCATTTTAATTCAGAACCAAGTCAATATTGCAAGAAGCGTTAAAGCAAAAATCTAATATCAATGCCAACATTCATGCAACAGGTGCAGTGATAAATGTGACAGTTTATATTGAATTGATTTTTATTTTTTTATTTTTAGGATAATAATGTGTGTTTTTGGAAAATGTTATGACACTTCAGCCTGCTTACCCAAGTGCTATGAAAAAAATTCCAGCCAAGATCACTGTTGCAATATAAACATGAACATCAAGTCCCAGAAAAATGGAATGTGCAGTACTGAGAGAGAGACAATGTGCATCTTGCCTTTCTTTTTAACACCTGGACCTCTCACATGAGCAATTAACATTAATCCAGCAATAAGAATTAATGGTAGATGACTCAGTGAGAAATCTGTATGCACATTCTTGTAACAAGTGGGATAAACATGCCTACGTAACTAGTTACATGAGTGAAATACATGCAGCCCAGCTCTATGCAATCCATATCTACTGGTAAATTTACTTCATAAAAGTATTACAAAAGGTTGAAAACCTGCACATTTGAAAGGTGTAATAAGCATGCATAAATTGACATCTTTTAAATGGCGACACCTTGTAATGTTCAAATAAGCTTGTTTAGCATCTTAGGGAACAAATGCAGTTGACATCAGATTTTTATATTTTGCCCAAATTACATGCAAAGAATTCTCCCTGAAAAATGTCACTCTTCACTTGTTAGAATATACATTAAAAGTAGCATTATTCAAGCCAAATAATTCAAGCAAACATCCAGATACATCAAATTCTATTTCAATAAAATGCCTGTAGAACCCACATGAAACCTTGCATGTTTAGAAATTTCTTTGTAATTGTATCAAAACATGAAACTTTAATGATATATGAATTCTTCAAATGATACTTAATTAAATTATGTAGAAATAAAATATTTTTAAAAGAATGTGTAAAATGAATGTTTCAAATTTAAAAAAAGGCTTCAACAAAACTTTTAAACTTAACTAATTCCCTTTCTGCACAATAGGATCACAAGAGACTTCTTTTTTGTTGAGCCTGTCTTTTATTTAGCTAGAAAACAAAAAACACTTTAACACTGAGCTTAATTTAAAAACTTTAACACTGACCTTAATCTATGATGTTGATGGACTCATGAATGTATGGATGTATCGACAGGCACATGCCAAAGTGAAAAAGGCACAAAACAAGATATATTGCGCAAATACCGGCAATGTTTCTTTAAAATTAAATAATTGGTCTGGAATTATTTTCAAGCACTTTCCAGCTTATTTTTTGGTGTTGTTACATGTCCAAGTAGTCATCTTAAAAAGCCCTAAGGCTTACGAGACAAATAGCGTTGATGACAGATTCCCAAGTGACCCTGCTTTCCCCGTAGAGCCTAGAAAATTTTCCAACTATAAAAAAGAACTGAAAACAAAAATTAATCTTGAATTCTCTAAATGGTGTGACCAGTCCAAATTTGATTTTGTTTGTATGTAACAGAATTAGAAATCATGTTCATTAAGACAATTACTATTTTTCACAATACTTTTAAGTCCCTACTGGACACAGGAGCTCCAATAGAAATTGGTATAATTTGTACAGGAATCAATACATACAATTCCAGAATTTCTAAAAAGATTATTTTAAAAGTTTTCTAATACATCACAGTATTCCATCAAAGATGATTCATCCAATTTAGATTAGCACCATCTTCAATTTTATACAGATCTGTCTAAGCACAGAAGAAGCTTGCTTTTCCAATTCAGTCTCACTGAAAGTGCTAGTCTGACACACAATTCAATCTACCAGTACATCAAAGAGAATCAGAAATATTCAGTCTCTTTCCTTTCACGCCCTATTGATCATGATCAGAAGCGGTGATCACTTGATAATAATTAAGTGAGGAAGGAACACATATGACTTTTGGCTAAATAAAAACATCAAAAAGTGGTTTGTAACAAATTATCAGAGTTCTATAAATTAGGCACTATACAGCTAGGTGATGGCATGAAATAGAAATGCAATAAGATAGGCTAGTGGATGCTTACTTATACCAAAAAATGAATTATACCAGTGATGATCAACATGACAAACTCTTTGCTTACAGTTAAACCTAAATACAACAGATAGAAGTATATGATGAACATAAAATACAACATAAATACAACACACATACTGTGACATATATTGCACATTTATTGAACATGAGTCTACTCCCTTCAATTCTTTTAGAAATGAACCTGTAATTTATTTATAATTTGTACCATTTTCAGCAAATATAGAGCATCATAAAGTAAGCCAAGAGTATCTATCGCCCAAGGATTTGCCCACACCACAAAACATTATCTTCTTAAGATGCTTATTATTATTGTTGATTTTAGTTTGTGTATTATCATTAAACTACAAAGTTTGCTTTTTTTCATCACTGCTCTATCGCCCTCCCACTTGCAATTTCCAATGCCTCTCTTTTCAACACTTTTTAAAATTTTGACTGGCCAAGTAATTAAATTATGAGATTTTCATTTCATTCAATGAACTATGAAAATATTACATAACTGCAGCATAACCTACCTTAGTGGACACCTCAATATTGTGGACACCTGTTCATAAAGGACACTTTCAGCGATCCCCAAAAAAATAATTTAAAAAATGTTGTTTATATAGCAGACACCTGTCTAATGCAAACAGTGACAGTGTTTTGAGATCAACAAAGTTGTGTACAATGTACACTATAACATAACATGCACAGATTTTCCTCCCTTGCCTGCTTCCAAAAGAAGCTGTCAAATGTACACAGATTTGTGAATTCCAGCTTGTTTTGACAGTTAACTACTTGTAGACAATGACCATTTTCAGTTAGGTCTCATTACATCATATGTTTGCTTAGCATTAATTTCATAACTGATACAATCTTATTTCAACCAGATCAGAATACAGATATGTAATCATAGGCACCCCACTGATAAACAAAATGGCAGCTCTTAACATCTCGTAAATAAAACTATTCATTAGTGAGTATTGATGATTGGATCTTGTTCAGATTTAGAGTAACGAAAATTTATTTAAAGGTGGGTAACACAGTCAAGCTTCAAGGTCTATTTCTGGTTCAGGTCTACTAGCATTAAGGAACCATGGGTTTTTTATGTCTTAAAGGAAGATTGTAGATTACAAATATATGCAGATAATATAACTGAGGACCATGTTACATTTAGATTTTGCCCATAATCACTCCTGACAAGAGAACCAATTGTTGGAATTAAATAATGTCAGCCCAATCTTTTGACTTTTAGATGAAGCTAACTGTGTTTAAATTATTTTGTTAGAATTCTAATTTTAAAATTGTTGCTGACCAGGATTAAAAGTCTTTGTGTATGTTAGATGTTGGTGCTTCATTTTCAATACAATTATTGTTTAATTTTACTTTATTGTACATTTCTTTGTTTAGTTTGACAGCCACTTGATTCTGATATTTCCAGTGCTGGATTTTCATTCTCACTGAATGTAATAGTATCGTATATTTTATTCAGAAGAAATCATATTATCCCTAAGAACATGATATTTTTCAAAATTGTATGCAACACTCAGTCATAACTCTACGAGCTGCAAACATATCTAGAGTACTGGTAGTGTATACAGGCCCGCTGAGAGGAGGGGGGCAACTGCCCAGGGGCCAAGCGAGTTCTAGGGGCCTACCATCAACTCAGGTATTAAAAATAAATTAATCTTTGCTGTAGATATTAAAATTTGTTCCTTGCATGAGTCTAAGCTATGGTAGATTACTACAAGTTTTACACGCAAAACTGTACACAGGTTTTTATATCCAAAAAATTAAACTAGTTTTGTGACCCATGACTGCTCTGCCCAGGGGCCTGGAATTTCTGTTGGCGGGCCTGACTGTATATAAACGATACCTGTCTATAAATTACTATTCTGTCATGTACCATGACTGTCCTTTACATACAGATTTCACTGTACACATAGAGTGCATATATAACGTTGTGTTGATGAGCATTACTGTCAAAGTCTATTCTCAAAGGAATATAATTAAGTCATGCAACTGTAGTTCAATTCAATAAATGAAAGGTGAAAATAAATCACAGAGATTTGAACCATAATGGACCTGACTGGTGGTGGAGTGGGAGGTTATGTGTGTTATAGAAATAGAGCATCTCTACCCTCCACTCCAACATCCCTCCCGTCATAAGAGACCGATCTTTTACTTTTCGGCGGGAGGGGGGGAAGGTTGGCTTTTTTTATTTTTTTTATTTATGTCCGGCTCTCAAATCGCTTAGGGGGAAAAAAATTCTTGCTCTGATTTAAAGCAAAGGAATACCCTAATATATCAATTATATTAGTTGAAAAAACTAATTATCTCGAGGTAAAATAACATTTTTTTTTATCCCGGCTCGGAAGAAAAATCAAAAGCACCCCCAAAAATTAAATGGTCCGTTCCAAACACACACCAATTTCTATGGTCATGGCCCATATTCCTGTTAGAAAAAAATTATTAAAAAATGTTAATCCTGCCGACAAGCCAATTTTTTTTTTAAGAATGAAACTGGAAAGACATTTTTTCGGCCTAACTAATCATATGATTTTAATTTTATGACACGAACATTCTTCACAATAAAATTCAAGATGATTTTTCTCCTCTCAAAATAGGTACAGGAAATGTATTTACCGACAGAAGAGAAAAGGATATAATTCCCGTGGCTACTCCTGAAGGTAACATGGTGCCTGTCACGAAACTTCGTGGAACTTCAGTAGCCCTAGACGAAAACACTTCGACTGGATTTAACTCTTGACACCTGTAACCGGATTCCAAACTTTAAGTGTTCCCTGCAAAAAGTTCGTCTGAATGTCACGTATAAAACATAAATGAATAGCGTTTCAAATTATATTGTAAGAGCGAGCTATCCACGCTCAAACCATTTTTATAAGCTTGTGCTTAGGTAATTTATACCCCTTCTAACTTTGTTCCAGTATCAAAAGGTCCAACATTGTTTCTGGTGTGACAGTCATATGCTTTATAGGCTGTCTTTGGATTGGTAACAAATAAAGATGTGTCTTACATGTTATAAAATAAAATTAACGCTTTGGAAAATATTTTCCAAATTTCGACGTTGGACTGACTTTTACTTTCTACATGCAATATATCGGCACATGGACAAATCTATGTTTGATAACAATCCTTTTGCAAATAAGTTAAAATCCAAATGTATAGGAATATTTAATCCTATCTTATTAGAGTAAATACTAGCACGATGGTTAGAGAACCGTTCGATGCAATATCCCAGAATTCCGATCCAGTTCAGACCATATGACCTTTAAAATTAGTGTTACGCGTGGATAGATTTTAAATTATGTATATATTCCCTATGCCTACGGGAGCAAACACTCGTAAAAATAAGAAAAATATGAGCATATTAAGAAGGGTGATTCTCCGTGTCACCTTTAATATGAAAACCTCCATATTTACTGAAGTGTGTTCATGAGAGGTACCACATTTTGGAGCTATAATGAGATTTATTCTAAACAAGTATGAAAAGATTCGAATTGAGAAAGCTATTAAAATCTAATGCGTGTACATAACCATCCAGGGCATATTCGTGAGTTCAATTTCACAGTCAACGATTTTCTTTAATGCATTTATTTCTTTGATTCTATCCGGGTTGAAAAATTATCTAACAGAGTTAGTAATGTCTATTTCCACCGCATGACCTCATTTCCTTTCACAAAATCTTTTTGTCGATTAGAATTGTGTTATATGTGTATACATGAAAAGTATTCAGTGCTTTTCGTAAGGATATTTGTACGGTTACGGTAATTGATAAATGCAAAGGCGAATACATTTTTTTAATAAACCAAGTCCGCCTCGGGGATCGGAATAACATACTGATTATTATCTGTGCTCATTGTATGCAAATATCTTGTGAACATTTTGTAAGTGAAATATTTCAAACTATGTCTTTGTAAAGATCTGTGAAGGGAAATGTACTCATTGAATGCGTAAATATTGTAAACCTTTTGAATTTCCATTTTCATGTGTTATCTGGTTACATTACTAATGAGAAAAAAATAATTAGATTAGCAGAACTGTGTCATATATTTGACAAGGTGATGATAACAGAACCTGAAGCAGCTGCTCATTTTGAGTCCATTGCACTGCCTCTTTCTGAGGAATGTATAGGACAAATGCTTAATCCTATCTCATTATGGTAAATACTAGCCTGAGAGCGAACCGTTCGATGCAATATCCCAAATCTCCCACATAATTCACCCGCATTAAAAATTGGAGTTGGGTTTTACTTATACATCATAGTTGAAATCATAACCAGAAACAGAGACATCTGTAACGTTATAGATGTATCTGCCAGAGTTTATTATTTTCGATATTCGCTTTGAAACATCATCAATAAACTAAAGTATCAATCGGCCTTTAAAACTTGCATAGCGCATACCGCTAATCGCAATTTGAAGAACACCCACCTCCACCATATGTATAAACAAGGTATGATGTTAATATAAGCGCATGCTTGTAATGTATTTAATCTCTCTCTCTCTCTCTCTCTCTCTCTCTCTCTCTCTCTCTCTCTCTCTCTCTAGTAGTAGTAGTCAGGGGCGATCGGGGGTAAGGAGGGGCGTAGAGGACGCCCCTGACTACTTCCTAAAGTAAGTTTTCTTTACAGTTAGACGGTTACAATTATACCCTGGAAACGCCTAAAGTATAGGAGCTTATGGGGGCTTCGCCCCCTTGGCCCCAGGACTGCCGACATAAATTCCTATCCCCTGGGCAGAGCAGTCATGGGCCACAAAACTAGTTTAATTTTAAATATGTAAAAACCTGTGTACAGTTTTGCATATAAAACCTGTAATAATCTACCATAAATTAGACTCTTGCAAGGAACAAATTTTAATATTTACTGCAAAGATTAATTTATTTTTTATAACTGAGTTGACGGTTGGCCCTTGGAAATCGCCGTGCCCATGGGCAATTGCCCTCCCCCCCCCCCACCCCCACCCCCCGCCGTCCTTTCCGCCCCTCGCCCCTTCCCCCTTGGCTGGCCTGCTAGACCCCCACAATGATTTCCATCCCATAAATCCAAGGAATCCCTTGCCTACTTGTTTACGCTCCCCATGAACAATATTCCTAGGTCCGCCCTTGATAGTTGTTGTTGTACAGTAAAAGACTTGGGCTGGACCAAAAGTTTAATCTCATTGTCAAAATTTGGGGTGACCATTTTATAGTATGTTTTGATCAGATGAAGGAAATTATCGCAGTTCAGACGCTTCTACTGTCTATAATTGGCATTCCTTACTGAGCATACACGACCTTATACGATGTCGTGGTGTATACAAGAATACTTGTATAAATATTCAGAGAATAGAAAGGGTCAAGGTGTATCTCAGGTACTACGTCGAATGTTTCCAAACTTTACTTCCTACTTGGTGTATATTGTATAAGTTCTGTTTGACTGCACACGTCAAACAAGTTAGACAGGTTTCTTTATTTGTGGTTAAAATCACGGGATCTATATTTAAACATATTTAACTTTGCACAAATTACTTCAAAGCTCAAGTTCATAATAAGTCATGTATATAACCCTGTGATCAAACAGTAAAGATCCATCTTCGTGCCTTATCTATCTGTCTTGTATGTATGTTTGTATGTATGTATGTATGTATGTATGTATGTATGTATGTATGTATGTATTTATATATGTATGTATGTATGTATGTATGTATGTATGTATGTATGTATGTATGTATGTATGTATGTATGTATGTGTGCGTGCATATGTATGTATGTATGTATGTATGTATGTATGTATGTATGTATGTATGTAAAAATATCATCAGTATCATATTTGCACATCGTAATTAAAGTTATAACTGGAAGATACTATCTATCCATCAGTCTCAGAATCTGTCTATCTATCTATCTATCTATCTATCTATCTATCTATCATTTTCGCAAGTATGCATGTGTGTGTGAGTGCATGGGTGGGTGCACGGATGGATGGATTGGGATGTGATGGATTGATGAATTGATACAGTGATGCTCTTTTCCGGGTAATTGTACGATCTCCAATATTGAGTTTGTCGAGGAGAAAGGTCGAACCAATTGGATATTAATTGCCTATGATGCAACTGGGAGTTTCATGTAAATATCGACAGCGGTAGAATTATCAGCAGGGTGATTTAATAGTCTTATCTGATGTCCCCTTCGTATGCACTGCTATAATATAAAATTTGATTTAAGATTCCTCTTCATAACCATTTAGTTTATAACGTTTAATGTACCTTTCAAATGGTTCAACATAATTTTCTGTAGATTGGAACTCTTTGATTTTATCAAAAACATATCCGATTACCTCTTTGCTATCAGAATCATGGTTGGATTTTATATAGGTAATTAATTGTTTCATATACCTATGATTAAATCTAAGTTCTATTTATATTTCATCCAGTTTCAAACTACAATTGATTCCAGTTGATATAATTGGGGTAATAGCTGTAAATTTGTATGCTTACAAAAATAGGAATAACAGGTATTGCACTCAGACTAGCACAACCCCCAATCACTGATAATATTAACATGACGGCTTTACTTGCATTACAATATACATTATAACACTTACGATAAGCTCTGCATAAACGTGTGAGATAATCATGCAATGGATTTACATGTGTAGTATTAACTAACATTATATATTATAATGCCACATTAAATTGTGAAAAAAATATTGAAAAGGTTACATCTATTTTGAAAGTAACAAACATGTCACGGTGCCCCAGACCGAAGCTATTTATGAAGCTAATGGGGGCATGATCTGAGATGAGGGCATGATCTGTGATGAGAAGGCAGGGTCACTTAAGACCGAGGGCATGATCTGAGATGAGAAGGCAGGGTCACTTAAGACCGAGGGCATGATCTGAGATGAGAAGGCATGGTCACTTAAGACCGAGGGCATGATCTGTGATGAGAAGGCAGGGTCACTATGACTAGGGACACTAGAGTTTGATGGGTAGATGTATAGGTGTGGGAGCATGATCTGCTGTTACTTGCTAAAGCACCACTCCAAAAATTAGTGTTTAATAACGATTTTATTTTATTAACACATCATATTTGTTTTCGTTTTAGGGTCTAAATTGCTAGATAAAAACCAGGAGTATTGATTAGGCGTTGTTGAAATGTTTTTAGTTGCTATGTATGTATGTATGTATGTATGTATTTATGTATGTATGTATGTATGTATGTATGTATGTATGTATGTATGTATGTGTGTGTGTGTGTATGTA
Source organism: Margaritifera margaritifera (assembly GCA_029931535.1). Lineage (NCBI taxonomy): Eukaryota > Metazoa > Mollusca > Bivalvia > Unionida > Margaritiferidae > Margaritifera > Margaritifera margaritifera. Next base: position 1,966,814 of record JAQPZY010001332.1, read on the forward strand.
TGTATGTATGTATGTATGTATGTATGTATGTATGTATGTATGTATGTATGTATGTATGTATGAGTGTATAGTGTAATATCCTTTTGTTAACTATATCGTCCAATCCTTAACATAAACGTAATCTAATTTATTGAAATTTAGAAATTCTAAATAAAATAGATTATCATAGGTTTCTCCAATATCAACAAAATAATCAGGGACTGGTGTCTTTTCCCAGAAATCTTTTGCACGTAAATAAGATGGTTGCATCATCAAAGATTAAATTTTGTGCTCAAGTTCTGTTTTCCCACCAATGACAACTATTGCATCAGTTTCATTTGCAGGATGTAATAAAGCAACATGATCAAAATTACTTATTGCATATATTGCTATGGGGTGGCCTCACTTGGGAGTATTTAATTGTAACTGAGTCGTTTTCACCAGTATCAAAACGAACAGTTGCGTTAATTAAAGCTTTTCCCTCTTTCGTGAATATTAAACAATTTTTCTTTATCAGAAGATATTTGTAAAAAAAAAAAAAAAGGACCCTTTATATGTTAAATGTATAAGTGTCATAGTGGAGCTTTTATTTACAAACTATATTTTATCTAAGATGGTTGCAAATTCATAATCATCGATTGTTACTGCTCTAGTTTCTGTATTAGCTTTTGATGTATCCGCATAACAATTTATTTGTTAAGTGGGTGTCATCCTTTCCTAAATAACTTGAAGAGTTCTTATTTATACCCAAATTTGATTCTCCTGTCACTGTATCACCAGTTTTCATTTTAAAAAAGTTGTATCCACATAGGATTCATTTAGAAAGAGTTGTATCCACATAGGATTAATTTATAAAAAGTGGTATCCACATAGGATTCATGTAGAAAAAGTTGTATCCGCATAGGATTAATTTAGAAAAAGTTTTATCCACATAGAATTTGGTACAGCAATCTTGGTCAGCTGTTGGATTATTCAGATATGTTATCTTTTAATCTTTTTTTATCCATATTTACATTAAAGGAAGAAGAAAGAAAATGTGTTTAGTATTTTCCGAACTCCCGAATTGAACTGTCGTATCACCCTTTATTCTTATTACCAACCAACCAGAAGACTGGAACATGAATATTAGATTTAATACTTATTGAAACCAATTCTTCATTCAAGTGAAACTGTTGTCGAAAAATTTTAGTCTACTTTAAAGTACGATTCATTTTAACCATGCCTGTTTATAGCTAAAATTTGCTTATAGTTTATGGATAGTTCCAAGTTATTTATTTTCATAAACTCACAATTGTTTAAAGACTAAAATCGTAATGATTTAATCTCACAATGTAAACTGTCAATCTAGTATATCTTCATCGTTGCAAAAAAAAAAAAAAAAAAAAAAAAATGACTTCACACACGTTTATCAGGCATGGAATTTATACTTTGGGTCTTGGTATATCCAAAAAGGACATAAGGAAATTAGTCATAACCCATTTGATTATATTGTAATTGGAGTAATCATGACCAGTTTACCAGTGACAGCGTTGTTTCGTGCTGTGAACAGCTTTATCACCTTCTTGCTGATAATATACTCAATCAGGGGCATATTGATCAACCCCACTGGAAATGGTGGCTATCAGTGGTTTAAAAAAAAAAAAAAAAGTACTAGTTATTCTTACAACAACAACAACAACAACAACACAACACTTTATGTTTCATATCTCTTGGAATCGACTTGCATTATAATTTTCGTGTATGTTGCTAACCTTTTTCAGGCTAGAATAGTATACTTACAACAAAGCAGTACCTACTATAATTAACTGTAAGGAGAAAAGAATTCATATCAAAGGGACAAAACTACATTGAGAAGAAAAAAACTTCAGTGTACCTGACCAAACAGTCTGAAAGACTTATTCTTCTCTCCATTCCCGGCATCTGAAAAAAGCTAGTTTTTCAAGACTTCATTGAATTGAGGTTTTAAGAAAACCTAATTCTAAATATTGAACAGTCAATTAAAGATTAGTTAATTTGACATATTCAGCTCCTCCGAGGGCCATATGAGTTAGGAGTAAAAATACAATACATACAAAAGTACACTACATGCATTATGTTGGGTGAATTTCATATCTGTATTTTAAAGGGTAGCGAGAATGCTAGAGTAACGAAGAGAGAGAGAGAGAGAGACTCTGGATGATGACACTTCTGATTTTAAAGGATATAAGACTGCGTTTATAGCATATTTTGTATTTTTTTAAAAGTTGATATTGACGTTTATTACAGCTGGTATGTTGTCTGCTGACCTTTATTGATCGGTAATTCTTACAATTTTCCGTAAAGTGCTTTAAGACTAATGAAAAAAAAAAGATACTTGTGAAGACGTTTAAGCGATTTTCAAGTAGGTAACCATTCATGGAGACTGTTCTACTTTTACGACGTGTATTTACTGTTGACTACAATGTAAAACACATTTGCTGAATTACAGAAAAACCATTAGGAAAATTAACATTTAAAGATTGCTGTGTTCATTCTTCTAATCGTTTCTCAATATTGACCATTGCAATTGAATGTCCCATGCCCTGTAAAGTTTTTCCATGATTACAGAATAATGTTGGTCATGATGATGATTGAATTGCCAATTAATATTTCGCCCATACATTTGTTATTAGAGGTAGAAAAGGGATCTTAAGGAAAGTGATTTTAAAGCTGAAGTCTTATGAAAACTATTAAGAGTTGCTCAATATATTAATGGTTTGCAATTAAACTTGTAGCGTTTTCAACAAACGGGGAAAAGACAAATGAATCCAGTACGGACCTTTTCATTAAAAACCAAAATTACAAATTAAACACCAAATTAGGGGTGGGTGATGGTATAGACCGTGACAATCAACCGGATCTTGTAGACATATATTTACTTTCAGATTTTGTGTATTCAGCCCCTGTAATTTAAATTTATTTCTGCCTCAGATTTTGTGTATTCAGCCCCTGTAATTTAAATTCATTTCTGCCTCAGATTTTGTGTATTCAGCCCCTGTAATTTAAATTCATTTCTGCCTCCGATTTTGTGTATTCAGCCCCTGTAATTTAAATTCATTTCTGCCTCAGATTTTGTGTATTTAGCCCCTGTAATTTAAATTAATTTCTTCCTCAGACTTGTAGAATTGACATATATCAATGTATAAGTAACATACTGTCATGTGAGTGATATATTGAAAAATCTATTGATTGCTATCCAGTTCCCAAAATAACGTGTAACACATTTTATAAACTTTAAAATATGAGAACATATTGGACAAAAGTGAGGACCTTTTTCAGTATATTTGTCATTATGAATAATCCTTGAAATCATAGATTTTCCTTAAGATTCTCATGTACGAACATATGACTAAACCTTAAGTGCTACTGTATAACAGAAAGAGTGGGTCTTTCAAGCATGCTTGGTTTTGCATGCTCAGCCATGTTGGGATTACATTTTACAGATTTTATACCACTAATTTCGATGCAACATAATATATATCAGACACTAAAAACGGTTCATGTGCTCTGTTTGAGGCCATAGCCGAAAGTGTATGAAATTCATCCAATTTGGAGTACTGATATAGATGTTGGCTCCTCGCGTGTGAGACTTTGTTTTTATCTCGTATCCGTGGGACTGGGAAGGATTATTCTAATGTTCCTTTACCACGACCAGCGTAATAAGTAATAGTATTGGTAACTTTTCTCTTTCTTATGAGCACCATTTGCAACAAAAAGTGCTGACAGTTTCTAAGAAGAATAACGCGAACGGCACATTATACGCTCACCTGCTGTTTAATATTCCCCCGTATAGGTAACTTAAATGTTTGACATAAACCAATTTTCTTTCTTCATCAGAATAACCCTGCTTTTTGACCTCCAAATCAATAGGATTCTTTCTTTTCCCAAGTGCAAGCTATTCACAGAGTGTCGTAACTGTAAATGATGAAGAACCTGAGTTTAGTTAAGCATTGACTATTTAATAAGAAAAACCTGCATAATTCCTGACATCGTTTTAGAGACTGGAATTATTTCATAATAGTTTATTGCATATATAATAATGATGCCTAAAATATGTATTTAATTGGAATGTTAATTACACTTCAGACTTCAATCGTGAGTGCAATTTACATGTGTCTGTCCTTACAGCGATCCGAGAATTCCCGGTGAAAGTTTCCGCCGAATGTCAGATGAAAATATTTAGCCCGTCTGAAGAGTTATAAATACTAATAAATCAAAACTATTTTGCCCAGTATTCCTAATGGTTGCATCCTTTCAATAGCAAATCATAACCAGTACTAAAAATACCAATTAATACCTAGAGTGTAGACGATGTTGTTTTCATTGATAAGTAAAAGTACACTAAAACTTATCTTTGCTAAAGATTCTAAGCTTGACTTTTCTTCTTTTGTTTTGCATCAGCTCTACTGCAACGTGCTGATGTTGCATACTAATATATATATATATTCCTTATGCCAAGTGCAAGCTATCCACAAAGTGTAGTAACTGTAGATAATGGAGAACTCGAGTTATTTTGCAGAAATCAATTTTTTTCGTTCAGTCACAGTCACCTTGACCTTTGAGCTTTTGACCCCGAAACCGATTAGGTTCTTCCTCATCTCAAGTGCAAGCCATCTACAAGGTTTTATAAATGTAGTTGATGGAAAATTCAGGTAATTGTGCGGAAACGAAACTGGTGAATAACACAAATGGACGGACGACATCATAACATAATACGCTCCACCTTATGGTGGATGTATAAAAATCGCTTTTAGCCACTCTTCTGGGTCAGCCCGAGTCGGCAGCCTCGGCGTGTCTTTGGAAAAGGTATATAGCTTCCATTTTCTCGGCATGATGAAAAGTGTCGTTACAACCAACAAAAACAAACAAACGCCCTTAGCCGCCCTCTGTCAATGTTATCATATTTTATCTCGCAGCCACCAAGCAACCATTATGAGAATTGTGTAAAGGTATCAGAAGTAAATTTTGTTTTTAGCCTGTATTATGTTCTGTTAATCGCAAACAGCTAGACTGCTGCAGAACAGTCTCACGGTACGGATATGTTAGCAGTAAAATAAGGCTAACATGTGTAATAGATTTATGTTACTATATGTTATCAGAATATGATTGGCTGCATTTTTCTTATGTATATGTTATCTTGATTTGAATTCTGGCCTATTTCTCGCTCGTAATGATTTACCTCCCTTTAATCAAACGGTGCGGGACGAGGACGATTCAGATTACTTTTTCCTATTTGTATTGATGCTGTCTGTAGTGTCTAATATCTGGATCTTACCCACCGTGTTGCTCTGCAGAGATAGCAGTCTAAATTCCAGACCTAATAGCAAAAATACTTCTTTTGTCCGATCCCTCAAATGATAAAAAATATGATTGTCTTTCGATAATGCACCTTAGTATTTGAAGTATCCGTCATAAAAAGAAATGTATTGAATTTATTCGATTTTGTTATTTTGTGTTTTGCTGAATCATTTCTTAACCCCAACTTGCACATGCAAAGTGTGGTATTGGATGACTTTCATTTCCCGATATTGCAACAACGCATTGCCTCAGGGGGATGTAAACTAATTTATGTTCGCAAAGATTTGGTAGCAATAGAGTGCTTTAGATTAAAGTGTCTGAGATTGGAAATAGTTTGGGTGAATTTTTTAGGCACAGGAAAAAAAATCTAATTGAAAAAGTATGCCAGTCTTCATCAGAACCACTTACTTTTTGGGATGAATATAAGAAACTACCAAAATAGTTCTGAATTTTGAAAAAAATGTAATAAATATTGGCGACTTAATTGAAGACCATTTAATATAATGTTACATAATTTTCAATTTCTTTTATTTCAAAATTGCCACCTTCAGCCATTTTCAGTTATTTATGCAAAGGAATAGCTGAGAAAAAAATTGGGATTTTTTGTATGACATAATAGCTCCATTTCTTAGGAAATTGAAGAGCACAAACAGGAACGGAACTTAGCAATTGCCAATGAAACAAAGTGATAACCGGTAAAATCTTGATTGAAATGTATCTGGAACAAATAGAAAAGAAACAAGTAAAGAAAACGTATGAAAACTTTGTAAGTGCAAGAAACTGTTAAAGTGTATCTACACACAAAGGTGAAGTCTGGACTTCGTTCAACCAAATACCATCAACACTTTAATAGAACCTTAAGTCTATTCTTCAGTTGGACAACGTTTCCAGATAGTAACTAACGTAGAGGAACACAAAACACATTATCAAGACAAGTTACCATGCAGCACTTAAAGTTGACCTCATTGTTTCCTATAGTATGCTTTTGAAAAATCTGTTTAAAATATAAATGGGTCCACCATCAAACGTGGACATTAAAAAAGTTATCAAGCTTATTATTCCATTTATACTTAGCCAGTTCACAATACACTAGCTAATAACAAATGGAATTTTACCTGACAAAAATTGTTGACACGTACAATCGACTGTAAAATCCTGTTCAAGCAGCGTGTACTTGGGTATAATTAAATATACATCATTGCTAACATTTTTGCGAAATAAAAAACATGTCAACTGAAGCAAAGAGCATTATTAACACAGTTTACCACGTGACATTAGGCTCTGCTTTCACTGTTTCATACTGTAATCTTTTGAAAAAGTTTATCGAGTTTTACAATTAGCCCACCATCAAAAATGAATATTGACGAAGTTGTCAAGTTTATATTTCCATTTTTTTTCAATCAGATCGCAATTGACTACCTGATAGCCCATGATCATTTATCTGTTTATCTGACAAAAGTGTTACTCAATAAACAGCGTATGTTAAAACGAGATGATTCTAAAGGCAACACAATAAATTCTGCGAGAAGTTACAGAGATTTAAATGATTTGATCAAGAAGACCTAACATTACATCGGTATTTGAAAGAAATGCAAAATGGCAAAAGTTTTGAAATGGTTAGAGGCAGGTACGGACACAATTTAATCGGGTGTAAGGATTTTAACAACTCTTGTGTTTTTATCAAGAATAACCACTGGCATAATTATTCCTTAACCTTCATAGAATTTAGCACATAACTTGTATGAATAGTTCAAAAGCTTTGCAATGATCATTAATAAAAATGTTTTAAAACATGAAAGAGTAACATAAACTATTACCGAGTTAAACTGTATCGATGACGTGACAAGCAAAGTGATCACTGAGAACTATGTCAGCAATGAGGAGTATCATTTCATCGTCAACGAGTAAAACGAGTGCAAGCACATAAAAAACACAACAAGGAAAAAGCAAATACAGAGGAAGGGAAGAAACTGAATTACAAACCTCCTTTAAAGCAATTTGAAAAGGAAATATCCCATACAAATGAACTGATCAAATTAGGAACGTTATATTAGAATAGACTCACTCCATGCGAATGAAATATCTTTTACCAACCCAACTGATAACATACATGACAAACTATCAATTTCGTAGCGATGAATAGATTTTGTTGTTGGGTATATCATTCTCATGAACTAGTAACAATATATTCGCTTACATCATTGACAGGCTTGAAGCAAAAACTGTTTTAATTTCTGATGGCTGTTACAACCTCGAAATGTACACGAAAAAATGAGAGAATAACTTCAAATGATGACAACGAGAAAAGTAATGACGTTTAATGCTTGGAACACAACTCAAAAGTTAGAATCCATTAGTGTAATAATTACGCAGTATACATATTCATCTACAACGCTAAAGTGATATGATTCAATAATCAGTGAACTACACATACTTGAACTGCATCTAATACAGTTTGACGGTTTTTGAAAGCAAAAAGTTTAAATATTTTCCTGGACCAAACCGATAACACCGACATTGATTATTTTGACTTCTAATCGTGTTTATTTAAGTCTTTGCCCTTTCCAAATGGTTTTCACTTTGTTTCGTACAATACTAATGGCTGTTGCAAGCAATTACAGAGGGGTACAATTAACAGATTGGATATCAGCATCAGGCATGAAAATGGAAAAGTAATAGATTTTCACGGTATGCCCATAACGTATGTTTTCCATGGAGATTAAGAAGAGTAGGTATACAATGATTGAAGAAATATCACTTATGGACCTGGAAAGGCTTTAAACGTTCAGACAGATGAAACAATGCTGGAACTGTACCTAAACTATGTCAAACAATTCACATTGAATTAAAAACTTTTTAAACACCCCTAACGTTAATGACACAGAATGCATTTTAGAAGTGGACTCAGAGATACAAACACATTTGCTCGACCATTTGAAGGACTGTCCATTTACTCCAGAGAATCTTGTACAAGATGAAAATGATTTATCTCCATTGCACAAAAAAGAAATGATGTATGAATACAAGAGTACGAGACAAATTGTTCCAAAACTATTGTGTACATTGAAACACGAAGATTAATGTGTGATATATTACAGAAACTTTAAACGTTACGTGCATTTAGGTTTGAAACTGAAAAAGATACCCAGAGTTTACTTTATCGAATTACAATCGACACTGAACACATAAATTGAACTGAATACTGATTTGAGACAAACAGGTACCAAATGATTTTGAAACGGACTTATTGAATCTAATAAACAACGGCAATCAATAGGAAAATATCATGAAAAAGACAAAAGTTAAGATATGTGCAGAGACATATACATTTTCAAATATCATAAATATCAGTCATTTCCTGGGAGAACAAAAATAAATGAAGATTTGGTGCTTGTCAGTCTGAAAAGCAAAACGATCAAACTAGTTAAACCCATCTATGGCGGGTTTACAGTGTTTGAGATCTCCAAATCGATGATGTTCGACTTTTACTACAAACATAAATTGAAAGGCAAATGGGCACAGACAATTAATTTAGTTCCCATAGACCGTAATGTTAATGTGGCCAAATTACTATACTTTCGTTGTAAGATATGCAAAACAGGCTTGCATCCTATGAACGATCTATCCAAGAGGAAACATTTACAAGGATACAAATGAGATGCTGCGCGTCTCGTTTCCTATTAAAAAAATATCCTTCTAGGGGTCCACTCTAGAAATCCAGCTCGGTGACATCTCTCTGTGTTTAACATACGAAAGATGAAAATAAACGATTTGGTAGTTGTCAAAGCTGAGTTGAGCTGCCTACTAGTCAAATAGTTATGCGGGTTAAGGCTAACATTATTAATTCACCTCTTACAACGGTTAAAAAGCGATTAAAGATAATTTCAAATTTGAGATTGCTTTTTTGATCACAAGGAAAATGTTCAGGAAATACATTTACTCAGGTCATACTATTAACAGCTGTACATCATCGCAATGAACAAAATTACTTTGAGTTCTTTCGACGACAAGCTTTATTTAGCTGACAACGTAAACACTTTACCTTACGGCCACGTCAGCACTTTGTATTAAAATTAAAACATAAAACCTAATTAAAAGTTTGTTTCTTTTGTTTTGTTTCAAAGAATATACAATTTCTCTTTTCGTTTCATTTTGAAGGAAATGGTTCTCTTCAAACACCGTTTTCACTGCCTTCACGCCCTTCCTATTGAAAACGATTAAAAACGTGTATTTTCTCGAGATCTTTGATCAAAGCACGATCACTACACATATATTTAAAATATCTGCCACTAAATATTAGCTTAGTTAAATGAGATGCTTTTCATGTCATAAATGTTGAACCAGTCATCAATTGTCAACAAAGTATTGGGGTTTTTTTTTTGGTAGATATCAACTGATTACTCTAACCATCTTGTCTAATTTAATTGTCTCTAAAGTACTGTCTTGACGGAAATCCCTGCAAGGAGACTATGAAGGTTTGGCAAACATTCTAGCTTAGATTTTATATATTGTTGAGTTGGAAAACGTTTCATGATCACTTTTTGCACCCCTTTTCCACAGTTCCAACACACCATTCAAGCTCATTGATGGGGGGGGGGGATCAAAAGTAATATTCGTTAAAAGTATATTGGTTACTACATCGATAATTCTATCCACATTGATGCAGTCGTATAATAAGGCGAGTCCTTTCCTGTATTTGAAATTAACTGATTGTGCAATTGATGAAATTAACTGATTGTGCGATTGATTCAAAAGTAATGGCATCTTACTGCAAGCAGATGTTTTCCAGTAAATAGTCTTGGTTTTCCAACTTCTATCACTTTAGCTGATTCTACAAGAGTACTGTTAAATCTGAAATTCTGTGGAAGAGCAGAAGGATACAGCAGACAGTGGCATGTTAGCATATGGAAGTCAAATGGTATACTAAACTTATTTCCATATACTACAAATTGTACAGACAGCTGCAGTACCAGTATTTTCAAAAACATCCTGCTCTAGACTTCAACTTTCTCAACTTTTTTCACTCGTGATGACATATTCACTCCTTTTAGTTCTAACCAATACAGGTAGTGACACATCTTTGTATGTCATGAAAATACTGTAGTCGTGTAACTTGAAAAAATCAAAGGTTCCGTATGATATAGTGATGCCTTTCACAAGCAGTCATCCCAGATTTTCTGCTCCTCCATCGAGTCTTTCTGGTTTCCAGATTGCTTCAGAGCGCTTATATAGTAACTTTTAAGTTGATTTTTTTTAAAATGAAACCTGATGCGTAGGTTGAATGAACAAACTTCGCAGAAGACCAGTTTCAGGCTTCTAGGTTGCTTCAAAGCGTTTACATAGCAACTTTTCATTTTTGCTTCGAAATTAAACATATCTCATAGTGTTTTTGATATGTGCACAGCCTTATATACTGATGTTTGTTCAATTTAATATGTAAAGGTTTTAGCGGACAGAAGTTTCGAACCAGCAACCTTTGGTTTAAAAATTCAGCCCGCACATCTACTGCGCTATTGAGTCCGTTAAAAACAATATAATTGCTGGTCTATGTAACGATTAGTTCTCGTGGACTTTCAATTATCTGTCTGCACATGCTGTATAATACAGGGCTTTTATCTAATTTAACATATAAATACCCACGCTATATATAACCGTGCTGAACTGAATTTCTAAGCGTGAAATATCATGTATTGTCTTTCTATATAATTTATCCCCACAGCAAAGTCAATTTCTTGATTTTCCTCACTTGGCACACATAACTATATCGTAAAGGAAATGAGTCAGACAAAACAATGTATAACTTGCAGACTATGTCTCTCGCCGAGTAAACAGTGTGAATCAGTCTGAAGTTTATAATGCGCATGGTAGACCCGACTGCACAAACTCAGACAGGGATATAATGATCATTGTTCAGTATCACAATTGTATCATTTATTTCAGTAGTATGGTTTCAATAGCTCTGTTGTACTGATTGTATGTGAGTAGGTCAATATTGGAACATGTAATGAGTGGGTCATTTGTTTGATTTGGCTGGTTATTTCTTTCTATCTTCAGCTATCTAACCTTCTATCTTGATTTTAATATATCCTGCATTTTGATGTACGAAGTTCATCTGTCCACTTGTTTTTAGCATGCTCATGCAAATGTATGCATTTAATTGTCCTACCACATGAACACGTAATTATCAAATCCTTCCAGCACTTAGGCATACACTTTCGATCATCCCAAATGAAGCTACTTCCTAACTGAGCAGTTTCTACAACGTTGGTATCTGGTATTTCTTTGTTCCATTTTGTTTGGTGACTTTGAGTACCACAATTACGTGATTTATCATTTCCATTTATTGTAGTAGTAAGGGTCCATTAGCACTATAATAGGAGCTGCACGTGAGTAGAAAAGTAGTGGGAGTTGTGGCATTAGAATCAATCAGTAAATCATTTGTTAAAATTTAATTATTGAGACTAGTGCACGACGAGCTGAAGAAGAAAGTCCTTACTATTTAAAATTTTAATCATTTATTCCAGATGTAGCAGAATGCATGCCTATTTTTTCATAAGGGGAGCAAATCTAGCAATGACACTTCAAGTATGTTGACCGAGTTACCGGCCATAATATAATACTATTCTTTAACAAACTAGTTTGCATTTATATGTATTTGCCTGTGTTTGCACAACAACTAAATGGAACAATATCCGTGTACGCTACATAAGTATATCTGTCAGATTGTTTTTGAAAATGAACAACTGATCGGAAGTGAAATCGATTTTTCGACACAAAATTCTTTTTCCTTTGCAATGTGTTTCATACGCCAGCAGTTTACGTTTGTCAAACCCGCCTGGTCCATGTGAGTATAGTCTGTATCAACAGTTCTACAATTAGCTATTTCGAATTCACTGACAAATATGGCCTAAATATTCCGCTTCTGTTTGCTCTTGTACAGATCGAGGCGACCCGCCAGTAATGTATAAGTGTCTTCATGGCATGATTATTTCAAGTACACATGACGGATTGTGTGCAATATGTGGTCACAAATAGTGATCAAAAACAGACAAAGAACTATTTTTTCCCCAGTCATATTAACATCTATGAAATCATCACAAATCATTCTAAGAGTATAAGACAGTATTTATATATATATATATATATATATATCATTTAGGGTAATCATCAGGGGAAAATGAGAGAGAGAGGGGGAGGAGAGGAGGGGTGAAATAGAACTATGAAATACAAATTGAACTTCCTTAACAGAGTTCCTAAATTTGAACTGCAAACATATCTTTTCATGCAACCTTTGCTTTTCAAACTTATAATTATAAATAATATCAATTAAAAAGTGGTGAAATATCATGTTAGAAAATATGAGGTAACATTTAAAAGGAGTGAGGTCCTCTTGTACAATTTTAAATAACTTCAGTTTATTTTTCTAAGTTATTGTCAATAACTTTGAGAGCTGGTATCTTATTTTCTCATCGTGGTTGATATAATGTCAGAGTTAATAATTACGCAGAGATCGCTCTTCAGCGTTTGAATGCATAGCATTTTCGTACTTCATTCCAATAATTGTCACATTTGTTTTCCTTTCTATTCTCTCGATCTATTGATGACGTACTTGTTTATGCTTTCATATTAGTTTTATGTTTGTACTTCATTGTAATAATTGTCATATTTTATTTTCTTCTCCCAATTTATCGATGAAGTACTAGTACCATGAAATATTTGTCTATTGTTTAACGATAATATCGAAATTGCTTCCGGTAAAATATATTTTCAGGCATGATATCATGAGGAGTGAGTACGTTATATTCAAGAATTCACAAAGAATGAAAATAGTCTCTATTCCTTCGACGATTATATAATCAGTTTTCTAAATTATTTTAGCATTATAAAGTATTATCGAAACAATATGAAATAATTTCGATGAATATCTCTGCAAAACTAAACACACAACTATAGCACCAAATACACAATTAATCATGAAAAGATTAAAAGGACTTCTACTATATATTGACAAGTAATACACATCTGGAACTCTTAACCAGGGTTACTTTTTAATTCCGAGAAGAAGAGTGGACAGCTTTTTATCAAGATTCTGAGCTGATTTGGTTTTAATTGCGCTTCGTTCAACATATCTTTGCAAAGAATGAGATACAACATAATCGACGGTTTATATATGTATTGAAAATGAAGACAATTTTGTCACGTGTTCAGCAATTTAGATTTTATCTTATTGACTATTATCTGGCTAATATTTTTTATAATTTGCAATAATTGTGAGTATGATATATTTAAGCAGCGTTGGTCAGAATGGAGAAAACAAATTACTGCCTTAGACATAAGGAGTTCACATTAAGTATTGTGACCATAATGCGAAGTACATAATCTCAGTACCTAAATAAATGTGAACTGTGAGACACACACACACTTCTGCCAGCTTTTACTAAATTTTTTCAAACCCTAAGCCACCCATCCTTCGATCCTCCAATTTTGTTTCTCATAAAACATTAGGCCACTCAACACCTTTTTTTTTCTAAAAACCAATTCTCGACCAAGCAAACAATAAACATAATTTATTTTCTCAAAAACTCTTGGCCATCCACCATCTTATCCGCTACATTTTTCACAAAACACTAGGCAACTAACCCTTAAATTTGTCGCAAAAACATAAGCACCCTCCCACCCTCCTATCCGACAAAAGTTTTAAAAATAAATAAATAATAACTACTTGGCCAACAATCCTAAAATTTATCAAAATCACAGTAGGCCACCAACTATGCAAGGTTAAATAAACACTCCACAATATATTATTTTATTCAGAGTTATATCTCATTTTGTAGCCAATCCAAGAGTCTATGGCGCAAGCGTGGATTAGCTAATGTTTGTAATTTACACCAAAGAAAGCCAGTACTTACAAAACACAGCATCTGCAAGACGGTCATAGAAACAACAAGACACAGATAACCAATACTCAGTCAAAGATAACCAACACCCAGATTCAGATATGTAGCACCCGGGCACACATAGCCATCATCTGCATGACAACTTAAATAATAATTACGCTTAGATAAATAAATTTAGAAAGTATAACTTCTTTTGTTGAAGTACACAAAATCCCAGTTTAAGAGAGAGAGAGAGAGAGAGAGAGAGAGAGAGAGAGAGAGAGAGAGAGAGAGAGAGAGAGAAAAGACCTCTCCGATATCACTATATCCCAAGTAATAGAGTCAGCAAATTTCAGCCATAAAACCCTCATGTAAATAGGACGTCAGGATTCTAAATCAGTCATAATGTAAATGAGCCATAATGATTCAAATGCAAATAGCTTGAATAAAGATGTTACTGATAAAGAGCAGCTCACAACCCCTGGTATAAAGACAACAATTTATAGTGGCCACAACTAACGCTAGCGCGACTTCGGCTACCAGATCTAGTACGTCGCAAGGATTGCAAAGTTCAGTTACTTTTGCATCGAAGTATGATTCAAGCGTGAACAATACAAAATATTGGAATAACAGATCCTCAAAGACTTGCAGTCAAGCAGTCACTGATCACGGCAACAATAAGACAATTCCACAATTCAACATGCTATAGAAATAGATTCTGAGGGAAATATATCCGCAGGTATAGTATCTAACAATATTTGTCAAAGGTTCAGTTAGGAATTTGCCCAATTTTGCGACTCATAGCTTAAGCAGTTGATCAGGTACTCCTGTCAGATGAAACAAATTATTCAAGTCACAAAGTCGAAAAGCATAAGTATTCGCAGAAGAAAGATGGTGGTAAGGATTGCGATGATCTTGAATTATGCTCATAATGTTAATAATGGTTTCATCGCAGCATCCATAGTTCGAACCACACAATATTTGTAGGTACTATTGATTCTTCAATAGATGAAGAAGCAATTTACACACACATTTGTCCAACGTGGTTTTTGAACCTGCTTACGCAATAAATATGAACAGCAAACGACCATGCTCCATATCTGCTTCAATAAATATAAAATATTTTTCAGATCTAGGGAAATTTTCTGAAAAGTTATTTTGGCCTAAAGCCGTTTATTGCAGACGATAGTTGACTAATAAGCAATGACAAAATTATGCTTATTACCGGGATGAATTCGTAAATAAGCTCTTGTGCCAATTTCCTGTTATATACTCGTTTGTTTGTCTCTTTCGAACATAAGTATGGTTCGGTTTAATCTAAATATACTTTCATTGAATGCTACAGGCATAATGTCAAGTGTCTATTATCTTAGTCATGTAATATAGAATAACATATTGATATATGTGGCATTTCAGATCATTAGTTATTTAAGGAACAACTTTGTTCTTAGACTCTATCGATGCTAATTACTTGTCCACTGCCACTGTTGACTAGGATATGGTTTGGCCTTTAGGCATACTCCATGGAAAGGGTGGTGTGGCTATCATGTGGCATATTTAATATAATTACGATATTAATCTATAAGAGGTAGATGATGATCGATTAGTTACAATGTTATTAAGCTTAACTTATAATATTTGTGTGTTTTTCATTCAGGTCTACTTGCCGTGACAGGGATATACTACTGTCATCTACTCTAATTATATAGAAACAAATTACACCGTCTTTACAGTCTGTATTCCGAGTTTGGTATTGTTATCGTTATGGGTGAATTTATTTCCAATCCATGTTCTTACATAAAGGACACAATAAATAAAGTACTGCATTCCCTTTTGATTCGTAACCAGTTATTTTCTTTGAGCACTGTTGACTTCGCAAAGGTCCCTGCTACTTATGTTTCTTATTCTGGTACAAGCAAGTCCCTAATTTATCACATCATTTTTAGCACTTTAAAGATATATATGGTTAAAGAAGCAAAACAATTCACGATGATGCTTTAACTTTTTCAAGTCACAGACCTATATTTGGATCTTTTGAATTTAAATCTCACAAGATGTGTGATTCAAACTTCTATCCTTTGAAATAAAGTTGGAATAAAGCTGACTGTAGCAAATAAACAAGAAGCAAATTGATTTATTACATAGAAAAAAATCGCGATATAGCTCCTGCGAGCAGAAATACCTTCCTCATTTCAAAATTCCAACCCCTCTTAAAACCCTACGGAATAATCGTTTGTAGTAATTACATGAAATCATTATTAAAGAAGACAAGAGTGGGTTCAGAAAGAAAAAGCTAACGATTGAAAAGATATGCCTAATATTGTTCTCCCGTTACAAAAATGCTCAAACAGTCTTTGGAAAACTCCACATTTTAGAAAGCTGTCAATTTATGAAAACAGAAACCTAAAAGACTCTTTGAAACTATTTATCCCGCGATAACGCTTCTACCGGTTATTTGTAAGGTTTGTGAAAAGATTTCATTAAATAGGATACATAACGATCATAAGTTTTCTTATGTTTCAATTAATTCTCTATCGGGGAGGGGTAAATTTCAGCAGCATAGCCTCCCTTTTAGTCCATGAACTAGTTTGTTACGCTAATGAAAATCAGGCAAGTCGTATGCAACTTTTATTCACACATATAAAGCTTTTGGCAACGTCTAACATTATGGTTTATTTTACAAATTACATCATATTGGTATCAATTCCATAATAAGGAAAGTGATTGTCAGCTTAAGCCCAACATGCATAGAAGAGTTATTAAAATATTTCCTATTTTAAAATGAGCACGTTAAGCTGGGATATTATTATTACATTGTATTTATAAATGAAATTCTCGATGATTTATCAACGTGTAAGTATGGTTTGGTATTTTTGATAACCCCTGCCCGTGTCCTATTTTAGCAGATGATATGATTCTTTTAAGTCTTTCGAAGTCAGGCATAGATCAGTTGCTGCTTAAACGTAACGAGTACTCCATGAAGTGGGAATCTGGATATAATTCCTAGAAAAGTAACATTATAGTATTCATCGAAGGCTCATCTAACAATCAAAGAAAGCATAGTTATTGATTCTTAGGTTTTGAGAGTGTTCAATAAACACTGTCATGTAGACATTAAGTATTAATGTTGAGTGTTTAATAAACACAGTCATGTTGACATTAAGTATTAATGTTGAGTGTTCAATAAACACAGTCATGTAGACATTAAGTATTAATGTTGAGTGTTCAATAAACACAGTCATGTAGACATTAAGTATTAATGTTGAGTGTTCAATAAATACAGTCATGTAGACATTAAGTATTAATGTTGAGTGTTCAATAAACACAGTCATGTAGACATTAAGTATTAATATTGAGTGTTCAATAAATACAGTCATGTAGACATTAGGTATTAATGTTGAGTTTTCAATAAATACAGTCATGTAGACATTAAGTATTAATGTTGAGTGTTCAATAAACACAGTCATGTAGACATTAGGTATTAATGTTGAGTGTTCAATAAACACAGTCATGTAGACATTAAGTATTAATGTTGAGTGTTCAATAAACACTGTCATGTAGACATTAAGTATTAATGTTGAGTTTTCAATAAATACAGTCATGTAGACATTAAGTATTCATCTTGAGTGTTCAATAAACACAGTCATGTAGACATTAAGTATTAATGTTGAGTGTTCAATAAACACAGTCATGTAGACATTAAGTATTAATGTTGAGTGTTCAATAAATACAGTCATGTAGACATTAAGTATTAATGTGTCAAAGTATGGTAGAATAGATACCAAGACAAGAATCATTTTTTGTTTGTAAGGACTGAGAAAACACTGTAGATACTATAAAATAAAAGTGCGTATTATTACAGTCATCCAGTAAGTTGTTTGATATCACCCCAAAATGAAATAAAAGAGCAGTTTGGAGGATACAAATGTCAATCTCAGTTTTTTCTTTACACCGTTTGATAGGACTTGATTTCAACAAGTAGAACTCTGTAGCAGAAACCTTCAACATTTCAACCT